>JARYHS010013631.1:1594757-2073495 GCA_031002005.1 Vandiemenella viatica
CATGCGCCGGACCATAACAATCTGCACTTTTTTAAAGACACTTATATTAGTGTATTTTCCCGGTTGCAGCAATCGTCATTGCTAGAATGACTCCCATGCGTCTTTTCTCCACTTACATACTTTCCCTACAGCATGAGGCACCCGCAACGTCATCTCATAATTGTTGGCTCATCAGTGTATATTAGCAATGATGTCTCAATTGTTATTGGAAGAACAATTTTGAGAAGTACTTTGAAGGGAAGAGACGACCATGAACACAAACTAGTACCTGATTATAGGCGAAAGGGAGTTTATTTTCTGCGAGTATTTTATTTTATTATTATTATTCTGTGATATTTTTAACTTTCAACAGACAACAATTTTTAAAGGATTCTAGTCATTTCGAAAACTTGCCCCCTGCTGGTGAGTGAGGGCCGTAAATACGCGAAATTTTTCCTTTTTTTATCGTAAACGAGCTTACTGTGTAGGTATTGGCATGTGTATTCAACTAGTACATGCTACAGATTACCCGCCTTTAATTTCAGTGTCCTGTTAACTAAAACATAACCTTCAAGTTCTCAGATTGTCTGATACCTACCTTAAATGGCTGTCATCTTGCCCTCTGCTGGCAAGCGAGATCGGTAAATATGCGATTTTTTTTTTCCATTTTATCGCAAAGGTCCTTGTTGTGTAGGTATTGGCAAACGTATTCATGAGTGTTCCCTACGCGCACCTACAGGGTTACGTTGTGCTGCTTGGCTAAGGTAATCTCAAAGATAGCTGAAAAAAATTGCACAAACATTACTCTAGCCAAAAAATAATTTAAGACAATCAACCTGTGTGTGTATGAGCAGCAGAGAGATAATTATATTCCTGTAATGCTGGGGCTGTGCAAACCCTAAGCATTAAAACGACACTCTATAATCATAAATTTAATACATAGAGTAATAAAATTCATACAACGTGCTTGACACAATTTTTTTATTTCTTAGCAGATAAAATCTTTACTTCACAGTCAAGGTGCTGTAATTAGATAAAAAAAATACTTTATTCTTTAATAACAAGTTGCTATTTTAATATTTTAAAAATAACTAAATAAGAAAGTGTTACATTTATGACAGAATAATTCAATAAATAAAAATTACAAATATGATCTCAAAATAAAATCTACAGTCATATTTTAAGAATCGATACTAACGTGGCGTCCGTTAATTACGCGAGGTCAAGTAGGTGGGTCCGGCGAAATCTCACCAAGGGTGGGAGGTCCACTGGAATCTAACATCATCTTTTCCTTAAAGAGCAATAAAGCTAAAAAAAATACATCCAAACTTAATATCCCATACGACATTTTTATTAACTAAAGTACCAACTAAAAATAACCATTTCAAATATGTTGCCATTTGTCAGATGTGTCGACGACTGGGAAATTCTAGTAACTTTCTTGAGACTTGTGCGTAATAGTGTCAGAAAATTCAAACTACAATCCAATCATATGTAATATGTTGCCTCTGAGTGAATAATTAGTACTATTCCTAACCCATTACAGAGAGTACTACCATTTACTCCCTGCTTCACACGCGCGGGTATTTAGGTATATAGAAATTCTCTACCCTTCTTTATTTCAGTATCAAATATTAACTTGGAGAAGACAATAATATAAATTTCATTCAAAATTTTTTTTCTTTTAGTTAATTACCATATTAGATTCGGTCTTCATACTATTATTCGAAAGTTTTTTATATATTTACTTACCTTTTTACACAATGTAATATATGAAAAATAAAAAATTAAAGCTACGTGAAACATCGCTAACGGTCCAAAAAGAGCGTACCGAGAATTAACTGACCCTTTTGGTCAGAAATTTGGAACACACATTTTCCTTGGAATAAAAAATGCATATAAAATCAAAAATAAATGCACCAATGATATAAGCTAACATGAAAGTTACCGCCTGCGATAGTGTAAGCAGTCCAGTCCACGGACATTTCTAAAAAATATTTTGCCGCCACGATAGCATTTGCAAAGGTGGCCGAATAAAAGCGCACAGGTGACATAAGCGCACAAGGGTCTCCTTCCTGGTAGGACGGTCTATAATCCTCTACCTTCCTGTAAAGACGGTGACGCCAGCAAAGAAAACGTACAGTCAAGCCCTGATGGCCTCTAAGGCTAGGTGAGCACTTGGAATTTATAGGCGGGCGATTAGAAAACAATTTTTCAAGTGATACAACTATCGAAAAATAATTTGAGAGATTGAAACATTGTCAGTCTGTCATGTAAATACAGAATAAATTGTATTTCTTTACTATTTTTAGTTCGGAGTATTATAAATATTTAATTTTTTTTAATTGCAATGGAGCACAGGCTCCGGTGGCAATTCCCCCACACATCCAACTTCCCCCTATCCTGCACCCACCTGTATTTGCCCTCTACAAATTTCAACTTTAAATTCTTTTAACGTTTTCGGTAAGTTATTCATCATTCCCCTTGGTAACTCATTCCAATCCTTGACACCCTTACCTAAAAAAGAAAATCTTCCTACACCCTTGTGCCTGAAATCGAGTGCCAGCTTGTAGTGATGGTCATCTTTTCCCTTCCATGAACTACTTTTCATACCTACGGCAATATCTTTCCATGCCTCATCGCCAGTATACGCCTTGTACACTGCCATCACCCTCCTCATCCTCCTCCTGTCTTGCAATAAATCCCATTCCAGTTACTTTATCATATCTGTCACTGATTGCATTCTGCGATAATTTCCAGAAACAAATCTAGCAGCCCTTCTTTGCACCCTCTCCAACTCCTGTATTTGATACGTAAAATGAGGGTCCCGTTCTACACTACCATATTCGAGCAATGGTCTGACCAAAGTTTTGTAACCCAATTCCTTGACTTCTCTCGTACATCCCCTCATCACTCTCTCCAATAAGTGCAGAACTTTGAAACCTTTTCCTACCACCTGTCCTATGTGTCCTGCCCAGTTAAGTTTGTTATCAAAAGTAATTCCAAGATATTTGCATTTCAAGTCTTCAGCAAGCAATTCTTTCCCCACCTTATATTCATAATTAACCTTTTGTTTTTTATTTGTGTATCTAATAAGCTGACTCTTCTTAGCATTTATCTTCATTCCATGTTTACCAATCCAATTAGATATCCTGTCCAGATCACCCTGCAACTGTTTACAATCCTCTATCGTTTTGATTCTTTTATACAGCATTATGTCATCTGCAAACAATCTAATTTCAGATAGTAAACAATCAACACAATTATTCATTAGAATAATGAATAGCAATGGTCCCAATATGCTACCCTGCGGCACTTCCAGTTTTACTTCCACTTCCTTTGATACCGCATTTCCTACCCTAACTTTCTGTTTTCTACCCTTTAAAAATTCTTCTACCCAGCAAATCACTTTCTCATTCACTCCAATTGTTTTTTACATTATTTGTAAGTTATAAATAAAACTGTAGTGCACGTTTTCGTGTTTTAAGAACGACTGACTTTTATTTAATAAGCAGAGATCATAGAAGCACACATACATAGCATAGATAATATTGTAGATGTACGTGGAATACAGATTATACTTAACAAATGTTGCTACTAGTATCTAACTTAACATATTTTGATATGTGACCAATACCCCCACTATATCAAAATAAACTATCAACATTACTTTTCTTGTAATCCCAATAGTTTTAAAAGTTTACAATGCCTTACATGACATAAAGATTTTGTGAGCATGTCTGCAGGCATACTTGCTGTTTTTAAGTATTCTACTTTAACAATATTCTTATTAATACATTCTCGACCAAAATGGTATTTTATGTCGATATGTTTTGAACTATTGTGAAAGACAGGTTTATACAATAACTTATGAGCAGTCCGATTGTCGTTAAAGATTACAATACACTGTAAATCACGTTATTTCCTTATTTAAAAGTTCTCAGATTATTGGCCTCCCTACAACATTCTGATATTCCTACATATTCAGCCTAAGTGCTTGATAATGTAGTATTGTTTTGCTTTTTACTCCCCCAAGATATCACATCACCTGAGAGACTAAAACAGAATCCTATGTAGGACTTACTATCTAATATGTCATTAGCCCAATCTGCATCTACATAACCAACTATCTCTTTGTTAACATCTGTCCCACAATATTTAATACAATAGTTTTTGGTTCCTTTGCGATATCTTAATATTCGCTTAGCACGAGTCCAGTGCTCTTTATTATAACAATTATTAAATTGACTCAAGTACACAACTGCGAATGAAATACCTGGACGGGTACGTATTGCTAGATACATTAGACAGCCAATTAATTGTTGATAAGGCAATTTTTTATCACAATTCTCATCTTTAGCTAATTTTAATCCAGGTTCCATTGGTGTGTCAACAGATTTACAATTAACTAAATTAAACAACTGATCAATATAATTACTTTGATCCAAAGTTAAAATTCTTTTCTGTTTGTTATAACAGACAGACATACCAAGACACGGCTTGATTTAACCCAGATTCTTAATTTTAAATTGAGATCCTAATGCAGATTTTAGCTTATTTGTTTCATTACAATTGTTTGAAAAAAAAACAAAAAAATCATCAACATACAATGCGATTATGGTTATACTTTTACCATTATTCTTAATATATAAACAAGGTTCATATTTTGACTTTGAATATCCAATATTAATTTAACAAGTGTTTACCTTATCATACCACATTCTTCATGACTGTTTTAGCCCATAATGGCTTTCATTAGTCTTAGAACTTTACCAGGATTTGAACAGTAAAATCCTTCAGGAATTTGCATGTAAATATTCTCGTTAAGATCGCCATTCAAGAATGCAGTAACTACATCTATATGCATAGTATCAAATCCAAACTTCACAGACAATGCAAATAGTAATTGCAAAGTACTATGTCTTACCACAGGCGAAAATGTTTCATTATAGTCTATGCCAGGTTGTTGAGTAAAACCTTTAGCTACTAACATTGCTCGAAAATGGACTTTATTGTCGCACTCAATCTTTTTCTTAAGCACCCACTTACACTGCACTGTAGTAGAGTTACATGGAGGCTCTACTATCTCCCAAGTATCAGTTTCTTCAAAGTTTTTTAACTCCACCTGTACCGCCTGTAACCACTGATTTTTCTCAGGTCCTTCCAATGCCTTTTTAAATGTAAGTTCAGTCACATTGTCTAAATTATTCTCTGTATAACAAATACCACCAAAACCATATCTGTCTGGTGCACGTCTTTCTCTGACAGGCCTATGTGGTTCATCACCTGTACCCTGAGCATCCAAACATTCTTCATAGTCAGTTGGAACATAATCAGAATCTGATGAAGCTTTCAGTGACTCTTCAGTTAATTTTAAGTCGGTGATGTTCCCAACTGAATCTTGTAATGTCTTATTTTCTGACATCTTCTCTTCAGTTATACATTCCTTTTCACTATCTGCAGTTCTATCATTATCGTGGCGCCAAAATCTGATGATCAATTCTTGTAGAAATCGACGATACAAATCGAAAATAAAGAATAAAATATTTTGATATATCACTTGGTTTTCGAGATATAGCATGTTAAAAATCAGTTATAGGTATAATTCCTTCTGCTTTTGGTGTTTTTTCTTCTGGTCCAGGCCGTATTAAAACCTAGCAACAATCACTAGGAAGAAAATAAAACACCTATAGTGCATTTCCACAGTGTAGATGTGATGGTTTCCGTAAAAAAAAAAATTGATACACAATATCTCGAGAACTAAGCGAGATATCAAAACCCTTTATTCTTTATTTTCCATTTGTCTCGTCGAGTTACATACGAATTCATCATCAAATTTGGCAATAGCAAAATTTATCTTCTGGTCCAGGCCGTATTTCAACCTTACTACGTCAATTTTGAGATACGATATCTCGAGAACTAAGCGAGATATCAAAAAAATTTATTCTTTACTTTCAATCTGTCTCGTCGAGTTCTATAAGAATCAATCATCAGATTGTGGCGCCACGGTAATGATAGAATCCCCTGCAGATGCAATGTCTACCATTACTGATGGCTTTTCCATAATGATCACATCTCTGTTTGTAGATATTTGTCTTTTTATCGGATCATATCCTGTATCCTTTGATATTATCAGGAAATCCAAGAAGTATACACTCAACTGACTTTTTATCCCACTTAGATCTTTTTTCTTTATTGTCATGAACCATAACAGGAGATCCAAAAATTCTCGAATTACCTAAATCTGGCTTAACTCCCATCCATAGCTCATATGGTGTTTTACCATCCAGAACTGACGATACAGTACGATTATATAAGTATACAGCTGTATTACATGTCTCAACCCAAAACTTCTTACTTAAGTCAGCATCATACAGCCTACATTTTGTCTTCTCAATAATCATCCTATTCATCCGCTCACATAACCCATTTTGTTGCGGTGTGTATGGATTTGTCGTCTGGTGTATTATTCCGAACTCCTTTAAGTAATTATCAAAATCTGAATTGCAGAATTCTCTCCCATTATCACTTCTGAAGACTTTCACTTTTCTATTAATTTGATTTTCAGCTAATGCCTAAGATTCTTTAAAGTATTTTAATGCTACATTTTTATTTTTCAAAAAATAGATGGATGACATCCGACTGAAGTCATCTACAAATAATAGAAAGTAGGATGAACCTCCTTGTGATTGCTGCTCCATCGGTCCACACAGATCACTGTGAACGATTTGTAATAATTCAGTACCTCTTGTACCACTATTTGCAAAAGGTAGCCGACATTGCTTTCCTTCACAACAAGTCTTAAAAGATGATTTGTTTACATTGACTTTATCATCAAACTTCATTCCTTCTACTGCCTTCTTAGTTTTCATTAAGCAATCACTGTTC
The DNA here is from genome assembly GCA_031002005.1 of Vandiemenella viatica. Lineage (NCBI taxonomy): Eukaryota > Metazoa > Arthropoda > Insecta > Orthoptera > Morabidae > Vandiemenella > Vandiemenella viatica. Next base: position 1,601,625 of record JARYHS010013631.1, read on the forward strand.
ACGTGACCTAGTCTGCGATTCCAAGTGAGACCTGTAGTTGTCACAGCTGCAACCATCCTTTCTTTTCAGGTTTAATTTATAAACACCATTCGTCAAAGAAGCAGCAGCAACTAATTCTCCACATTTATTGTAGATGTCACAACCATTTTCTGTGAAAATCACTTTGTTGTCTTTCTGAATTAACTTGCTAACTGAGATGAGATTTGTTATTAAGTTTGGAACACAAAACATATCTTCACAATCTGTTTGCACTTATAGCATTTGACATTGACAGTCTTTATATTGGTACTACTTGACTTATTTGAACTGCCATCTTTGTTGCCATACAATTGTTTCCTTTTATGTTGGCTATTTTTCGACACAACGAATGCACCCTCTTCATTATGACTAATTTCTTTTCCGGTCTCCATGTCTAAAAGTTTGCTTTTAATAGCGTCCAATGTCACTTGAATCCCTGAGTGCTCGATAGCCATAATCATTGGCTCATATTTTTTAGGTAGACCAGCTAGCAGCAACGAACCGATCCATTCGTCATTTATCGCAAATCCTGTTCCATTTAGCTTTTGACCCGTCTCAATTATCTGCGTAACATACGAGGTCATTGAACTGCTATTCTCTAGTCGAATGGATATCAAATACCGTAAAAGACATATCCTTCTTGTAAAACCGGAATCATCAAAGAGCGATTTGAGTTTTTTCCCATAGCTCTTTTGTAATCTTGACAGTTTTTATGTGGACATATAGTGATGAGTCTATTGTAAGAATCAATTTCGCCTTTGTCTTGGCGTCAGCAACAGCCGACACTGTAATTTCAGCACCACTTTCGTTTCTCTCGGGCTTGATACACTTCATCGTGCCTTCAAGTATTCAAAAGTTCTCTGCGGCGAACACCCACTCGTCGTAGTTCTCTCTACCACGTAACTTAGGCACATTTACAATATAGTTCGTTGTCGCCATTTTTTTTAATTTATACCAGCGGCAACCAAACACAAGAACAATTCATGCACTACTACACAATATCTAAGCTAGCTACTGATTACTTCTCCTACTGCGAATAAAATAACTTATTTAAACTTTCGCGAGATAATCTGCTAAGCCTATCAGGCGCTCTGGGCCCATAACCTTTAAGTTTTAAATAAAACTGTAGTACACGTTTTCATGTTTTAAGAACCACTGACTTTTATTTAATAAACAGAGATCATTGAAGCACACATACATAGCATAGATAATATTGTAGATGTACATAAAACACAGATTATACTTAACAAATGTTGCTACTAGTATCTAACTTAACATATTTTGATATATGACCAATATTATTTGCTACAATTTTATGGCTCACTATGTCAAACGCCTTTGAAAGATCTAGTTCTACACTATCAATTTGGCCTCCCTTGTCCATTTCATCTGAAATATCTTGCATATATCCCACCAACTGAGATTCGCATGAATATCCTTGAATGAACCAATTTTGCCCACTTGAAAACCACTTACGTTCCTCACATACATTTCTCATGTGGTTGCATATCAATCTTTCCCTCACTGAAGTCAAACTGATTGACCTGTAATTTTCGACTGTATTTATCACCCCTCCTTTATGTACCGGTACTACTATCGCACTTTTCCAGTCTTGTGGTAAGCAGCAAGTATCCAGACTCAATTTAAATAATATTTCAAGATAAGATACAATGTCACATCCGACTATCTTTAAGATATCTGTATTAATATTATCTACACCAGCCCCCTTATGTTTTTTCAGCTTGTTTATTTCCTTCATGATTTCTTCAGGATGAATTTCAATTTTTTTTACTATCTTCTTTTCTAATCGTATTGTTAAGCTCGTTCTCCGAATTAGACCTTCCCATTTCTGATTCATTGTCCCTAATGCTCTCACTAAACCAGTTACTTAAAATCTCTGCCTTTTTCAAATCCTCAGTAACTACTTCTCCATCCTTATCTGTAAGCGTCTCTACACCCTCCCTTCCCCTCAGTTTCCTAATATAGCCATAGAAATTTCTAGATGCATCAATCAGTGGTCCTCCTGCACTGACAATACTCTTCATAAACCCATCTTTAGCCACTTTCTTTGCTGTGATTAAGTACTTGTTTCAAATATTTCCTACTACCCTGCTGTCTCTTAACTCTGTTATGTTCTCTTCGTACCAACCTCTTTAACCTCCTCACTTCCCTATTATAGTACACAGGTTCTCTACTTCTCTTTATTTTCTGCTTTGGAATAAATTTTTCTTCCCCTTTTCTTATTATCTCCTTGAAATCTTCCCACCTTGACTCTACTCTACTTGTGCCTTCCTTCCATTTGCTGAAACATTCTCTGAAATCTCTCTTCAAATTTGAAATCTGTGCCTTTTTATAATTGTACCTATTTCCCCCTTCAATTTTGGCTGCTGGTTCACTTAATCCTCTAATATCCATCAGAACTGCTTCATGATCACTTATTCCTTCCGTTATTTGACACCCCACAAGGTTATCATCGGGATTTATTAGGAATATATCCAAAATATTTTGTCCCCTAGTGTTTTGCTCTACCACTTGTGGAAATCCTCCTTCCCTTATTAAGGTATTTGCAAATATTTGTTCCCGTGTGTTATTAATCTTATTTCCTTCCCAGTTTACACCTGGTAAATATCTACCCATCACCGCCTTCGTAAGCCAGTAATTGAGATAAACGAAAAAGATTGTCCTTGGCGATGGACGAAACCATGAAAGATTCTTATAGTTAAAATAAAAATCAATGTCAGGACAATACATATACACCCTATTGACTTTCGTAGTGGAAAATCCTAAACTCTTTAGTCTCAATGCTAGCAAAAAGGAATAAATTCACTGGAGCTTCTTTATTCTCCATCTTACCACGGAAAATAAAATGTTATCTACAAAAACCTAATAGATTGAAATCCAGACATAAAGAGTTTTTACTTAAGTACCCATTTCACTCCGGATTCACTTAGGTTTCGTAACTAAAGATGACTGACAAAATAGTGTATGTTCCTGCGGTGCAGAATGGGTAATTGTCGAAGCTATTGACATTCACTGAAATAGTGAATGATTTTATTTTTGTGGAAACCGTTTACAAGTGCACCAATTAGAGTATCTGGAAAGCGTATTCATATGTAGAATTAAACATTTGATATTACATATTAGCAGTTAACATTCGATATTGAACACACTAATGGGATGTAAAATAACTAACCGCTAATCAGTATCTGGTAATATTTATTAATGATTATAACTACTGTTTCATATTCCCGAAACTCTTTTCACTTGCGATCAAAGTGAGCATATCTAATCTAACCCAACTACAACACTTGCAATGCCTGTATCTAATGTGCATTGCAATTCTCTTGGATTAAGAGAAGTAATTATTATGAAAATTACTCCACTTCACTTCCCAGTAACCAATATCCATATTGTTCGATTTGCCAGTTCAGTAAAAATAACTATTATATGTTAATTATTATATTCAACAACATTATAAATTCATAACAATACTGTTGGCTAAAATAAATGGTTCTTATCTGGGACGTCTTCAGATTTTCCTTTAAGTAACTTTTGACAAGTAAGAAGATATGACCAGTATGGTTTATTTTTTGAATCTAACTACTACCTCGACAAAATGCATTTTGGCATCATCTGTTGCGACTAATTAGTAGGCTGATCCTGGCAAGTGGATTTTTTGCAACCTATTTTTTTCATCGCAGTGACAGAAAATCGCTAGTGTGCCTAGCCAAACATATTCCGGACATAATTCAGTAAATTTTTAAAACTTAAAAACTCATTTTAATAACTGATTTCCATCACACTTTTTCCAAGCTTTGCTGCCAGTAAATTTCATTGAACGAATGACACGAAAGTAATAAGAGTCTAAACAGAAGAGCTGTGCTGGATACTCAGGGTAGATTTTTCTTGGAATTCTCAACTGCAGGTAGGCGAGGGTAGGTATAACCACCCACAGATCTTGGGTTGTGCGATTTTGTCACTGTGCGCTTTTGTCATATAACCTTTGCAACAAAGAATCTATAATCGATGGAAAGTTTTCGCAATGCCATATGTATAAATTCTTATGCCGTGGATAATAACACGTATTTTTTGCTTAATAACTTTTATGCATCTACCCAAATTTCGAGCTATCTTCATCGTATCTCAAAATTAAGGTGGTTGGGTTGAAATGCGGCCTGGACCGGAAAAAAAACATGTCGCCAAAACCACACGGAAATATAGGCTAGACATTCACATCAGTTGTTTTGTTTTCTGTAGAACACGTCATCACCCATTAAAGCAGCTTATTAATTACTAACAATACTTGAATTTTCGTGCCTTCTGTTGTAGCATGAACATTCTGGTCCAGGCTGCATACCAGGCACAGCTCATGCAGGTCCTAAGTAGCCATAACGGCCACAGTTGAACCACGGGTAAATATGGAAACGAAGGTGTTAATTTGGAAAGGCATTAGTTATGTCTGGGAGTCGTGCCTGTGAACGCCATTGGTAGGTGGGGCTCCACTAGGCATGGCCTACACATAAATAGAACGTGCGAGGGGTTAATTTCTGAGTTGTTAGCTAAAGCTGTAAGGGAGTCCATTTCCAGTGATGAGGGGATCGGAACTGTGCCCTTTTTTTTTTTTTTTTTTTAGGTTAGGGGCTGCTGGTGAACAGATGGAAAAAGTTGATCATAATAATAGTGATTGTCAACAGAAGAGCCATAGAAACTGGTACAGGCATCCGTATACAAACACAGAGATATACTGTATAAACACTCAGAATACGGCGCTGTGGTCGGCAACACCTAGATAAGACAACAGGTGTCTGGCACACGGTGGATCGGTTACTGCTGCTACAATGGCAGGTTATCACGATTTAAGTGAGTTTGAACGCGGTGTTATAGTCGGCGTACGAGAGATGGAACACAGCATCTCCGAGGTAGCGATGAGGTGGGGATTTTCCCGTACGACCAATTCATGAGTGCATCGTGAATATCGGTAATCCGGTAAAACATCAAATCTCCGAAATGGCTGAGGCCGGAAAAAAGATCCTGCAAGAACGGGACCAACGACGACTGAAGAGAATAGTTCAACTTGACAGAAGTGCAACCCTTCCACAAATTGCTGCGGATTTTAGTGCTGGGCCATTAACAAGAGTCAGCGTGCGAACCATTCAACGAAACATCATCGAAATGGGCTATCGGAGCCGAAGGCCCTCACGTGTACCCTTGCTGAGTGCACGACACAAAGCTTTACGCCTCGCCTGGACCCGTTAACACCGACCTTGGACTGTTAATGATTGGAAACATGTTGCCTGGTCCGACGAGTCTCGTTTCCAATTTTATCGAGTGGATGAACGTGTACGGGTACGGAGACAACCTCATGAATTCATGAACCATGCATATCAGCAAGGGACTGTTCAAGCTGGTGGAGGCTCTGTAATGGTGTGGGGCATGTGCAGTTGGAGTGACATGGGACTCCTGATATGTCTAGATACGACTTTGACAGGTGACACGTACGTACGCATACTGACTGATCATCTGCATCCATTCATGTCCATTGTGCATTCCGACAGACTTGGGTAATTCCCGCAGGACAATGCGACAACCCACACGTCCAGAATTGCTACAGAGTGGCTCATGGAACACTCTTCTGAGTTTAAACACCTCCGCTGGCCACCTAACTTCCCAAAAATGAACATTATTGAGCATATCTGGGATGCCTTGCAACGTGTCGTTTAGAAGAGATGTTCACCCCTCATACTCTTACAGATTTATGGACAGCCATGCAGGATGCATGGTGTCAGTTCCCTCCAGCACTACTTCAGACATTAGTCGAGTCTATGCCACGTCGTGTTGCGGCACTTTTTTGCTCGCGGGGACCCTACACGATATTAGGTAAGTGTACCAGTTTCTTTTTCTCTTCAGTGTAGATCTACAATAGGAAAAATCACAAATGCTGAAGAATTCGACGAAGCTGCTGAAACGATAACTGACTGTGGCAGAACTCGGAAGGAGGATGTTAATGCTGAAAATATCACATACCCAGTAGTCATGGTGGTCCTGTTGAAATGTAGAAGTGTAGTGAACAATGTAATAGAATTTGCAAGTTTAGTAGAGATACATGAGTCACAAGTAATTATAGGTGTATAATCTTGGTTAAAAGAAGTACTAGACAATGAGGTTTTTCCCGACGGTTACAGAGTGTACCGCAGAGATAGAGACAGAGTTGGAGGAGTTTTCATACTGGCTAGCAAAAATTATTACAGTTCACTGGTGTTGATAGATCATGACCGTGACTTACTTGGGACAAATTTCTGAGGTAATAAAGAAAGAAATCAGGGTATTGGTTGCTTACCGCAGTGGAAGAATGACATGAAGATGAGGTTCTTGGAGAGAAATTAAATTCTTACTCAGATTTCAGTGGTGAGAATAGAATGGTCATTATTAGTGGGGATTGAAATTTACCAGCTGTAAACTTGGTAATAAATAAGATTAATAGCACAAGGGAACAGGGAATTGCTTACCTTAACAAGAGAAGGAGGTGTTATACAACTCATAGAGCAGAACACTAGGGGACAAAACATGTTGGATATCTTCCTAATCAAGCCGGATTATAACCTTGTGGAGTGTCAAGTAACTGAAGGAATGAGTGATCATGAAGTATTGTAGCAAATTTCAATAATTGGTAGTTAGCTGCAGTACTTCAGTGCTGTACAAGCCAGCCTTCTTGAGGTATCGTCCTGGGAAGGCGCAGAACATGAAACAGCGTCCGCAGTTACTTAAATTCCTCCTACCAGGACACAGACAGCAGTTTAGCGTGGGAGACATCGTTCGTTAAGTTCTGGAACCTCCTAGAAAGCCCGTCTCCAGATGGCCAATTACAGCTCTGCATTCACACCGCGTGATACAAGCCAGCCAATAGAAATAAGTCACCCCACTATGCAGCAATGGTACAGAGACGCGTCCCGTACAGGCTCTCTTCACTCTTCACAGAGTTTTTCTGAAGATCACACAGTAAACTTGCCACTCTTTGGTCCCGTGATTTAGGCAGTATTAGGAAATACTTCACCTCCATACCCACCCTTCGTAGGATCAAGGGTGGGGCTAGTACCGAACCTCCCATTATTTTATTTAGCCATTTGGCTATAGTAATGAAGCAAAATTCGCTTCTGTGCATAGTTATGATATACCAGTTATTTGTATTATTCCACTTGTTCTTTTGTAGAGATCAGGAATAAATGCCTGTCAATGTCATCTCTGAAGTTCGTTTTAAAGTCCTCATGTCATTAATTAGAGTCTTAATAAGTGTTTTGCAGCCAGTTCTCGCAAATGCCAACTAGAAGAACCAGAAGTTGACGGTGAGAAGGCAGGACGGATGCACGTGCACAAACGGGATAAATCGAAGGTAATCCTTCACTCGGCCTTACCATACGACAGTAGTTCTAATGGATATTAGAGGATTCAGTAAACCAGATGCCAAAATTGAAGTGAAAAATAGGTACAATTGTAAAAAGCCACAGATTTTGGACTTGAGGAGATAATTCAGTTTCAGCAGAATGGAAGGCTGGCACAAGTACAATAGAGTCAAAGTGGGAAGAGTTCAAGGAGATAATAAGAATTGGAGCAGAAATACTTATTCATAAACAATATATAAAAGAAGTAGAAAAACTATGTACTATAATAGAGAGATGAGGAGGTTAAATAGGTTGGTAAGAAAAGAATATAACCGAGTTAAGAGACAGCAGAGTAGTAGAAAATTTTTTGAAACAACTAAACAAGGAATTAATAATAGCAAAGGTTGCTAAAAGGTCAAATAAGGCAGTTGGAATTAATGAGATTCCTGCAGAACTTCTTAAAACCCTAGAAGAATAAGGAATCCAAAGATTATTCAAATTTATATCAAAAAGTTATGAAACAGGAGAGATTCCCAATGATTTTAATAAAAGTCACATCTTCACACTTCCAAAGAAAGCACAAGTGAGAATTTTCGCACTGTGAGTCTAACATCACATGCATTAAAATTACTGACCTGAATAATATACAGAAGAATGGAAAATGTAGTAGAAGGGATGGTAGGTGAAGATCACTTTGGGTTTAGAAAAAAAAAAAAAAAAAAAAAAAAAAAAAAAACCGGTACAAGAGAAGCGATTTTGGTGTTAATATTAGTACTTGAAGGGCGGATCTAGAAAAATAAAAATACTTTTATGGTGTTTGTTGATTTAGAGAACGCTTTTGACAATGTTACGTGAGACAAGATGTTCAACATTTTAAAGAATTCAGATCGAAAATACCGAAACAGAAAAATACTTTATAATGTTTATAAGAATCTAGTAGCTGTAATAAAAGTAGAGAATCAAAAGAGACGTGCTTTTGTTAAAAAGGGTGTGAGACAAGGTTGTAGTCTGTTCCCATTAATATTCAACTTTTATGTAGAGGAAGCAATAAAGGAAGTAAAAGAAAAATTCTCATGTGGCATAATTGTTCAAGGAGAAAAAATCTGTATGCTACGATTAGCTGATGACATTGTGTTGTTAACAGAACAGGCTGAGGATATTGAGAAGTAACTAAATATCATGAACAAAAAACCGAAGAAAGATTTTGGAATATATATAAAACAAAGAAAGACAAAAGTGTTAAAATGTAACAGAAATGATACCAATAATAGTAAATTAAATATAAAAATAGTGTCGGATGTGATAGAAGACGTTAGTGAATTTTGCTACTTAGGAAGTAAAATTACAATCAATGGCCGAACCAAGAATGATGTTAAAATCAGAATAGCACTAGCGAAAAGAGCCTCCATGAAAAAGAGAAATCTTTTAGTTTCAAATATTAAACATTTTAAAACTCTATGTGTGGTGCACAGCACTTTATGGCAGTGAAAAATGGACTTCAGGAATATCAGAAGGAAGTAAAATTGAAGCATTTGAAATGTGGTGCTATAGAAAGATGCTGAAAATTAAGTGGACGGATAAAGTACGAAGCGAACCAGTTTTGGAAATGATGGGCGAGGAAAGACGTTTGTGGAAGAATCTTACAGAAAGAAGAGAGAGGATGGTAGGTCATGTTTTGAGACATGTAGGATTGGATAACTTCTTCACGAAGGGAACAGTCCAGACAGAATAGAATATATGACACAGATAATTGGGGACGTGGGTCGTAAGGGGTATGTTGAGATGAAGAGGTTAGCGCAAGACAGGAAGGGATGGAGGATTGGCTCAAACCAGTAGAGAGACTGATTACAGCAAAGAGAAAAACTGTGAAAACGTGGGACTTTTATTAAGGGATTCTGTAGGCATGGGACCTCATCAAACCCGATTTCTCAACAGACCGATGTATTTTCAGAATCTTTCCGAATGTGTAACCACAGTTTTAAAAAAATAAAATAAAAATAAAAAAGGTCATACAACAACTCAATCTAAATTTCGAAATTCTTATCATGTTAACTCGATATGGTAACAACAAACACTGTTGCTGACGTTGCTGACGTCGCGCCTGAATTCTTTACTGTGGATTCAGATTGTACTTTACGTTAATTCAGAGAGTATTATGTCAAATATTTCTAATAGTAATTTGCGTTCAGAAATGGAATGCAATACGAAGGCGTAGATTTTTTTTTTTTTTTTTTTTTTTTTGCTAAGCAGGTAAACGCATACACAAACTTCTAGGAAAGATAATATCATAAAGACAAACTAAAATCATAAGGTAGGGTAATTTTTTTTATCTGCTTTACGTCTCTCTAACAGTGAGGTCTTTTGAGACGGGGTAGGGTAAAGGATTTTTTCCTTATGGCTTTACGCCTTGTCGACTTCGATATCATTAGAGGCGAGACGGAACTGAGGAAACATGGAAAATCCAAATCTGGATGCCCGGACGGGGATTCGAACTGACGTCCTCGCGAATGCGAGGCCAGAGCGCTAACCGCTTACCCACCACCCTCGGTGGGGTAAAGGAGAAAACATTTTTCTATGCAGTGTTTGGTGTTTTCATGCAACAAAAATTGCTAGGGAAGTTCTTTCAGAAAAATTATAATTTCTACATCATCTGGAATTATATCACTGGGTTAGCATACACCAACCTCTTTGAAATTGATGATGAGCTTGCAGCAGACAGCATTATAGAAATATGTGAATACACTACTCAATGTCTTCCAAGTAATAAAAAACATTTCATTCTCTTAAACATTTCTTCCTCATATCAAGTCCTCCTTGTACTCCAGTCCATGAAGACGGCGTTAACGACCCTGCACTTCTACACGATTCCATTTTACCTGTGTTCCATGCCTCTCCTAGATGTTTGTACACACATTAATGAAATCAACTGTAGTACCACAACACCAGAATAGCACCTCGGACACCATCGATATGTTTCAGAGTATCATTGAAAGTAAAGTAAATGCTTTCTGGATCAAGTTTTACACTCGCAGGGTATCTGCAGGATTTGAGAAATGTCACTGATGTTCAGCAGTTCCCATCATCATCGGTCATTTAGTTCATTCCCGAGTGCCTTCACCACTTTAAATTTATCATTTGCCATCCTTGCCGATTTTAAGCTTCCCTGAGATACTGCTTAAGAGGTTGGCCGATGATATACTCGAATTGACCCAGCCAGATGCATGGTTTCCTTCCATAATCTACCCTCAACCTTACTTTCCACCAACTTCTCCAAATTTTCACTGTCTCTTTTCCGAACAAATGGAAGATTCTTTGTACGTATCGGGAAGAAAGACTCTCGCAGATGTTAAGTCCCTGTATAATGGACGCATTTCTCCTTTCTGTACAATACAAGATACAAGCAACATCCTACGCCAGCACATCTCAAAGCCATCATTGCGGTTGTAATATCTGACCTTGAGGTTCCAAGTTTCACGGTCATACGAGAAAATAGAGAACAAAAGTGTTTTGACCACGAGAGTCTTGGTAACATTTGTTATCGTTCTATTCTACCAGATCTTGGCAAGATTGTTCAAGTCAACTTTCCCTAAAGTAATTCAAATACACCAAAATCCAGTGGCGTTTAAAGGTACTAGGGTATAATACACTGACCAGTCAGAACTTTTTGACTACCTACGTACTATTGATATAAACCCATCCTGGCGATAGCAGCGTCACCTGAGGGGGGATCACTGCTAGTCAGACACACGCACGGCACGTGTAGTATCAGTGAGCGTGCTATCCATGTTTTGAAAGGGGAAGACGCGCGTTCTCTCCGAGTTTGACCGAGATCAGATTGTGATGGCCTAGAGGCTCGGCACGAGCATTTCGGAAACTGCACGACTTGTCAGGTTTTGGAAAAGTGCTGTGATGAGTGTCTTAAAAAAGTGGCGAAACCACGTCCAGACGTCGAGGGGATGGGCACCCCTCCCCTCCCTCATTAGAGATGTCAGACGTCGTAGAATGCGCTGACTGGTAAAACAGGACAGGCGGCGAACTGTGGCAGAACCAACATCAGACTTTAATGCTGAACAGAGTACGAGTGTGACTGAACACACAGTGCACCCAACACTCCCAATGATGGGCCTCCGCAGCCGACGACACATGCATGTGCCAATGTTAACACCACAACATGGGCAACTACGACTGAAATGGGCTCGTGACCATCGTCACTGGACGTTGGCGCAGTGGCAGAGAGTTGTATGGTCTGATAAATACCGATACCTTCTTCATCAAGCCGATGGAAGGGTGCTAATCCATCGTTTTCCAGGGGAACAGCTTCTTGATACCTGTACTGTGGGCCGGAGATAAGCTGGCGGTGGCTAAATTATGCTCTGGGAAACATTCACGTGGGGATCCATGGTCCAGTGGAGCTCGTGGAAGTCATCATGGTGGCCAATAAGTGTCGTACACTGGTTGCAAACCACGTAGAACCCTTCATGATAACCATGTTTCCAACGGCAGTGGCATTTTTCATCAAGATAATGCGCCAAGTCACATAGCCAGGAGTGTGATGCAGTGGTTATCCGCGCCAAAGACTGACATATCGGCTATTAGGTAATTGCTCATGTTCTGGCTCATCAGTGTATAAGGTATACATAGGGGCACCACTGTTTGCAGGGCTCATACAAGAACGGATAGTTCCTACATAACAATCGCTACAAATTATTTACACCCACAATAGCGTGCGTATAAATTTTCACTAACTATGACGCCCCGCAAGATCACAGGGAACGTTAGTAGAACCATTTTCTGGCTACCTACCTGTTGTTCCATGAGACGTCCAGCCCTCGCCCTGAGAAAGTCCCTTAGCGTACCTCCAGGTAGATATTCCATGACTATATTGAGTGCGCCCTGGTGAACCGCACTGTCGAGGTATCGCACCACGTGAGGGTGCTGCAGCATCGACAATACACGCACTTCTGTGCAGCTCGCCTGCGAAGAGGTAACATGTTCACAAAGGGAAACTGTTCGGCGCCTTAGTTGAAATCACATCCTCAGCACATTGTACATAATGATTACTATTGCAGAAGGTTCCGGGAACTTTTTAAAGTGTATGTAGAAATAGTTCTTTATAAACTTGTACTTCTTCAGTTAAAAACGATCTTTGCGAACTTTGACGTTTCTGAGGTACTTAGCGGATATCGCTTGGCCATTCAAGATCAAAAATATCTTCACTGACAACCATTCAACACCTAATTCTTATCGATCAGCAAATGTTTTTCTGTTTGTTATGAAGCAGATTTCAGGCTTAAAAGAAGTAAATGTATTTATTAATGGAATTAATGCTATCTTTTCTTGCTGTACTTTTTAATAGATTTCAGTTTATTGTGGTATTGTTTGGACAATAGAGCGAGTCGATGACGCGGTCATTAACGACTAAAAAAAGGCATCGTAGTTAAAAACAAAAAACTAAAAAACATTTTGTGTATTATTGACTATACAGATGTCTGTCATGCTGCAAATAAAAATAAGAACGCAATAAATAAACAAAAAAAGCTAACCAGCTGAAATGAGGTCCACTTGATGTAAAGCACACTTTCGGCACAAACATGTATTAACACTCTTAAAACTATAAAACACTGGAATAGCTGGTTGTAAACTTTACCATCCATAAAAGAAATGTCAATTTACTCTAGAACGCAGAAAAAGAAACATACATAGTGAAAATGTGATGTGCCTTGAATGGTACTCCACAAGCAACATACTTCGGTGGGTCCTCTCGTTGAAGAAGGTAACAATGGGGATAACGTCATATGCGGAGGCGAGTAAGGAGTACCTCATCCCTTCCGGCTCGCTGGAAGGATCTACTCCACGCCTGCACGATGGCTTTGATCAGCCAGTTGTTATTATGTCCTACTTCCAGCCACCACATCTATCAAGAATCTAATAAGCCAGTTGTTATTATGCCCTACTTCCAGCCACTAGATCTATCAAGAATCTAATAAGATTTTTCCCTTCAGATCATGTCAGACTTTCCAGTTAGAACAAATTCCTTTCTGGCATTGTAGGCAAACTAGGCAAAATTATGTGCTGGCCTCCTCGTTCCCTCCGATTCTCACATGACCAGGCATCCGACCAATTGAAACCTCCTTCCCACGAACTGATATGAGTAGAAGATATTCCAAATGTCTTGAAAGCGACGATCTGCTGGGTGCGTTTCCAAGATCCTGTATACAGCTGATGGAATCACAGCACATGTTATAGTTGCGACGTAGCATCATACGCTGAAACGACTTCAGTACATCACAGTATTCCGTTGTAAAAGCGCTGCTTCCACTATTTAGTTAATAGCTCTTCGTCGCTCGAGGAACACCACACAGAATCCCACTCCATCAGCCTCCTGATACCCATAGATATATTGCAGGTTTTAAAATATCACAAAATATGTTTATAAAAATGCTATAATTTTTACAAAGCATGTTTTGCCGTCACAGGTCCTAAATAAATTTGGGCCTTTTAAAAGCCAAGATGGAGAGGTACTCCAACACTGATGATAAACTATGAGCAACATGTGGCCGTAATCTCCCAACGATACTTTGACAATCAATTAGCTCTATGGCAGTTAGTATATAGGGAATAGAACAGTAGGTTAATCTCTGTGTTGTATACAAGGCTGCCAGATGTTGAACAAAATGCGAGAAGTGTCGCGTCAAGAGGATATGTCGATGGATGAGAATCGGTGACTCACCAGCTTCAGGACAAATGGAAGCGTAGCTGGTACGTAAAGCTACGGAAGGATATATAATTCCTGCATCGTGGACACCAAAACTTTGTAGTGTTTATGGTATAGCTCTAATTGGAAGATCCCTTAGATCTTGCCGAAAAGACGATGATCTCCTACAAACAAAATTAAAAAAATGCACTAAAACCACATTCCATGACACCAAGTAATATTGAAGCCTCATCAATATCCAAAAGCATACCTACAGGTGTTGGGTTCGGACAAATGTATTTGTTTCAATGCCTCCGGAAGGGTCAAATTATAGCAGAAGCAGGTGAATTTCCCGAATCCACAGTGAAAGCAATTCAGGCGATCTATGAGTTCGAGACATCAGATTAGCCGGTGATTGAACATCCTCTTCAGTGTCTTTTCAATGCAGCTCATTAAGGCAGCATATTTCAATTTGCCCGCCAACGGCAGCGGTCTAGGACATATTAGCTCAAAAACCGCTACAAAGGTCTCATTAATGTTATTTACTTTTTGATTATAATTGTAAAAATCTTCTGCAAAGATCTCATTAAAAGTTTTTACTTTTTTACTGTAATTAAACTGTATTACTTACACCTTTGTTATATATCTGTTATAAATATATAAATATATAAATATCTGTTAAAACTATAGGCAATATTATGTGCCCCGCAGGCTACCTTAGAATCGAAATTGTGCACCATCTCCCAAATTGGTTGGGCAGCCTTGCATTAAGACAATGCTACTATAGCTATCCGCTAACGTTACGTGCTTTCCGCGTTCCACTAAGGAAATTGGTGTTGCTCATTTTCATAAAACGTGAGTATCCTTCCGTCCAGATGGAATTAAAAATATCTAAAAATTATTCTTTAATCATTTTTCAGCATATTCTATTAAATCAGGTCAGGCTCTGGTGGGGTACAGTTCGTTCAAGATAAGGTCTATTCCAGCTTCCACACAGTAAACTGACGGTTGTTGGTATACCTGTAGGATGAGATGAAGAACAAAGCAATCCACTCAGCAACAATTCTTTGTAGCACAGTGTAAGGAATATGTTGTAGTTGGTTTTAACAGTCGCTAATGGGCTAAATAAATTCAGCAATTCGGTCACAAACGATTGCAGAACATCAGTTTCCACATTTTTGCAATGGTGCTTGCCTCAAGCTGTTTTCCAGGTTATGGTGCTACTATTTATTTTTACTGAAATGGCCTTTCACTTTATATCATATTTATTATTCACATCTCAAACATAATATTTCAATGCATCCACACAAAATAACCGTTAAATTTAACTACTCAAAATTAAGTTATTCCGTATGAGACACTCCAAACAATCCGTCTCTACCATACTGTAAGTCACTATAATACCCATGCTATTGCGTAAAATCCTTTCGCGGCTAGCCTACAGAACTGCCGGGTCATCATATATTTCTCATGCTAACGTAACAAACTACTCTGAACTTGGAACGTCGGAAACAAAAATATATATAATTTTCCAGTTACCTTATACAGTAACATTTACGTCACAGTAGCTGGCAGATGACGCGGCGGTATACTTCACCACCAATAGTTACTATCTTGAACGCCTGGTTGGAGTATTGACACAACTTCAAGAAACTACAAAAGGTTCAATCAACTGAGCAATATCATTGGTCAACTCTTAAAGGGCCCCATACACACAACAACTTGTCCACCAATGTCTGTCAACCAGGTTGGACAACATAAAAACAAGTTGAACAACACTTTTGTCCGACATCAGAGAGAGAAACAGCAAACATTACTTATACCGATAATGTTGGAAGATGAAGAAATTGCTTTATGTACTAGTCTATAACTACTGCCTTCAAGGAGAACAAAAGGAAAACGATAATATTAAAAAATTGGTATAAAAAGGCTCCATAAAACACCCCAAATTATCACACTCAAATTTGCTATCGGAGCTCAAAGTAAATGTACAGGAAGATTGCAAAAGTTTTCTGAGGATGAAAAATCGCCTTACCGAAATGTGTTAACTGGTTTCCAATTCGTATATAAATATACATGTACATCAAAATTTTCATGAAAACGCTCGGCATGTACGTATTTTCAAACGAGAATATGAATAACTTTTTAATAACAGTTGAAAAACTTTTAATAATAGTCAAGTTGAAAAATTTCTTACAGAAGATTCAAACATAAATTTGAAATAAATATTACAAATAATAGCAAAAAACGGTAGGTAGAGGCACCGAAAATCGAAGAATTGGGTGATAAAAGGAGAAAACCATGTTTTTAGTACACCACGAAGGTGTGACAAACTTTCCACTTACTTAATTATGTACTATTTGTTTTAATGTTATAACATTTTTTTTGGAAATTCTAAATTGCAGTTGACATTCAAACAGTAATGCTTATCATATATCGAATTTGCAATAAAAATGATCTACTGTAAATATTAAACATAATTTGTAATTCTCAGTATTGTATCCAATTCTACTTAACTGCAAATTATAAATTAAACTTGAGCCCCAACTTAGGGTCATCATCGTATTCTTCATTGTGGTTTTCCTCAGTGTCGGTTTTCTGGTCTCGTAAAGAATTTAATTTATTAAAGAACCTCAAGGTAGGTTCATATATATCTTCTTCTCCATATCTTTCGCTTTATCGTTTTTTTTTTTTTTTGTAATTTTTTTTATTTTATCCTTGTCCCGGATAATCAGATTTTACTTTTCACACTTGTAGACTGTGAAACGTTTCTATAACGATTTTCCATGCATCGCTGTTTTGAATAATTGCCATCACGATACCCCTGCTAGCACAGATTACTAACACTGCCTCAATGACAAATCAGATTGGACAACTTGCCCATACACACTCCAACACGTTGGTACATTATACCCCACGCAGAAATAGCAAAAGTGTTCGAAAACCGCCAACTTGCGATTTGGTCTGCCAACCTATCCATACACACTCCAGCTTCAGCTACAACATAACCAAGTTTGTCAACAAGTTGTTGGGTGTATCGAGCCCTTAATTACGGGATGATGACAGGGCTACAAGCCTCCCAGATGTCTCAATTGTTTCTACTGGATTGACAATCGAAGTGTGCAACGTGTTAAGTTTATAGAGGGTGTGCTTTTTCGTAATTAGATCTCATCTCTCCCCGTATATTAAGTGTCTGAATTTCAGCAACGAATTGGAATAAATTTAGAGAATTATCTCTAAACTTGAAATCCTTACAGAATGTTCAAGTGGAACTTAATAATGTGTAATTTTAAAAAGTCCTATCCGCTTAAAGTGATTGGGCTCTACATGTTATGCTATTTTATGAGATACTAGACCACTGTTTTGTCCTCTAACTGAAAAAACTTAATTCATTAAAACGTGTTTTACGATCTGTGAGTAGACGGAAAACAACTATCATATGCAAAGACAAACCAGCAAGTACTGGGAGTGTAGAAACATTTATCCTTCAAAAATTTACATTTACTTCATTTTTTCTAAAATAGTAAATCTGCAATATCAGTAAGAAGCGCGCGCGAAGTTTGCAAACCTGCTGACAGATTAAGTAGTACACTTCCGAACTTTGGCAGAGATTAGATGCAGTGGAGGGTGTACCCTCATACACTAAGTAAAATTACGACAGTGGCTGCTGACAATACCTAAGTGACTAAGCAAGGACAGTCCTCTTTAGTGTTAAATCGACCATATTTACTTCGGTCTGAGTATTATAATTACATTATCTTCTACTGTTTAAGAGTATAAGTAAATAAACTTAAAAATGACTCACCACGAGGTCTGTATCTGTCATTTGTCCAATGTCAACTCGCTTGATGATAACTTGTTGACCATCAGATAGCCTCTCTGACAGATGCACTTCACTGGTTGTCAATGTAGAAGAGAATGATGACGAATTAGAATACTTCTCTTCACAAGCAATATATAAAGAAGTAAAAGGTTCATAAAAGTGCAGGTTAGGTCAACAATTTATGATAAATTAAAATTAAATATGATTTATATTAGAGATCAAATCATCGTTTATACAAAACATTTGGAATACAATACATTCATCTTTCATAGACCTCAATATAAGAGACGATAACTTAAAATTAAATATGGTTTATATTAGAGATCAAATCATCGTTTATACAAAACATTTAGAATACAATACATTCATCTTTCATAGACCTCAATATAAGAGACTGGATCTGTGGAGAATTGATAGTTGTCAATTTACAGATAAACGATTACATAACATAGATGTATACAGCAGAATATTCACTGTCACAGAATAATATATACATTAATTATATCAACTACATTTACGCTAACTACTTTCCATTATATTTTAGGTGTCCTAGAAATAAATTATTCTATGTAGCAGAAGAAATTATCAGTTAAAAATTCTTTTAATTATTTCCATGAATTTAATCTTATCCCTGCCAGAAATTTAAGATGTATAGGGAACTTATTGAGGATACATATCTCGGATCTCTTTTTAAACAAATTACAGTAACTTGTAATCTTTGTGATGATCATTTTTACTTCTAGAGCTCTAATTGTATACTTCATTATTTGTTTCAAATATAAGGAGTATAATTGGTAACTACAAAGGACATTAATATGTATATATACCTGGCCATCAATGTTAAAATTCTTAAATTTTTGAATAGCTGCCTGTATGAAGAAGTTCTACTGCTAACGCCACATATAATAGTTATTACTCGCCCTTAGGCACTGAATACTTTGTCTCTGATTTGAATTGCTCAAGAATATTATTGCATCTGACATTAAGGCATGAAAATAAGCAAAGTAAACTAGTTTCTTTATACAGAGATCACCTATTGTTGAAATTGTACAATTTGCAAATGTGACTGTACAAAATCTCTTGTAAGCAAGAAATGAGCACCATCCAGTTCAAATTATGATAACTATACAAATCTAGAAATTTCACACTATCTCTTAATGGACTGTCCTGTTAGTTACCTGAGTACATCTGTTGTTAATATGTGTGATTTACTGAACAGCATATATTGAGTTTTATTAAAGTCAACCAATCATTAATATGATTTGAAATATTTTCAGTAGAGAAACATGCAGAAGTTTTAATTCCTATGCTTCTGTCATCTACAAGTAGGAATTTTAAGTTTTCAGTTATAATTCATGTTAGATCATTCATTCCTGTACGCATTAAACACAACAGTGACCCCAATATAGAACTCGGAGCTACTAAACATCTGATACACCCCACATATAAAACAGTGATCCACATGACGCAGCATTAAAATGTTCCAGTAGCACTTAATTTTTTTTTATTCAGAAGATAAGAAGTAAGCCATTATTAACAATGCCATCTGTATCATAATACTTTAATTTTTGTATCAGACTTTCGTTAGTAACAATACAATACAATAAATTCATTTTCCATTGATCCCAATATGAGAGACTGGCACTGTGGGATGTGGAAAGTTGTCAATTTACAGGTAAACAATTACATAACAAAATAATACATAACCAGTTTATGTACAGTCATAGCATACCTGCTACATTTACACAAACTACTGGCAGTTTATTTTGTGGACCTTAGAAATAAATTCTACGACGGAGTAGGAGGAGTTGTCAATTAAAAATCTTTCAAATTTTTTACAGAGATAACCTATAGCTTAAATTGTATGAATTGCAAATGTGGCTGCACCCAACGCTTTCGTAAGTAAGAAACATTAACTTTCTACTTTAAATTATGATCAATACGCAAACCTAGAAATTTCACACACACTACCTCTTGAATGGACAGGCCTGCAAATTTTATGTACATATCTGGTGTTAATCTGCGTGATGTACTGAACTGAATATATTAATTTTATCAAAGATTAAAAGATATGCCATTAGCTGTAAACTGTTTCTTAATAAGTTCAAAGACATAATTTTAAATAAATCCTGTTGATAAATCTGGAGTATTTTTAATTTCTATGTTTGTATAATATGCAAATTGGACAAATTTTGAGTGTTTAGATGAAATACAGGGTAGATCATTTATATATATTAAAAACAGAAGTGGCCCCAATATAGAATCCTGAGGTACTCCACATGTGATTAATGCCCACTCAGAAAAAAAAAAAATGAATCACTTAACCCTCTATTGCACAAGACCAATTATAGTAAGAGTTTTTCTGTAACAACATTGGAATTATAGTTTATGGTGCCCATGAATGGAAAATAGTTGATCATAAACTTTCTAGTATTTACATTTTGGAAAATATCACTCTGTATTTTCAAATATACATTGCGCAAGTACGGATGTAGGGAGTACCTACATATCAGGTCATAGAAGGTACTATTTTCTTGGGGAAAAGTGTTCAAAATTTATGATGCATCAACAAATTAAGACTTTAAAGCAAAATTCTATTAAAAAAAGAATGACATAAGAAAATTCAGGATAGATTGGTTGGAAAAATGTTGCTGCTTGGCAATTACATATTTCCACAATTTATACATTGTGAAAATTTTAAAAATAATTTCTATCTGGCACAAAACACAAATGGTGTGACATTTTGTACACATTACTTTTGTTGTTTTTTGAAATTTATTATATTTCCTTCTGGCAGACTTTTCGTGGTAGTTAGGGCAGTGATCGAATTCATCCTTCCTGATGTCAGTATTTGCTATGTTTGGTTGCCTTCTCTTTTTGGTGCTATTGCCTGGTGAGCTATCAAGTGATTTTTTCTCTTGGATCGTTTTCCTGACCAACATAAGGATTCAGCAACATCAAGCTTGAATTTTTCTCTTCAATGCTATTTTCAATACAAGCTTTCCTTTAAAGTATCCAAGCAACAACACAACTCATGTCCAAGAAATGGAAAAATAGTCTCTCGTAATATTTGTTTGACCTCATTTTTGTTCTGTACAGAGTTAATAAGGAGTCAATAGTGTCAACACCACCCATAAACTTGTTGTACACCTTCACAATCGTTGGGCATTGTATTTGGACCTGTTGCTTGGTTTTTTGTCATATCTTGCAACCTGGCTTTCTGGTATGTACCTGAAAAAGTGCTCAGAAGTGTCCAGAAGCAGATATAGTCGATTCAACGGACGAACTTCTTCCTTGCTTTTTCATTTCAGTATCAGATGACATCTAATTGTTTCTCACTCTATTCAGCTGTACTGTATCCAGACTGTGAATATCATCTTTTATCAGTTCAGCTTGAAGCTCTGGACTGCAGAACCAATTATCACAGAACAGTTTATGATTTTTTTACTTTGGTATTCTTTCAGCCAATCTGAACACAACATTTTCACTTGCATTTACAAGCTCATTTGCCTTTTTCCGTATCCATATTTCTTTCAGGTACAGTTCACTTTGCCTTTACTACACACTGCTCATTCAAATTTACACACAAAAAAGGTTGGATAAAAAATACAAGAATAATTATTTCAAAAGAAACAAACGTTTATAGCTAATGTAGAGTTCTTGCTATAGAAATACGTCGAAAGAAAAACTCCGAGACACTACACTCATCGACAAAGAAATTCAAACAATGGCCACTGCGAGACTCACAGCCTTCTAGACACACGAACAATTCTGCGAACTTATACTCCTCTGCCGTAATCAGATGCTGCCATCTGCCGTGATACACGAAAATCACAGTATGAAATCTATGTATACACCATTGGTGTCAAGTTGGGGGTTTTCCCCCTAACTTTGGGTGGTCTCCACGCGGGGACTTTTTTTTAGGGGCTATATAATTTTTGGGGAATTTTTAGGGGTATTTTTAAAGACATTTTTATTTATTTGTTGAGGATTAAAATAACATCAGGTACAGTACCTTGTTAATTAGAATTCAGACTTCTCTAAGCCTAATTTTTTTTCTGATCTCAAAGTAAAATATCTATGTTCTGATACAAATTTTTAAAAAAAAGTCGCTATAGACTGAGTGTTTACCAGGACATAGACTTCTTTTGGTTACCTATGGTATATAATGACGTGGTTGTTGGAGCAACGTGCAACGATGTTTCCGTTGATGTTGACACATAACAGTACAGATAATTCGACCATAAATTTGTAAACATGCCATTTGATGATTGACAATATTAAAAATGATTGCCGGTTTGCCCCCAAAGATTGATACAAGTCAAACCAAACACACAACTACTCATATTTTTGGCAACAAAAATGGCATCGAGTCCGAATAGTACCAATTGAGTAATAAAACATGGTGGAATACATCTACCTCAGCCGATTTTTATTCAGATGATTGTGACGCAGCTGGATTTAAAGTGTTGAAAACATTTCAGAGTTTGGCCAAGTATTAATCACGATTTCAATATCAACATCACCCTTTCTATCTATAATATTGTTAGAAATGAGTTGAGGTTATGTATTGAAATGCTGCAACGTGCGATTATGGTCCGATTCACATTGCGAAGAAATGGTGGATGTTGCATAACATTTAACCCTCTTAAAAATTGTTTAATGTTAAATTGTATGATCTCAAAAATCTGTACCATCAGAATTAAACGAAATAATATCCGAAATATTGCATAATTTATAAATAACGAAAATTTCTAAGCAAAATATAGTATTTATTTTTTAGGAGTTTTACCCCTTAATTTTGGCGATTTTAGGGGTTTCTGACTTACGCTTTAGGGTTACAAATGTTTTGAGTGGCAACCCTGGTATACACCGCATGCGAATGGCACAGTTACTTTACTTGAGACAGTATAGGGTTACGCAAATCTGTATATCCAAATATACACAAAGAGTTAAGGCAGCCTTAAAATTCTCCATGGACTCTTTCTGTTTTCTATTCAGAATGTAAGAACTAAGCCATTTATTAACAATGCCATCTATACCTTAATACTTTAATTTCTGTATCAGAATTTTACGATCTACACAGGCAAATGCCATAGACAAGTAAAAAAAATTTAAAGGAATTAACTTATTTACTCCTTCTAAAGTATTTTCAGTGAATGCAAATTTATTATCTTGGTTCTCCGGGTGGAGCTGCGTCGATTTATTAAAGCCTAACGTTTCTACCATCGTGTTGTGGCCTTCTTCAGAGGCCACACCACGATGGTTAGAAACGTTAGGTATTAATAAATCGACGCGGCTCCACCCGGAGAACCAAGATAATACATACAGTGACCGCAGAAGCTTTCGTAATTAATGCAAATTTAGCTTGTTCTGTTGAGTGACCCTTTTGAAAACCAAATTGTGATTTAGTTAAAATATTACTATTTTTAAGGTGTTTATAAACTCTATTGTACATTGCTTTCTCGAAAACTTTGGAGAATGGTGTTAGTAATGAAATAGGATGGTAATTCGATACAGCTGACTTATCTCTTTTTTTTTTTTTATGGAGTGGTTTAGCTACAACATACTTAAGCAAATTCTGGAAAAATTCCCTCAAAACTTAGTACTATACTTAATTCTGTAGAGCACAGTTAAATTAATCTGCTGGAAATCCCACCATAACCACTTGAGCATTTGCTCTTAAGGGACCTGATAATTTGTCTTATTTCTTCTGGAGTAGCTAAACTTACAGACATGGTGTTAAATTTTGTTGGGAGACTGTTTTGACAAAATCCATACTGTGTGTCACTGAGCTATGGCAGTCAATTTATCACCAACAGATAAAAAAATATTTTTTTTAAATATCAACAATTGATTAATGAGATTCTACTGAATTTTCTTTGAGAAAACTATCATTACTTGTTTGATTTTTTTCCTATTTTATTTTTAACAATGTCCCAGATTGTCTCAATTTTATTTTCAGAATCAAGAATTTTATGTTTGTAGTACATAGTTTTAAATTCTTTAATATCCTTTTTCAGTATTTTACAGTACTGTTTGTAATGTGTTTCAACATTAGCATTCTGACTGTTCCTAGTGCCAATATATAACTTCCTTTTACAAATGCACGATGTTCTAATGCCCATAGTTATCCATGGTTCTTTTCGAGAAGCACATCACTTTTTCAAATGGAAGCAACTTTCAAAGTAATTTAATACCATGCTACTAAAAATGTTGTATTTTTCATTCATACCTGGTGCACTGTAAACATGTTCCCAATTTGTGGTATTGAGGCACTTTCTAAAACAAGTTACTTACTCCTAGGGCTAGTTCCTATTGAAGTGTTGATAGTTAACAACTGGGCATTGGGATCCGAGTCCATTGATAGATGGCTTCATTGTATAGCTGAATTTTGAGGTATCTAGGAAAACATTATCTATAGCTAAGTGATTATGATTCATTATTCTAGTTGGAAAATTAATTACCTCAGTTAAATTGAATGAACTGACTAATGATCCCAACATGACTTTACAGGGTAAGTTATTTAAAAAATCTACATTAAAATCCCCACATGCGACTATATTAAATTCTTTTATTCTTAAAAATGTTAATAAGAGTTAAAATTGATTCATAAAAATAGAAAATTTTCACGAGGGTGCTCTGTATACAGTTACTATTATGAAAATTTCATTATTGAAATTTAGTTGTGTAGCACAGGCTTCAAAATATTGATCAAGACAATACTTGCTAATACTTATATCACCAAAACTAGTATAAGTGACAATTCCTCCTTTCTTAAGATTTGTTCTACAGTAATGAGAAGCTAAATTAAAGTCAGTTACATTTGACCTGCCTATTCTGTAGTTATATGGTGTTCAGACAAATATAAAACATCAATTCCATTGGTAGCATTTAATTTATTTACGTCAACTAGCAATTCATCCACTTTGTTTGATAACCCTCTGATATTCTGATGTAATAAATTAAGCCCTACACAATTTTTAATTTTGGTATCTGAAAACTCATTATTGTTTAAACAATTTCTGTTGAAACTCTCTGCCTAATGCTTGATCCTAATCTAGAAAAAGGAGCTGCCCGAACATCATTAACAATGGAATCTTTTCATAAGAATTTGTGACTCCAATTAAAAGTCCTACTATCAGATCTGAAAGAACCCCATTCCCTCTACTATTGAGGTGTAGGCCAGGCCTAGAATATCCCCACCTATCAAAATCATCTACAGGTATCAAGCCCATGCCAGAGCCAATATCAGACATAAGAAGCCTTTAAAGTTCCAGATTCACTCACCTAACAGCAGAGTTCATATGTGGCCGACCATAGCGTCTCAGGACTGACATCATACTGACCCGAGTGTGGCACGTTGCTTTGGTATTTTTGCCAAGTCATCTCTGATACTAAAACATCCCCGCCCAAACTATTTCCTGCTCCTCCCACTATCACTACATCTGTGAAATCTTTACACAAAGAACCTATACATCCTATCATCTGAGCAAGACCAGCACTAGATTTGAAGAAGCTCATGACCTAGAAAACTGATCTTAATTTTTCCTGCACCAATGGGTCAACACCTAGTCCATGACTACTACCTAGCAGCAATACTTCCTTTTTTCCCTTATTCCTGCCTACCAGACTTAACTACACAGCTTTCCTATAAGTCTGATGCTTTTTCCCTACACTTACAGCTATAGAAGGCTCATAATTCTCAACACCTTTTCTTCCCCTCAGGTAAAAAATGGCCGAAGTGTGGCACTGATACTGTCACATTCTTCTAGTGCAGTAAAGGCTGTAATGGGAATGAAGAATTTTAACTCCACGAATCCTGTGGGATGCGACAGTAGCAGTAAAAGCCCCATAACTTTTTTAAAAAATGTCTTCAATTCGAAATAGCGGTTGCAGATTTTGAAGCTCAAAGAATTCAAGTATGGCATCTACTATGTCTTCTATTATTTTTAACTCTCACGGAAAATTTTCTGTCATGCATTACTTCTTGCCGAAATAGCCCGATGGGTGAGAGATAAAGATCTAATCGGGCGTTCGGCAGGACGCAAACACCGTAGGCTATCCGATTTCAGTTTTCGAAGTTTTCCCTACTTTGTTCCACGTATATGCTGAAAAAAAGGTCCTAAAAATGTCATGGCAGAATTCTTTCCCCATCCTAATTCCTAATATTCTGCGGCCTCAAATGAAAAGGGCATAGACGGGACAAAAAAATATTAAGTATTGCACTATCGATTCAAATATTCGTTACGAAAACAGTTATTTCCACATGCTTACAAGATTTAATCACAACACGTTACAAAATTATTTATATCTTAGAGGTGTGCTGTGGACCTTTTAGTGAAAGAAAAATAAATATTTATAGGCATTCTCTCCTCTACGATAACTTAGGACAGCTAGGGAAAATATTGAACTCCATCTGTTGGCCACATCAGTGAACTATTTTGCTGTCGTTGAGATAGTGTTCGGATGTCACAAATCGCGCATGCGCTCTAGCGTTTTCGCCGAAATATTCAAGGGTAGGGGTTCGCTTTGTTAGTGGCGAATGGAGACAACTTCGTTCTGTCACAAGCTGCAGCTCGATAAAATTTGTAATACTGCCGGCAGAGCGCAGCAGCAGCTGTCATTTTTGTAGCATTCAATTAAATATCCACTGAACCAGTGCTTCTCAACCTGTGGTTCGCCGATTACTGGTGGTCCGCGAACATAGTTCAGGTGATCCACAGACAGAATATCATAAACTTTGATACCATATTTGTACAGTGTAATGCTGTATGCCCAACTTTTTAAAAGCCTTCAATATTTCAATGACTGGGCAAAAATTTTGCATTTACAGGATGAGGATAGAATAGGGTCCGGCAGGGAGGTGATACGTTTTTCAAAACATTGTTACGCAGATGTTTTTGAACAAATTTTAATTTTATTGTCTCCACAGTTTACATATATGATGCCATTTAAGACATAATTGCACAACAATAACAGATTGCAATTCACGTGTGAATAATGACGTCAGCAATGTGGCGACCGGTCTTGTTCAGGCATTGTTGGAGGTGGGTGAAAAAATTGTCCATACACCTTTCAAGCATACATCTTGGAATTGCTCGAATTTCTCGAGTTATGACATCCGAGAGACCTTCTAGAGTCCTTGGTTTTTCAATGTAAACTCGAGCTTTCAGGTAGCCCCATAAGGAATAATCACATGGTGAAAGATGTGGCGATCGAGGAGGCCACTCCACATTCCCGCGAGATGAAATGAGGCACCCTGTGCAACCTTTATTCTCCAATCAATGTATATATATATTATTATTTATATCTTCGTATTAATTAATAATTTAAAAAAAATGTAAATACTCTGAGATTGTAATATAACGAGTTCCACAGACGTTTTTAATATTGTACTGGGGTAGTTGTAAGTTCTTAGGTTTAAGTAGGATTAGTGTTGTTGTCTTTGGAGAGTCAGAGAGAGGAAGTATTATTGTTTAGAGAGAGAAGAGAAAAAATACGTGCAGAAGCACGTACAAAAAGTCTTGCTGCGGCTGTGGTGTAATTTTAGAAACGAAATGTGTTGAGTGGTGATATTAAAAGTGAAGTATACTTATGTACTATTGTTTTTTTTATTTAGTAGTTGCTAGACTTATAAAAAAACTCATTAAAATCGTTGCGCTTAGCATTACGGGCCGGGTTTCAAGCAAAGATATTCTTGGAACCGAATTGTTACGTTATTAGTTAACATTTTTGGAGCTAATCCTTCCAGTACGCCCTTCTGAGCGTACAAAACAGGATACAACCTCCCAAATATAATAGCCTCACACAGTAATTAGTTTTACTGTAAATGTGAGAAGGAGAGGTTACATGTGGCTTACCCTGCCATGATCTGAGGTTTTTGTGAAGCGGCGGATTGCATGTGGACCAGGTTGTCAGAATTGGTAAAGCAGCAGAAGTTGTAAGTATTGATTTCTGGCTAGAGGAATCTTCTGATGGTGATGCTGCAGAACGGAGGTGGACAAGTCTGCTGAAACGACAACGTGGCGGACGAAGAACTACGAAGCGGAAAGGCGCATTTGGCAAGTACCGATCTATGTTTATTTAATCTACGTGGGACTACTAGAAGAGTCGTCGGTAGTTAAAGTGATTGGGAGAGCAATAAGAAGTTGTTGCTGTGTGGTAAACTAAAGACTGAAAATTAACGTAAAAGTTTAACTGTTGAAATTAATTTTGATTGAGAGACAAAGTTTACAGATTTGAACTGCAACAACTTTAAATTCTAATAATAGTAAAGAATTAAATTCAAGGATAACAATAGATTATTGTAAAAGAAGTTAAAAACTAAATTTGTAAAAGGAATCTAGTAGAATGTTACCTTAAAATTAGGCGTCTGTGGATATCTCGTAATTAATAAGGCAGAGAAATAAAAGAAAATTATTGAACAAAAAGGGGGGCATTTATTTATAAGTAATTATATAACTTTTTTTTTAGTTGTATGTGTGTGTTTGGATTTAAATTTCAGCTCTGTTCTGGAGTGGATTTATTCTGTTCTGCATTTCTGAAATGTTTTACAGAAGCTACAAAGAATAGTAGTAAGTAAAGTTGGTTTCTTGGTTTCTGTTGTCAATGTTATCGGCGTTGATATCAGTGTGGTACTAAGGGTATTAATGATTTAATTTGATAAAGCAGGAAATGTTGTGTGTCAAAAGAATTTCTTGTTGTTCCAAATAATTTTTTTTTGTGTGTGTTGGGTACGTCAAGGTATTTTTTTTTTTTTTTTGATAAATATGGCAAGTAATTACGTTGATTTAATGAAAATGAATGTAGGAAGTGATTTCGAAGATACAAGTAAAATGTCGGGTTGGCGGACAGACAGTACTGGTGCAATTAGTCTAAATGTGGGAGATGCGAGCAATGATTTGCAAGGTCCGACAAGAAATACTAGCAGTCCTAATGGCGAATCCGAGGTAAAGAGGGTGGATGAATATTTTGATAATAGCAGTAATGATCAGAATGTCGAGCTAATGAATGGATGTAATATTAATGGGGGGAGAGAATATCATGATGATGGAGCGATCTCACCAGAATTAAGCCGGTCACTAAAAACTCGAGAAAGGAACCAGGATACCCAATCTGATACCCAATCATTAATGTCGTTTTTGATGCAAAATGGAAAAGAAAACTAGAAAAGGCAAATCAAGAAATGAAAACAGAAATTAATAAAAGGATCGATTTGAGTCAAAAGAAGATCGAAGAAGGATTACTTTTCTGTGAGGGATGAATTAAATAAATTTCAAGAGAAATGGAAGCAAGAAGTGAAAGCAGAATTAAACAATTTCAAGAAAAGGTACAACGAGAGGGTTGCGGTACTGGTGGAACAGGGCGTGCGAAGAACCATGAGAAAAAGTGTGCGGTTATTGAAGACGTTAAGAGAATTGTTGCTGAGAACCAAAGAAAATGCAAGGAGGAATTAAAGGCTGTAAATAAAAAATAGTCTCTGTAGAGCTTGGTATAGCCGAGGGGAAAGAACAAACTAAGGAGAAATGGATCCAGATCGAAAATCAAGCTGTTAAAAATAATGAGAATATTGATAAAAAATTAAATGGCTTGAAAAATGAAATTGAAAACATTGGGTGTAGATATAAACATGTGGAAGAAAGATTAGAGAAGGTGGAACGAAAACCAACAACCGTAGTTAGTGGGGCGATGACTACGAGTATTCAATCAATTTTACCGGAAGCAATATTCAAGCCATGTGGGAAAATCCATCCGGCAGATTTCGTGAAAATATATGCAAAAGATTTGCCAGAAGAATGGTCTGATATAGAAAAGATTCGTTTCGTGAAGAGCAAATTGAGAGATGAAGCCTTTTCATGGAGCTGCAGTTGATTGCTATAATTACGACGAATTTTTGAAAATGTTGGGACAAGTTCTGGTCTATACAAAAGCAAAGAAAAGTAAAGAGCGAATTTTATAATGCTCGACGATACAGTAGGAGCAATGGACGGATGAGAGAATTTTGTGAATTGATAAGCAAAGACTTGAAATATTTGGATCAACCTGTGGGAGACGTGGAGCAAATAGAGATCTTGCTCCAGAAATTGCCTCGACCAGTACAGGACAAGTTAGTGATTAACCAGTGGAACAGGATGGATGAATTTTTAGATGTGCTTGAACGGATAGACCGTTGCAATGAAGTGTACGATAGCAATACGGAGAATTATCGAAATGTCGGATATGGAGGTGAAAGGAACGGAGGTAGATTTTACAATAGCCGTTCACAAAATTGGTTACAGAAGGGAAATAGTGGTTATGGGAGAGGAGGCACACAAGTGCATCAGCAGGGCAAAGAGAATGTGCAGCAATATGAAAATAATATCCACAATGGAAATAATCCTAGCCATAGCTTTCACGTGCGTAGTAATCAACAGCCGCAATATAGACAATCAATGTATTTACAAAGCAAGGAAGAATATCATCAAAGGAAGCACAGAGGGCGGAAAAACTAAGAACCCCGACTGTGACGGCTCTAGCAGAGAAGGGGAAGATATCTAGTGAGCCATTTAATGTTTGTGCTATGGAAAATCTTGGTGCAAAAAATATTTATGAGAGCAAGGAAACAAGTAAGGGAGAGTATTTAAAATGGTGGAAGTGTTTAAATAATATAGAAATCGCAAGTGTGAGCCCGAATTAATAAGCCACGAAAACAACTGGAAAGGCGATGAAATATCGGAGTTGTGTAGAATCGATTTATGCGAGGAAAGCTATAGAAAAGAGGAAGTTGAATTTGAGGATAATCATGCGAAAAAAAAATATAGTCTTATAAAGAATATTTCCACGGAAGATGAATCCGAGGGGGATAGTACCGAGCTACCATTAAACCAGTACGTGAGCGAAGAAGATTTGTCAAGTTGCGAAAGCGAAGATTGTGAAGAAGAAAATGACGAGAATAAAATAAGAATATTTTATGTGCGATGTTTCAACGAAGAGGTGAAGAATTCGAAGGTATCTCAAAGAAGAATACTAGAAAACATAAAAAATGGGAACTATAATAAAGCGGAAATGTCTACGGGGCAAAATGATGACAAGGTCGTAGTGCATTCTGAATTCAACAAAAGCGGAGATGGCGAGAATGTTTTGGTCCGAGGTGCAAAGCGGGAGACGCAGCAACAATTCAAGATGAATAACCTAAGAAAGGAAGAATTACACGTGGATGAATGGGCACACAAAGAAATTGCAAATGATTTATTAAAAGAGGAAATTTTCGAAGCTGTAGAAGAAGAAATACGACAGCCTTTACTCAACGTGAAGATATTTGGCACTGAATGTCAGGCTTTAGTCGACACAGGAAGTGACCTTACGGCAATATCGCAAGCATTGTATGAACACGTAAAAGGAAAGCACAAAATACTGAAATGCCTATAAATTATGTACAGATTATGGGGGCAACTGGGAAGTTAAGCAAGCGGTTAAAAATTCCAAATTTGGATTGGAGTTAGAGATAAATGAAATTAATATAGAGCCCCACAGATGCATCGTAATACCCGGTCTAAATGTAAACTGTATATTGGGTATAGATTTTTTAATGAAGTATCGAGTTACCATTGATTGTGGCAAAGGAGAAATTAAAATTTTAAAGGATGGAAGAGAACAACTGAATAAAATTTTGGCAAGAAGTAGTGAATGATTCCGGAATTTTGGGAAGTATGAAATTACATGCGTTACAACAGATATATACTGAGGAAGATGATTTTAATGTTGCTGATAGGTTTGAAGAGGATAATAATTTATCGCGTGACGTTAAGATAAGGTACAAAAATACACGATTTGGAAAATATTACTTGGAAGCAGAAAGAACAAGCTGAGGTAGTGCGGGAAGAAACAAACCTTATGTAAAATTATGTCAGCAATAGACGAGGAAAAGATGATAGTTAGGTGGCCCGTCAAGGGGGAAGGCAATTACTACTGTTAAAAGCAACAAAAACAAAAGCAGTCAAACATATTTTTCAAATGGAAATGGAACCTTATGTAATTTTAGGGTGCAATGGGGATTTCAGAATAGACAAACAATTGGCTCACATTGGTGGGAGTGAAGTCGGGCATGAAATGGAGTTCGCCAGAGCTTACAATCAATGCCACACATTTGAAGGTACGCATGGGAAAAGAAACGGGTGCAATACAGGTAGTTTCATGGGGAGATGCAAGGTCAATACGAATTGTGGAGTGGAGTGCCACACAAGCAGCCGCGTCGCGCTTCGCTCTCGAAGTTTAGTTCATTTTGATCGGGAAAAACGAAACGCAGAATTTTCAAAAGTCGCGAAGGTGGAAAATTAGTGTTTTAGTGACTGTGTGTGAAAGTGGATCAATAATAACTAAACAAACATTGGATCTGTGAACAATTATTTGGTTGCGATTGGTTGCGGCAGCCACCTGCTTCGCCGCACAGCTCAACGCCTCGCGACGTCAGCATGTTGACAGCTCAGCGGTGTCCAACAGCTGCAACGTAAGTAAAAAGCGCTCGCAAGACAATGGCAGCGGCTTCCTCAAGTGCAAATAAAACCAATGAAACCCCAATGCTAGCTGAAAAATATGAAAATCTGGTCGGCTTTTTAAATGAAAACTTGGGCAAAAAATTAATGAAACGCTACTCCGTGAAATTAAAGACAAGCTTGCCAGTTGGGCGGTTGCGGTTTCTTTCATAGAAGGAAAAAATTCAGAATTAAACAAAGAATTAGAGAGGCTAAATAAAACAATCGAGGAACTTAAGTCAAATAGAAACACAACTTCTCGGCCAAGCTATGCTACAGCGGCTAGTAAGGCAACTAGTTTAACAAAAAATAGAATCACACCCGCGAAAACAAGTTCTCTTTTCGTGAGCTCAAGGCGTGGCGAAAATCCAAAAGTAATTGTGGAACAGATTACCAAAATAATCAAACCATCAAAAGACAAAATAAAAATTAATAAAATAAGAAGTACCAATAACTCAGTAATTATTGATGCAGAAACTAAAGAGGATGTCAAAAAATTGATGGAACACAAAGAATTAAATGAGACGCTAAAATGTGAGCTTCCAAGAAAGAGGAAACCATTGGTAATCTTATATGATGTACCAAAAAATTTGGAAATAAATGATCTAGTAGACAAAGTATATGAGCAAAATTTTGAAGTTAAATTATCAAAGGAGGAGTTCGAAAGCGGTTTCTGCCCTAAATTTAAAACAGGACCCCGTGAAAAGCCAACCGTTCATCACGTTATAGAAGTAAGCCCAGCTATGCGCAAATTATTACTAGAGCAACATAAAATATACGTGGAATTCAGTGCAATCAATTGCAAAGACTACACCGTGGTACCAACTTGTGTCAAGTGCAGAGACCTCGGACATGTGAGTAAACACTGCCAAATGGACATAGAGACTTGTAGTCATTGTGGTCAGAACAATCACAAGCGTGATCAGTGTGATAAGAAGTCGATGCCTCAAACGTGCATCCCATGCCAGAAAAGAGGTAAGTCATGCAAAAACAAAGGAAAGGATTGTCCCACGTATCAACTGCTATTGCAACGCCTAGTTAACAGAATAGATTATGGCTAGTCTACAATCCAGTTGCAGGATAGATCAAGAAATGATGGAGAATATAGCAGATCTGATATACAGAGCAGTTGAAATAGCAGTTGGAAAAGTGGGAATGAAAAATCAAAAGAAGAGAGGCAACCCCCCATCTCGTAGACGAAGAAATGCTGCAAGAGCCGAAACATTTAGGAAGAAGAAGGCGATGGAAATGCAGAAAATGATGGTAAGCGCCGGCGTGCAAACAGATCGGCAGCTGTTAATAGACGAGCAAATAGACGAAATTTCCTCCACCTCTGACTCGTATTATTGCCAGCGTTTTGTTAGAGGCGGTGGGCTCGGATATTCAAAAGAAAATGAATATCATCTTCGCAAACCAAGTATGCGTACCAGCCAAATAAAACACCCGAACTTTGTGAAAAGTCAACCGAATGCCATTACTGCAGATCCAGCGGTATTGTACGCCGATTTTGAGGATACACTTCGGCTAACTAGACTCGAAGAAGTGCATACACTTACACTTGCCCTCCGACATTTGACAAGAGTCCTCCATCCTGGCGGTAAAAACATAACGTTCCCGCAACCTTCGGCAATCGACAGAATACAACTGAGGTCACTAAATTTTCCAACAGATCCATCTCAGCTCCTGACACTAGTTCACAAGATTTTTGAGAGAAGAGGAGAAATATTTGATCCTGAGGAAACATACAAGCAGTTTGTCATGACCCATGGACGCATTCTGCTAGATACAAGACTACCTTGGCCCCAGTGCAATGTGCACACAAGACACCCGTAAATTCTATGTTAAAAGTTACTCAGCTGAATACTAAAGGAAACGCCATGGTTCTACATGAAATCAGAAAGGTGGCTGAGGAATTGAGATCAGATATTATTTGTCTACAAGAACCGTACTCCTGGCAAAGCAAAATCCCGCACATGCCTGTAACATCACGAATAATCACAGAGGGCAATAACCCAATGGCAGCAATAATCGTTTTAAATAAACAGATAACAGTTACAAAAATTACGCAGTTATGTGATGAACACACAGTATGTGCTGAGATAGGAGCAGCATGGGGAAGCTTCATAATGGTAAGCATGTATTTCCAGTACAGTGACGAGATCTTCCCATACTTAGATAGAATACGGCAGATAGATGCAGCTCTGGGAAATTATCCACTAGTTATTGCAGCGGACGTCAATGCAAAGTCTGCTCTTTGGCACAGCAAGAAGACTGACAGGAGAGGGCAACTTCTAGAAGAACTGTTAAGCGAATTGGGTCTAGAGGTTAGAAACCAAGCACATAATCCTCCTACTTTCTGTAACAGTGTTGGCGCAAGAACAAATATCGACGTAACAATTACAAACATTCATGCGGGGAATTTGCTTTGGGGTTGGAGAGTGCTTGACAACATGACAACAAGTGATCACAATTTGATTGTCTTTGAACTGGGCAGAATGCAGACAGAAGAAAACAGTGGCAACAGAAACATTAAAACAGTATATAACATCAAGAAAGCTGCATGGGGAAAATTAAGGAATGTGTTCATTCCACCGGATTTGCCAGAAAACCACTTCGATGTAGACAAAGCCGCAAGAGAGCTGACAACTGCAATACAAAGTGCCATGAAACGGGCGATACCACTAAAAAAGATAGTAGATCCCACTGACAAAATATGGACAGAAAAACTTAAAAAACTACGACTAAACATGAGAAGAGCTAGGAGAATGTATCAACAAAGCATGGTGGCAGCAGATAGAAGTTTCCTCCTTGAAAACTACAGGCAGAAGAGGCAGATTTTCAAAGACGCGATGAGAGAGACAAAACAAAAATGCTGGGAAGTCTTTGTGAGGGAAAACCTCATGAACAATCCATGGGGTATTCCTTACAAAATAGCTGCAGGTAAAATCAGGCCTCCCACAATATTATCCACAGTAAAAAGAACAGATGGACGATTAACCACGAATTGGAGAGACTCAGCGGAGGAGTTATTAAAAGTTTTGCTTCCTGATGACAACCCGGAAGAAGAAACAGTAGAACAAGCTACACTACGAAGGAACATGTGGCAGCCCTGCTGGAGTCAAGAGGAAGGAAATAATATTACACCCGAAGAAGTAATAACTGCGATAAACAAAATGAAAAAAGGAAAGGCTCCCGGTCCAGATGGAATTCCAGCCGAGGTCCTGCAGGAGTTAATCATAAAATTAACCCCCGTCCTATGCAGGCTCCTGAACGAATGTCTATATCAGGGTAGAGTTCCGGGAATATGGAAGAAAAGCGAGGTGGTAATTCTAAAGAAAGGAGACGACAAGGATCCTCTACAACCGAAATCATACCGGCCGATTTGTTTATTGAATGTGCTTGGCAAAGTTCAAGAGAAGATTCTATGCAAAAAATTACAAAGCCACCGGGAGGTTCAGGGAATGAATCCTAGTCAATATGGATTTAGAACCGGGAAGTCGACAGAGGATGCCATAAATCGGTCGATGGAAATAATTTGTAGCAGTACAAAAAACTACGTAGTAGGCTTATTTATTGATATTTCGGGAGCCTTCGAC
The DNA here is from genome assembly GCA_031002005.1 of Vandiemenella viatica. Lineage (NCBI taxonomy): Eukaryota > Metazoa > Arthropoda > Insecta > Orthoptera > Morabidae > Vandiemenella > Vandiemenella viatica. The sequence continues at coordinate 1,637,645 of JARYHS010013631.1, forward strand.
AATTTATGGTGGCCCGCTCTGTTTGAACGGCTGAGGGAGATTGGTTGTCCAAGAAGATTATTTTACACCTTCAGGGACTATTGCAGATTTAGAACTGCTTCCTTGAGATGCCAGAACTCGTTCATCACGAAGATACTTACTAAAGGATGCCCGCAAGGTTCCGTTTGCGGTCCCATATTCTGGGATATAGGGATGGAACCAGTGATTGAACTATTACAAAGAATACCTGAACTTCTAGGTCTAATAGCTTTTGCTGATGACATTTTACTACTCGTGGAAGGAGCAACAAGAGCAGAAATTGAGTACAATAGTAATCTAGTACTTAACTGCCTTAGCCAATGGTGCAGTAAAGTCAAACTGAGTTTAGCACCACATAAAACAACATTTATGTTGCTCAAGGGCAAGCTGACTCGAAAACCAACTATAAGAATCGACGGTAAATCAATTCGTAGAAACCCAGTGTGCAGGTACTTAGGCATTCAATTGGATGAACGTTTAAACTTCGAATCCCACTTAGAGATGACAATAGCAAGAGCAGTGGCGGTCATGAATAAAATCATTAATATTGGCCAACGAAAATTTACTGTTCCAGTCCAAACAATAAGACTATACCATGACGCAATTTTATCCTCTTTAGTGGGCTACTCAGCAAGTGTGTGGGCAAAGCATCTAAGAAAAGTAAAACTAAAACAGCGAGTCAGACGTGTCCAACGAGGAATACTTTTAAGATTGACAGGAGCGTACAGAACCGTGGCAACAAATTCATTAACCGTTGCCATTGGTGTATGGCCACTGGACCTTGAAGTAAGGAAACGGGGTGCCATATACTGGCTCAGAAAAGGGAAACAAGATAAGGTAGCAGAAATTGTAGGCAGCGAAGTAACATCGGAGACGCACATTCGGAAGCTTCTATTGGCGGAATGGCAACAAGAATGGAACAACAGTGAAACAGGTCGAAGAGCATACGATATGTTCCCATCCGTAGAGGAGAGGCTAAAGTTGAAGTACCTTCAACCCTCTCCCGGATTGGTACACTACATTACAGGTCACGGGCCATACAATAGCTGGCTCCGAAGTCGAAATATTGTGGACTCGGACAGGTGCGAATGTGGTGAAGAGAGTACGCCGGAGCACGTGGTATGGGAGTGTGAAATAACAGCCAGTTTGAGAGAACACCAACAAGCTCGGCTGCAAGGTAGGAGCATATTTGACATTCTGCGCGACGAAAGTTTGTGGCATTTGCTGGACGAGGCAGCTGATCTAGCCTCAAAATTTTGGAAGGAGAAATTTATAAAAAGGAAAAATGCCGAGCGAAATCAAAGGCCACAGATAGCAGAAGAGGAGAACCCAATTACACCGGATTGACGGAAGATATCCCACGACAATGAGCAAGCATCAATCGTCGGAGGAACTTCAGTGTGCTCCAGAGAGGCCGTCTTCTGAGCGACAACTGGGGCCGTCTTGGTATTCCAGGAGGTCAACTCTTGATGGCCTGGGCGGCTGACTTTGCTGCCGGTTCCAGGGGACTCTGCCTTTGGAGCGCACACAACACCAAGAAAAATGAACAATAGTGGACCGAAGTGCGGCTGTGACAATTGGTGGTGGTAATAGTAGAATTAGTAGTATTAGTAATGGTTTTAGTAGTAGCAGTAGTAATGTTAGCAGTAATATTAGGGACAGTAGTAGTAGATTTAGTAGTGGTGTGGTACCCATTCTGTTTAATAACAGTAGATGTAGTAGTTATTGGAAATTGAATCAAAATTTTCTTTCATTCATTGTTTATTTGTTAATATGTTTTATATATATATATATATATAAGATACAAACATATGTAAATGTAAATGAGTGGAAATAAGGGCCCAGATTAGATACTAGGTGCTGGGCTATGTTGCATATGGAAAATAAATAAAATAAATAAATAAAAAATAAATAAGGTCAATACGGCACAGGAAGACCATGTCTCGTGTTAGAAATAAATGCCGAAGTTATTGTTCGGGGAGCGCCTGAAACAGTGACTCTACTCCGAACGAAATACTAAACATGCGGACATGCTATACCCAATTTTCCCGGTGAAGGAACACCCTTTTTAGCGACAGCGAAATTTTTCAATCTGTATAAATCTAAAATCTGATCCTAAAAGATAAAGCCCAAAATCCATCTACTTGTCTTTCGCTCAAGTGAGCGGACACCTTTGCACAATCGCCAAGGCGATTTATAAGTACCTAATATATTAAAATACCAGGTGAATACCCTACCACGGCTTTAACTGTAGATATCTAACAGCAGGAGTGCGAGTGTTGATGTACGTTCAGTGTTGTGTGTAACAGTGTTGGCTTTGTCGAACGAGTGCCAATAGCTGCGGCAGAACGAACGAGTATCAAATTTTATTTTTGGTCCAAGTACCAGTATTCTCTGTATGGTGTGTTACATGCTAAGGGACCATTTAAAGTTACAATAGTAGGTATGTACTGTATGGTTTGCTAAACAATTTTACTATGGCATGAACTGAGCATTGCTAGTAAAGTTAACTTATGATGATTGTGTAATTAAAATTACCAGAAGCAGGTGTAACATGTGAATGTACTGTAAGATGATTCACAATGAACTTGTAGCAAAAAGGAATGCAGATGGGGTATAATACATTTCGACAAATGAATACTGTTTGGTGGAGTAGAAGTGGTGTGACAGCATTGCATTTGTCTCAATGTGGGGGCAGATGCAACCTTTATTCTCCAATCAATGTATATATATATTATTATTTATATCTTCGTATTAATTAATAATTAATAATTAAAAAAATGTAAATACTCTGAGATTGTAATATAACGAGTTCCACAGACGTTTTTAATATTGTACTGGGGTAGTTGTAAGTTCTTAGGTTTAAGTAGGATTAGTGTTGTTGTCTTTGGAGAGTCAGAGAGAGGAAGTATTATTGTTTAGAGAGAGAAGAGAAAAATACGTGCAGAAGCACGTACAAAAAGTCTTGCTGCGGCTGTGGTGTAATTTAGAAACGAAATGTGTTGAGTGGTGATATTAAAAGTGAAGTATACTTATGTACTATTGTTTTTTTTTTATTTAGTAGTTGCTAGACTTATAAAAAACTCATTAAAATCGTTGCGCTTAGCATTACGGGCCGAGTTTCAAGCAAAGATATTCTTGGAACCGAATTGTTACGTTATTAGTTAACATTTTTGGAGCTAATCCTTCCAGTACGCCCTTCTGAGCGTACAAAACAGGATACAACCTCCCAAATATAATAGCCTCACACAGTAATTAGTTTTACATGTAAATGTGAGAAGGAGAGGTTACACCTGGAAAATTGTCCCTCAAAAAAGCCATGGATTGTCTTGAGGTGTGACAAGTTTCCCCATCTTGTTGAAACCAAACCCTATCTAGGGCTATCCGATGTCTTCTTAATTCGGGCATAAAAAATTCTCTCAACATCGTAAGGTAACGCTGTGAGTTGACCGTCACAGTCCTTCCGTTTTCTTGAAAAAAGCAGGGGCCTATTATGTCAAATCGAGCCATTCCGCACCACACAGTTAGCCTCTCAGTATGTAAGAGTCTTTGATGGACTTCCCGTGGTTTATTGCCGACCAGTAGCGACAATTCTGTTTGTTTACAGCACCTGTCAAATGAAAATGAGCTTCGTCACTGAATATCAGAATACTGTCATTTTCCAAAGTTTCGAGCATCGTTTCTGCAAACCTAAACCGCCGTATATAGTCATTGTTCTTCAGTTCTTGAACCAACATGATTCTGAAAGGGCGAAAGTGGAGGTCTAAGTGCAAAATTTGGCGAACTGACCTGTCTGACATGTCCAATGCGTGAGCGTGTCGTACCGCTGTACGCCGAGGGCTGGCCTCCACTGCCTGTCATATTCTTTCGATGTTTTCTGGTGCAGCCTAGCGATCACTTCCGTGTTCCGGAGCTTAGCCAGTCTCGTAAACAGTCAAGTGAACTTACAGTCCGCCAGTGCAGTGAAGTGTGAATAAAATTTGAATTGCCTGAAGATATACTCTTCAGCCCCGCCGATGATACACTTCCAGCAAGGTATCCAGCCACAGCCATCTCATTTTCATCCGCTCAACTACCCAGGTAACGACGCTGCTTCTGCAAGCTGCCCCTCGATGGCAGTGTTGAACAATGTAAATTCGGAAGAAAGAACTGTTAAACTGTCTCGCATAGAGGGAAACCCTACTGAGCTACCGAACGAGGAAATGTCCACAGAAACGTTAAACAAACCAGTGAGTGTGCCCCAGGAGTTAGCTTCTATGTCTTCAGCGGTGTTCTACCCAATTACTTCAGTCGCAGAATTAGATCATCAATATGATAGCCGTGATCCAACCCAAAAAACATTAAACGAGGGTACGGGCATGGATATCACAAGCATTCCCGCGGATCGTGAAGGAGTTCAAAGTATATTATCGATCAATCGGAACCCTACTAATCAAAATAGTATACCCCAGGTGCCAAGCCTCAACTTAAATTCCAATAAAGACAGAAGTAAGAATAACCGATACAGCCGCACAGACACGGGCCCATACTTCGTCTTTGTAGAAACTGTGGATAAAAATATTGGTAGACTTCACCCCACGTCAATAGGGAAACTTTTTTATACACATAGCCCAGCACATAAGCATGACATTATCAATATCATAGCGGCCGGGAGGAATAGTTTAAAAATCAAAACCAATTCAGCAGCCTCTGCTAACTTGTTGGTTCAATCTACAGTTTTCATGGACAGCAACCAGAAGCATTCATTCCAAATTTTTTGATAAACAAACAAGGTATTATCAGGGACGTAGACACCTCCCTGTCAGAAGAAGAAATCCTACAGGAGATAGAAAGCCCTTATCCAGTTATCGCAGATAAACGGTTTAGCAAGAAGAATTCATACCAAAATAATGATAGGAGAATACCGATACCAATATGCATGATCACCTTTAGATCACAATCCCTTCTGGACCACATAGCAATCTTTGGAGCACGTTGCCCAGTCGAACTTCATGTCCCACAAATTCTCGTCTGTGATAATTGTTTACGTTTTGGCCATCGTATAACTCAATGCCGCAGCTCTCCCCGTTGCAATAAGTGCGGAGGCCCACATACTATGGAGACGTGTGCCGGCACAGCTGATCCACAATGTGTACATTGTCACGGTCCTCATTTATCCAATGACAGAATATGTCCCGTAATTGTTCAACAACAAAAAGCACGTGAGGCAGCGGCCCATAATAAAGCCTCTCCCACGCCGAACTGGTATCCCATCCATCGTCATACATATTCGCAGGCAGCCAGCGCCGCTCCGCTGTATTACGACGAGAAGCAATTCCCACCGCTCTCTCCAATGGCAGTGCAGCCACCCAGTTTAGCCTCAACAAGTGCATTCCAAAACTGTCCAATAATCGCAATCCAACAAAATCAAGAGTCACGTCACCAAAGTAAAGCGCTCTCTCCAAACCAACCGATATATACTACTACTACCGTAGGCCGAAACAAGCAAAGGCCAGCAACCCCAAAAGCACAAAAGCCCCATTACCCTCCTATTTATCAAAGAATGTATGTACCCCATCATATACCAATAACACCTATCACACAGAATCCCTACCCTCCTCAACCCAAGTATAAGGAAAAGTCCCCCTCACCCGAACAAGTAGCACTCATAGAGAAGATATTGCAAATGATTCTGAAGATGATTCAAGAATGTCAAGCAGCTCCATCTGATACTTCCAACTCGAGCCACTTCGTCACTTTCTTACCAACCTAGTACAAACCAATTAAAGAACCGAATACTTTCTCTAAAACTAGTTAATTGTAAGGATTCTACTCATTGTAATGTCGAAAAAAACAACTATAAGGAACTAACAATAATGTATATTTCACTGTATCATTTGTAATTATGTCTGAGCAATTGTATTTAAATATAATGTGTCAAACCCCTTTAGGGGATAAACAAAAATGTTCCTTTCTAATTAATCAGTTTACCTTGTTCTATCCTTAATATTTTACTAAACATGTCAAGTCTTGCTCTCTTACCTATATGTAAAATGTTTAAATATGTATGAACAATTCGATGATGGTTGTATAGTGCCTAGGCGCTTAAAGCCAAATAAAAATTAATTTAAAAAAATGTTTTTCTGGTGTTCTAACGATGCGATAACCCCCACGAGTGTTCCAGGTCTCACAGTTGCTCTCGTTCTGAAGTTGTTATACCATTTCAGTATTGTTGAGCGAGATGGAACGACACCATGCCGACCAACATTGAAATGAGTTCGAAATCTTCGCTGTGTCTGTACTACAGAATGACCGGTTGCATCAAAGGTGTCGTAAACAAAGACGCGTTGTTCAATCGTCCACGGCTCCATGGCTACTGAAATGTCGAGCAATAAGTAATATATAACAACTAATCCGCAACAATCTGTCCCCCTACCACGTACAGTATACCCATCTCAAAAACATAACACTTCCCTGCCGGACCCTGTACAATAGTCTATTCATTTCCAAATGGCATCAGAAAGAGCGCGGTTCGTCTAGAGATTACGGTTTACTAAGGGTTTTAAATGGATATGAGGAACCACGGTAATGCGAGTGGTGAAGTAAACAAAAATATAGGAGTGTGATCTAGGGTCATTTATTTTAGTTTATGCATGTAGGCCGGTTGTATAGTGTAGCGTCCAGTCTTTAGTAACATTATTATTTATCTGATTTGGTCTGATTAACATGTAATTAACTTTGAATAGTTCACATCCAATTATATATCAGCGTTTTCATAGGAATAAAAAATATGGTTGTAGATTTATTATGTTATAATGGTACATGTTCGAGATATTAATAATAACAATATGAAAAATAAAATTAGGCCCATGGTGGAAGACATTAAAGACAGGGAACTATTCAGAAGAAAAATTGCGGAGGTAACTGGCGGCGGAGGAAGGAAACTCATGAGAGGAAATGAGGTTGCGTAATCGTCGTCTATAGCCGGCCGAAACGAAAAATAAAATAACTAGGCCCGTGTGAGTTAGTTGCCGGCAGCATTATTTTTGAAAAATTTACTGGTCCTCGGGATGAAGAAGGTTTGGATACGCTACCCTAGAAAATTTGTCAATGCAAGTAGGCAATATTGTTTCTATTTCTTAGATTCTCTGAAGGAGAACTGTGTAAGTTTATGAATGCATGTAACAGGAAAAGATTCTAAAGCGAAATGTACTCCACTGTCGTCGTGGTCATCGAAGGCAATGCCGGATAAGAAAGTCTTAAAAATTTTGATTCCCTCTGTTTTTTAAAATAATTATATGTATTTTATAGGTGCAAATAAAAGGTTTTGTAGATGACAAATAGAATTTATCATATTTTTAACCGACTTCAAAAAAGGAGGTTCTCAATTCGTCTGTATTTTTTTGTATGTATGTTCAGCGATATCTTCGCCAATTTTGAACTGATTTCAATGAAATTTTTTTAGTGGCTAGGGTATACCTCCAAAGTGGTCCCATATGAATTTCATTGAGAAACCACCTCTTCTACCCCCACTCACCCCTTAATTTTTATACAAATACACATTTTTTATTCGATCTCGATGAAACTTTGGACATATATAGTCAAAAATAAACAGAAAAATACTGTCAACTTTTGGTTTAAAAAAACTGAAACCCTCTCCCCCTATTCCACCCCCTTAATTTTTGCAAATTTTCTTTATTCAAAGCTACAGTCGACACCATTTAACTGATCTCCATTAAGTTGGCAATTACATGTAATTTTTCATGGAGAAGGTTTCTAACAAAAAAATAAAATAAAAAACCACCCCTTCTCCCCTCTACACCCCTTAATTTTATAGAAACCTACATACCTTATCTGATTTTTATTGAACTTTTCCCATGTATACTTTAAAACAAGGAGAAAAATCCTGTCAACATTTTGTCTTCCAAAGCTCAACCCCTTCCCTCCTTCAATTATTGTCAATGTTCTTCATAAAAAGCTACATTCGACACCATTTGACCGATTATCATCAAAGTTGGCATATATATGTAATTTTTCATGGAGAATCTGACCAAAAAATAATAAATAAAAAATCACCCCTCTCCCCTTTACACCCCTTAATTTTTATACAAACCCACATTTTATATCCGATTTCGATGAAACTTTGCACATGTTTAGTCAAAAATAAAGAGAAAAGTACTGTCAAATTATGGTTTGAAAAAACTGATGCCTTCTCCCCCTATCCACCCCCTAAATTTGCCAATTTTCTTTATACAAAGCTACAGTCGACACCATTTAACTGATCTCCATTAAAGTTGGCATATACATGTAATTTTTCATGGATAAGGTTTCTGACCAAACATAAATAAGTAAATAAATAAATAAACCACCCCATGTCTCCTTTTACACCCCTTAATTTTATAGAAATCTACATTTCTTATCTGATTTTTATTGAACTTTGCCTATGTATACTTTACAACAAAGAGAAAAATCCTGTCAATATTTGGTTTTCCAATGCTCAACCCCTTTCCCTCCTTCAACCCCATTAACTTTTGTCAATGTTTTTTTATAAAAAGCTACAGTCGTGAACGTTTGACCGATTACCATGAAAGTTGGTGCTTATATGTATTTTTTCACGAAAAAGGTGTCTGACCAAAAGATCTAAAAACCACCCCCTCTCCCCATTAAACCGCTTAATTTTTATACACAACCACAGTTTTTATCCGGTTTAGACAGAACTTGGCAAATTTTTAGTATAAAACAAAGAGAAAAATAATTCCAACTCTTGGTTTGCAGAAACTGAACCCCTCACCCCATTTCCACCCCCTTGGTTTTTGTTAATTTCTTTTAGAAAGCTACAGTCGACACCATTTGACCGATCTTTATGAAAGTTGGCGCATATATATGTAATTTTTATGAATAAGATTTCTGACCAAAAAAATCAAAAAAACTATCCTGGCTCCGCTTCCCTTATTATTTTAATCCTATTCGGTGGAACTTCGCATGTGTATACTTTAAAACAAATAGAAAAAAAAAATACTGTCCACATAACTTTCGCAAAAACGCAAACCCTATCCCCCTTTCTACCCCTTTAATTACTGCCAATGTTCTTTATACAAAGCTACCATTTCTTCCTGATTTTGAAGGAATTATGCACATGTATACTGCAAAACAAACAGAAAAATACTGTCTACATTTGGTTTAGAGAGTCCAAACTACACTCCTTCCTTTCCATCCTTTATTCTACAATTTCTACCCGATTCTGAAGGAAATTTGCACACATATACTTTAAAACATACAGAACAATTGTGTTTAAATTAGGTTGCAGAAGCTCAACCCCTCTTCCCTTCTATCCCCACCTCTCCTAATTTCCAATATTCTTTATAAGAGACCCACAGTTTTATCAGATTTTCATTGAACACGGCACATGTATACTTAAAAACAAAGAGAAACATAGTGTCTACATTCTGTTTACAAAACTCTACCACTCACTCCCTTACCCCATTTAATTTTTGAAAATATTCTTTACACAAAGCTACAGTTTTTATCTGGTTTCGATGAAAATTTTCACATGTATACTTTAAAACAAAGAGAAAAATACTGCCCACACTAGCTTTACAAAAACCAAACTGCTCTTCATCTCCACACCCCTTAATTGTTTTTTATACATACCTACAGTTTTATCTGATATCAATAGAAATTTACACACGTATACTTTAAATCAATCAGAAAAGGCAGTCTACATTTGGTATACATAAGCCCATTCACACTTCCCCTTTACCCTCACCCCTTTTATTTTCCCATGTTCTTTACAAAAATCCACAGCTTTAAATCCCGTCAAAATCAGTTATAAAATAAATGTGTCATAATGTCTCAACATTTACTTCAGATTTCAACTTGGATCCCAAGCTTTCACGTTGTGAAAACCAATTAAAAATTTGTATTTTCTGTGTGATGCCGGAGCAGACAGATATATTCCAGAGACAGATGTGGGATGGATTAATGCCCAGATGTTACATGTTTCGGTTATCGGCCAGCAGCTTTAACAGATGTTATGATACGATCGAAACATAGAATGGACAAAAATGTAAACTGACATTCCTTATCACAACAACCAATTCACCCCGTTCTGGAAGTTGGTGTGGTATATAAAGACAGAATTCTTCTTTGAAAGCAAGCACATTAATCTCTGAACTACCAGGAAGTTCGCAAAATGGGAACACAGTGGCATATTTAAAATACAAAACAAACTATAATATCACTAAAAATTTAAAAATAAAATTATTGTTTAAAAAAACATAAAGACCGCCTTCAAAAAAAAAAAAAAAAAGCACTAAAAATTTTAAAATAACTTTATACCTTGCTTAGGATAAAGTAAATCTAAATGGACAATATTTTACATTACTTTCATTGATTTTTTTACATTAATTAGTTATTTTTGGAGTCGGTGCCAGCGAAAGCAAGAAAAACAAAAAGATAAAAACAATGAGAAATAACAATAATACATAAAAAATCATGTTACTGCTTACCTACAATTAATGCTAGAAAAATGTTTCAACAAAACTGAAACATACAGATGATACGCCGATATTATACTAACTGTAAATCGTTTACTGCATGATGCAGCCTACCAACTGACACTGTAGCGTCAGAAAAATGCCTGGATGACCAATAACGCCAAGCCACAGATTAAAATATTGTTAATTTATTTCCATAAGCTGTCTCCCGCTGTAACACTATCTGCCTCACGACATGCTGTAAAATATTGGGAATTTTTGTTTGTACTCCCCGTTTAGCGTCTAACACCAAAAGAAGTTCAGTAATTCGATCTTTTCGATTTGACAGCTGGCACCGACTCCAAAAATAAATAATGAATGTAAAAATATCAACGACAATAATGTAAAATATTGTCCATTTAGATTTACTTTATCCTAAGCAAGGTATAAAGTTATTTTAAAATTTTTAGTGTCTTTATTTTGAAGGCGGTTTTTATGTTTTTTTAAACAATTATTTTATTTTATTCAATTAACAAACTAATTTTACAATTTATGATGTATGATAAAAAATCAGTTGTATATACGTTAATACAAATAAGAACCACATAAAAATGTTATAACTGCCTGGATGGCTATTGCGCCGAAAACTATAAATCATTAAAAAAATGTTATTCACCAAAGACTTTCCTTTCCTAACAGTACTAAGCCATAAATCAAAAGGCAATAGCCCGTTTGCGTGGACACCTCACAGATCTAACATTCTAAATTCATGTCGGTTGGTAAAATGGCTGAACCCAAACATTGCCGTTAAATCATCGTATCGAAAACAAAAGATCCCGTTGATTTATAGCCGACAGTTCTGCAAAGATTCCAGCATGGATTAGCTGCAGGATTGTTTCCAACAGACTATGCTATTAAGCGTCATTAAGGTCCCAAATACTGACGTGCTAGAGTTGCACCATTTCCCAATACAAGCATTCACGGTATCTAATTTTCTTATCTAATACGTTTTGAAGATATCAAAATTCGTTTAGGCAAAACATTATTTTCATTTTTTTCTACTGAGGATCTTATTTCCATTAGAGTAAATTATTTTTGTTGCTAATATTTTCGCAAATAATGAGCATTCTAAAAACGATTTATTTACTATTATAATGGAATATGATTCTATTAGCCACATAGCTCGTCAAAAATATGTTTAACGAAGTGTTATGGTAATTTCTCTGCAGTTGCTTAACTAATAGAATTGTTATAAAATGAAACTCATTCTTATTTATCGTCCCTTGTGCTGCAAAAAAAGCATCAGTGCTCAGCTCGGTCCAGGTTGCATTTCAGCTTAACCTCAAATATTGCCGCTAGAAAAACAAAGCTTGAATCACACGCGAATTAATACATTCCCAGTATCGCATGTGAGTGTCTTCTCACATCGCGATATAAACGTGATCCCAAATCTTCACAGGTTCTTACATCTTTCTTTCTTATTACCTGTGATAAAGATCGGTGTTTTAACGGCTGACACAGCTTAGATCGGCTGCAATAATAACCAAGTGAAAACGAAGGATGCTAAAAATAAATCTTAACAACTTACGTTATGCCACGTAATATGTAATTGTGGTTTAGGTCACATAGATTCAAGCCATGTAATGATTTTAGTAAAGAAAAACTGATAATTAATATGCCAATTCAAACGAAATACATACTTTTCTTTAAGTGTTCTGACAATTAATTGCTTAACTAAAAAGAATTATTATAAAATAAAATTCAATGTAATTCCTCGTGCCTTGCGCTGTAACAAAAAGTTACAGTTTCCATCCGCGTCCAGGTTGCATTGCAGCCTAACCACATACTACTCTAAACTTGCCACCAGAAAAACAATCCTTCAATCTCACGCATATTAATACATATACTGTATCGCATTTTAGTGGCAATAATGCATCGCTATATGAGCCCAGTGTTTGCGCAGCAACCTAAATTTGATCAAAAATCTTCAAGGGTTCAGACCGATATTGCAACATTTGAATACCTGTCATAGTTATATGTTGCGGAAATAATAGCCTCAGTAATATTACTCAGTGAAAGCAAAGAAGATTAAAATAAATCTTATAAAGTTACATTACGCCATGTAATATTTAATTGTAGTGTAGGCTGCACAGTTCGCGATTAGTGTGCAACTTTTCCGTTCAAACTATTTCAATAATTTCAGTAATAGGACCCAGTTTAAATTATATTGAAATAAACTAAATCATTCATGCAATCTGCTGTTGTAATTCTGACGCATGCTAAGTAACAATCTAATCAAAGCTTTCACTAACACTGATGTTCGAAAATTAAAACTTTTATCTTACATATTATGGACAAAGAATTTAAGGAATACTTCTATTTATAAAAAGAATACGTAAATATAAGCATCTAATGTTTGATATGATGATTTAAACGCAATATATACTTGTTCAGTGTTCAATTAATTTATTCGCGGGTGCTTAGAAATGTTTTTAAATAACGTGTATAACCAAGAACGATAGTTTAAAGCATATATGGGCAACCCCCGGCCCCCGGGCCGGATCCGGCCCTCCACCAGCTTCAATCCGGCCCGCGAGAGATTCAGAAATTTCAAATAAGCTTCAAACTCAAGTTTCTCATTCATTTTCATTTGATTTTTCTATCTGTTTTTGTTAATTTCCTTTTTGTATGTTTGATTATGCTATTGTAATTCTAATAAATAAAAAAAGTGTGAATTTTTATAGCCTTTTTATTTACTACTACCTACTTATTTCTGACATAGGGCCCGCGGCCTGATTAAGTCCCGAAATTACGCCCTCAGCTAAGCAAAGGTTGCCCATACCTGGTTTAAAGCGTCACGTCATTGCACGATATCACAGGTGACGTCATACATGACAGACTTTCTTATTATATGTATAGATAGATAATTGACACCAGGTACGAATACTAAAAATGATTTATAGATATAAATATTAAGAACTGGGAAAGGCGGGCTTTTGTAATGTTCTTTAGTGCATTGGAAGGTGTGTATAATTTCATGTGAAGAACGCGGTCTTGATATATATATATATATATATATATATATATATATATATATATATATATATATATACTTAAGCCATACAGCTGGTTCTTTATGGTTACGAACCATACATTGTTGCTGTTTCTCCAGTAAATATCGCTCATTTTCTGCAACAATGACTTCAACTCAAAAACGTCAATTACACAGGAGGACCATTTCAAATATTTCATGTCCAATAACTTTATGCATTCACTAGAAAATAACTTATTTTTGTGTTTTACTGATGGAATACAATATGAAAGAAGGGAAGATGTATATTATCAGTTGCATTATAAACAAAAATGATCCATCCTCAGGTTATAACTCGAAACAGCTCGTTTTTTTAGTTATGTCATTGTTGCAGCAAACGAGCAATATAAATCCGTTGATGATCAATGTGCACATCACGTCAAGAATTCTGCTGCCTTTGTGGAGATGGTTAGAACGTGACGATATTATGGTCAGCTTGGACGTTACGTCGTTGTTTACGTGGGTGTCGTTAAGGGAGACTGTTGAACTCCTTAGTAAATATTTTGATCTGAAACTTGAGGAGTTATTTAGACACACCCTCACGTCTACGTACTTCATCTATCAGGGCGAATATTACGAGTAAGGAGTCCCCATTGTCTCCAACAGTAGCTAACTTCTGTATGGAACATTTTGAACATGTAGCTTTTGTCTCGGCGCCTTTAAAGCCTAAATGTTAACTCAGATTTACGGACGATACGTACCTCATGTGGTCTCATGGAATACCGACCTTAAATGATTTTCTGAAATATCGTAATGAGATTCATTCCAATATCAAATTCACGGTAGATATCAATAGGGATGGATTACGGAAAAGCTACGCACACCGATCGCTACCTTAATGCTCTAACTTTCCACCATCTTTCTCAGAAACTGGGAGTGCTGAATACTCTTATCCACAGGGCAAAGGTGGTGTCCGACAATGAACATTAACAGTAGGAACTGCAACACTGAAACGCGTGTTTCGTGACAATGGTTATGGCATTAAGGAAACCCAACATGCAGCCATTGGAAGAAAAAAACCAAAACAGATGACAGAGATCGGGAGAAGCCGCGTGCCTTCTTATCATTCTGTGGAGCAGTAACATAAAAAAATAACTTGGCTGTTCAACAAACAGGGCATCCGTTGGATTTTTCGACCTCCACCAAAAATTGGACAGCTGTGGAGCTTCTAAGGATGTTCTCAGTCTTCAGGCTCCTCAAAAATATTTTGGGCCCTCAGGCCAGATGGGTGATCTTGTTTTTTAGCTCTACCAAGCAATTGACAACGGCCACGCTTCGACAAAACAACATGCTTTTGTTATGCAAATAAATTCTGGGACAGTGTTTGGAGGCGGCGATTTAGATTAGGCTTCGTAATAAGGTTGTTAATCGCGATCGTGGCCTCAGTTTAAGCCAGGTAGCCGGTAGTTGGATTATTACAAGCCACACGGGATCGAGCCATATTAGGGCATAGGAGTGACCCGATCATGACGTCACCAAGTAAGCAGGGCCCAACTAGATCGCAGCTCCATGCGCTTTCCCCTCCGCTTTCGGCTGGTAGCCCTATATAATAGACTACCGTGCGACAGACTTCAGTGATATTAAGCGAAACATGACAGTGGAAACGGTCCAAGCTTCCGAAACGTCGCCAGATGATTCAATTTTGACGCAGCTTGAAACCCGAGCAGTTTTTATACAACGTTGCCTCCGCGAAAATGTATATAGTTTTCTTCACATTTTTGCAGTGTTTGTTAGCAGAACAATGAAACTCTTGTATTGTGTGCTGAATAAGTGTCATCACATTTGCATAGGGCACCATTATGGCCGCAGGGAGAGATGCAAGGAAGACATAGTGTAATACATTTCCACCCGCAACACCCTTCCCGCTGAAGGTTTCGCGCTGTTTGTTGTTTAAGTGAGTGGCTAATGGAGGGTAACTTCCCGATCCACGTTGCTAATACCGGGGTCGGCACGGGTGCCGGAAAGGACTCTCACCTTCCGCCGGGACCTCACGCACGCCGGACGACGAGGACTCTTGGTACTACCTGCGTTGCACAATCTGGACAAGATCGGTGCAATCACAATCTAGTTGGGCGGAGAAGAAACCACCCTAGAATACGAAAGAGGAAGGGTGGATGGGCCAGAAAAAAACACTTTCAACACCAGTCGTGGTCTGGACATAAACCCGGAAATCACTATGAGAAAAAGACGTCACAATGTCACATTTGGAGTGCACGCAATATCCTATACACCTGCCAAGACACATGACCAGGAGCCAAGAGAAAATTCTAATAATTCTTACGGTGATGTGGAGGGTCACAGACCGGCAGCCAAGAATTACGCCTCTTGCTCGCCGGCGCCTCTTCAGGGTCACGACAGTGCTGCTTACTAATTGCCAACAGGTAATTTCGTCCCTTCCAATGTAAACATTCGAAGAATAAGGACAAACACTGGCCGGAGAGAAAACCACAAGTGAACGCCACGAGGAATCTGTGCATGTGGCATGGCGGACTGTTGAACAAACAAATACTGCAGGGACGTCAAACTCGGCATTCTACATGCTAATATGCCACGCAAGACTTTAACAGAATGATGTGTGTGATTTTAGAGAAGCGTCGTAGGTGAAAGATTTGATTGGTTCGCGGAAGAATTTTAGGACGATGATGTCCAATGACACTTGAAGACTAAGGAGCTTGAAGTGTTCCTTCAAAACCATATACGAATCTCACTCTTAAATTTCGTAGGTAAAATCCTGAAGCGTATAACCATGACCTCACTCCAAAAATTCCTAGATGATGTGAGGTACGCAACCTCACCATTTGTGATTTTTTATATTAGTAAAAAAAATATTTTTTATTTAGTAGTTATAATTGTAAATACTAACATTGAGTTTCTAAGGTCACAGAATTTCAAGAGAGGTATACTAGATCTTTGGTGAAAAAGAACAGTTGAAGAAAAAAAAGGAGTTGAAGAGAAAATGAAATTAGAGAAGGTGTGGAAGAAAAAAACTTAATGGAGAAGCTGTAAAAATCCTGGCGGGATTTGTAATGGAAAATCTTAGCCCGAGGGCAGAACATTAGTATAATGATAAAGTTAATGAGATATGAAAGTTGTATTAGATAACTGATTGTCATTTGAAAACGGAAGATAATAAGATAAGTAGAAGACTTTTGTTTAATGTTGAGATTATAATAAAGAAAGTGTAGTTGATTCTTAAAGTACATTTGGTATGATTTTTTTAAAAAGTAGTTTGATTTACAGCGGTGGTATCGAAAGAAAACCAGTGACGGGCATAGAAGGGTCAATTAAAGATCCTATTTTAACTAATCTGACGCTGGAAACTTAAGGAAATGTAATATAATTTATATTCTGAAAGGTAAAAATAAGAGATGAAGGTAAGATTGTAACAAGAACCACAAAAGAAGTTATTTCTAAAGATAAAGAATCTTACAATGACAACACTATAATCATCGCTCAACAATTCGGTTTTCGTGCACAGCACAGCGCCATCCACCAAGCTACATGACTGGTTGAGCATATCTGCAAGGCGCGCTTTAAGGCAAAGTACAGGCGCTGTTATGCTAGATATTGAGAAAGCTTTCGACAGGGGTTGGCATTATAGATTAATTTACAAACTACATACATTTGGCTGTCCTGAAAAAATAGTTTCATCACAAACAGAAAATTTTACGTCGTGGTGGACGGAACAGAATGCCAGTTGAAATCAATTGAAGCAGGCATCCCACAATAATCGGTCATGGCTCCAACCCTGTACAGTGTGTATACTAATGACATACCCCACTAACCAGATGGAGAAATCGCGTTATTTATGGACGATACTATTGTATATAGGTCGAGCTGTAACTTAAATTACATGGCGTGCAAATTGACTCAGCGCCTAGTAGCAATCACACAATGGTGCAATCTTTGGAAAATAAAAATTAACCCAGAAAAAGCCAAGTAATTATGTTCACAAACAAATTGAGGAAACCCAACCAGAAAATCTTGCTAGACGACGTGGACTTCCAGTGGTGCAAATCAGTAAAATATTTAGGCTACAAATTTAATAGCAAATTTAACTGCTCAGCCACATTCAAAACGCATGTAATTTAGGTTCGGCTCAACTCTACGAACTGTACCCCCTCCTCAATGGGGAAAACCTTAGCATTAAGATCAAACTTAGAAAATATGCCTTAGTTGTACCCAGCTCTATGGCTCAGAATTATTCCGTATGGCAGCAAATGCTAATGTAAAGAAGCTGCAAACCCCGCAAAATAAATTCTTAAGGATAATAGTAGACACTCCTTACTAAATTTCAAACCTATGCAAACACCAAGATTTAGGCGCCCCAAAAATAAACGACTATATACAAGACAAATCGACTACCTTCAACCAAAAATCACAGCTTTCACCCTACCAACTAATTTGAAATATAGGACAGCAATATAAAGCTGTAAATTACAATTGCCCCATCACAACCCTAACTAGAAATTATAGGGTCTGGCAATAACAGTAACACAAAAAAATTACACTATGACCAGTGGCGTACCTAGGGTGGGGAAGGTAGGGCACTTGCCCTGGGTGCCATTAAAAGGGGGGGGGGGCGCATAGTTGGCAAGTTATTAAACTTAAATATCAAAATAAATCAACAATACAATTCATATGCAAATAATCCCACAATACCAGTGCGCGGCTGGTAAGCTTTCGCGAACGAGCCAGAAGGAATGTGTAAACAGTGAATTGGAAAACGATCGGAAGGTGTATTGTGTGCTCTGTCGAGATGTTTTTGAATGGACTAATAGCAACGGCTCCTGCCTCGCGCCCGCACTGGAAAATTTTGTTCTAAGGATTAAAGGTAAGCGATACTTTCTCCATTGCTTAATTGCTGATGAGATGATTAGCGTGGCACAGTTGCGTATTTTATTTGCATTGCATGCGTTGCGAGCGAACGTGAAGCAACTTTATTTCTCAATAAAACCAACACAATATAATTCGATTTTTTTCAAATAAAAAAGAGAGATGGACTGAGGGACTGAAAAACAAAAAACGAAAATTGCAGGATGAAGTAGCATAAAAATCCAGCAAGTACTTCAAGAAGTATAGCTATACCTTTTGTTGAAAGTCCGCTTCTTGAAGTTCGACATGTTCTAAGGAATTGCCTACATCGACATGTACAAAGTATCCAACACTAATTCAGCACGAGACGAGGAAGATTTAACTTTGTATAATTTTGAGTATTACGTGATTGAGAGCATTGAGGCTACGAGTTCTAAGGCTCCTGAAGAAATTGTTGAAAACATTAGTATTTTAGTAGGAGAAAAAGTTGGTGGAGGTGATATGGTGGATGATATAGAAACCCAATCACTGTCATACCAGAAGTAATTAAGCAGCATGACATTGGAATTCTACATTTTGATAAGATAAATGGGAAATCAATTCTGTCAGATCGTTTGAAAACGAAATAATTGAAATGGGTTCAAAATATTTCCAAAATGCTGATGGTATGTATGACAAAAGCTGGTTTAAGAAGAAACAAGGAAATCGCGGTGGAGACGTGACTTGCTCATGGCTAGTCTATTCCCCGTCTAAAAAAAATCTTTTTTTTTTGCGTATGTCATCTTATCTTATCACAATTAGATAATATATCTTCATTAAAGCACGAAGATGTATTTACCCTCTGGAAAGCACCTAAAAGATTCACTGCCCATGAAAATGCGAAGAATCATCATGAGTGCTTCACCCAATGTAAAGAAATTGAAAGAAATTTTGCTGCAGCTAAAGATATTATTGACGCTGAACTTCAAACCCAGATAGAGACAGAAAAAAAGTGGCGTAATGTATTAAAGAAAATACTTCACTGCATCAAGTTTCTTGCCACTCAAAATCTTGCATTAAGAGGTCACATAGAGTCACTTAGTAGCCTACATACGATGTAGCCGAATCCAATAATGTTGGTAATTTTCTGGGATTAATAAAACTCCTGCACAGGGGCGGATCCAGGGGGGGGGGGGAGGACTAAGGGTCACAAGTCTCCCCAATGCATCTAGGTCACCCCCCGACGACATCGTAATTTTGGGTACCTTTTTTTTTTATTCTGTTTTTATAAGGGCCACAATGTTTTTCGCCGACTCTACCCCCCCCCCTCCCCCATCCTATAAACCCACCAAGTCAAGACCCCCAAAACCAAAATCATGGATCCGCTACTGCACCTAGATATATTTGACTCCATCATAAGTAATCATCTCGCTCAGATTAAAAATCATCCTGGCACCACATCTTTTCACCTCGTGTTCAAAATTAGTTCATTCATGTAATGGCGAGCATTTTTCGCCCGTGTTTATTGTGAAACATTCGCAAATCAAAATACTATGGTCTCATGTTTGTCTCTACTCCTGACCATGCACATCGTTAGCAGATGACAGAAATAATGACATACGTAGAAGTTGATTTTGAAAGGAAATCAGTTCACATTAGAGAGTCGTTTCTCGGTTTGATTCAGATGAGCCAGAAGGACGATGAAAGTTTAGTTGATGAAACCCTTAAACAGCTAGAGAAAAACGGTATGGATATGCAGGATTGTCGTTCACAAAGTTATTACAACTCTGCTGTGATGGCTGGACACTAAACTGGTGTTCAAGAAAGAATAAGCGAAAATAATAATCCACCGACATTTGTGAATTGCGATAATCTTCTACTCAATTTTGTTGGAGTACATGGAGCCAAGCGTGATACTTTTCTCGTTCCACTTTGCACTTGGAAAAACTCAAGAACTTTGTGCCTGTGCCTGTAAAATCAGAGTTTGAAACAAGATACAGTGCAAGGATTGAAGCAGTTAAGCCAGTTCATAAATATCTTGAAGATATGCTGAAAGTTCTCCAAGACATGATAGACGATGGCAATCAAACTAGTGAAACAAGAAGTCAGGCAAGGCTTCTATGTAATCGCATGTTGTCCTACGATTATCTGACATAGTCCTATCGACCGTGTTCAAAAGCGGCTCCAGGATCCTAGTATGAATTTTCATGATCTGCCATTGATATAAAAGCCCTTCGAGACCATTTTACTAGTGAAAAAGAAAGGTTGGTTAGTGAAGCACTCGAGATAGGTTTAAATATTTGCCAGGAATGGGATCTGATTGAAAGATGCCAAAGGCGGAAAAAACGTATGAGTAGAGAAAATGTGCTGGTTTGGGTGTTAAGTAAGAAATAGAAAGAGTTATGAAGGAATCGCTGGATCGGGTTGTGTGTGAAATGTGCGAAAGGTTCAGTCGTCTGCATGAAACCAACACCAGATTTGAATTTCTCCTAGATATTAAAAAACTGTATTACGACACTGGCGACTGCGACCATTTAAAAAAGAAATCTACAGAATTTTGATACTTGTATGGTTGTGATGTTAATGGAGAACAGATACAAAGAAATATTGGATGTTCGAATACTACTATCCACAAGAAAAAAGGTAAACATAAAAAGATCTTAAGAGCTTCTTGAATTTGTTTTTGAGTAAGGAGATGAGAGCATCTTTCCGAATTTGGGCATTTCAATATAGGTTATAGTTACGTTTTCAATATGCGTGACAAGTTGCGAGCGATCTTTCAGTAAACTAAAACTAGTAGGGACTACTTTCGTATTTGAGGGCTACAATGTGTCAAGAATGTCTTTGCTCGGTGTTGAGCGAGAAGAAATCGAAGAATTATATTTCAGAATTGTTATTAATCTATTTGCGTAGCGGCCTGATGACTCAGTGGTTAACGCGTCTGACTGGATACCGAAAGGTCCCCGGTTCGAATCCCTGTCCCGGCGGAGATTTTCAAAGGTGCTTAACTCGACCTTCATCTCTGGTAGGCCTACAGCTTGCTGTGTAATGTGAAGTACGCCAGAAAGCTTCCGTGGTTTGGATTCCACGTTAAACTGTAGGCCCCCTGTACCCGGTAGGATTGCCGGGTTAGGTTAAGGCGCCTACGTCAGGGGCGGAATGCGTAGCCAATAGAAACTCTGTCTCCAGATCATTACGACCACACAGAATTATTATGTTATCTATTTGCGTCGCAGAAGACAAGAAAGTTGCAATTTTCAGTTTAATATTATGAAATAACTTTGTTCTAAAACATAAAATAAAAGTTTATTAATATTTATGATAGTTTTATTTTATATTTAAATAATTTACGAAAGGGCGCAACTTCGATGCTTGCCCTAGGTGCCATTTCCGATTGGTACGCCCCTGACAATGACCTACATAAAAAGCCAACTCTCAGCACCCTTTTAAGAAAAAAGTTAGAAGGCTACAACGTCCTGGTAGTTGAGTCTTATATGGGTTTCGACCCAACCAGATGTCTCTCTGTCTGTTTAATTATCCCAACAGTGTCGGACTATAACTGGCATAGTCCAGGTTCGCGCGTCTTGCTCTGACAAAGTTCACAGTGGCTGGCTGAAGTAAAAATTCCAGGCAGCCTAAGCGTTGATTGACGCAACGCCAGTTTTAGTATGCGCCAGAACCAATCTGACATCAGACTCGCTGGGTAACGGACGATGTGCTAGAGCCGAACAAAATGCAGCGGAAAGAAGAACGAAGGAGATACTTAGTGTGGCTAGGCTAGAATTAACCGTTTGCTTTGAATCTTTTACGGCATGATGTGCCGCTGTGACATTTAAATTCTTGTGACTGACAGCTGTGGGCGAAGTGGGAGGAGTACAAACCGTGATTGAACAATTAAATGTTTTGTCAATTTTTGCATATTTAGACTAAGAATCATTGTGTAATTTTATTTCAGCTTTTTTTAGATAAAAATTTCTAAGATAACCTGTTCTGTTTGAAAAACAAAAATGTTCTGTGTGCGGATGTAACACTACTCAGTGGGGGATTGGATTCGCGGCGGTCCATTGACGAAGCCGCGCCCACCGTAACCCTTGTTATTATTAGTTGGCAACGATTTAACTTCCCAAGGTTTTTTTTTAAAAAAAATATCACTTTACACTTGAGATGGAGGAAGACTTTCCATATTTTAATGTTTGTCATTACTTGGGCATTTGGTTTATATAAAGGTAGGAATTCCTTTGCTGACTAGTCACGTGACAAGATTGTAAATAACCGGTCGCAGGGGTCATAACGGAAATTCTAAGTGTACAGTGACATTGCAAGTGTAGAGTGATCTTGTGTGGATTAAAAAAAAATTCTAAGGCATCAATTTTTTTCGGTGGAAGGAAGGCTATGTGCTGAATAACTAGTAGTAGGATGATACCGACTTTGGGACAAAAGATCTTAAGCCGGCCCCGGAAGAGACTCCACTCGTCCGCGTGACGTCACAAGATGGCCGCCCCCGTTTGGCCGGTCAAGATGGCCGCCGAAGCGCACCGCCAGGTGGCAGCACGGTCGTATGACGTCACAAGATGGCCGCCCCCGTTTGGCCGGCCAAGATGGCCGCCGTTAGTTCCCCGATCGGCGGCTAGATGGCGCTGGACCGTTAGTTCACATATCCGCTGGTAGATGGCGTTCGGTGCAAGTATTTCCGGCGTGCTCTGCGAAATGTGTACAATTCCCACTCGACTGTTTGCTTATCCATTAAGCGTGACGAAATGTGTACTCTTCGCGTCGGCTGACTATTTCTGTTCTGGCAAGATGCAAATATTTCAGCACAGTAAAATATTTTCTTCGGTTCTTAAGCGTAAATCATTGCAATTTTACTAAAAAAAAAAAAAAGTCCACATCAACGGATATTACGTGAACAGACATCGGTAGCGTTGGGACTAGGTCGCCGGTTCGAGGCCGGCCGCGGTGTTTTTATTGAAAAAGCCGTTCCAACTCGTCAATTTCCAAATCAAAATTTTAGTTTCCATACCTAGAGAGGATACCTGCCTTGAATAAAAAAAGCATAAATGTTTCCTTTTAACGTTCGATATGGGGAAAAAAAACCGTCATAAACTCCAGATATAAATTCTATGTGTACCTGTTTTCATGAAATTATTTAGCGTTCTTGCCTCGCATTCGGGAGGACGGAGGTTCGAATCCCCATCCAGGCATCCATGGTTTCCCAAAATCACTCCAGGTGAATGGTGGGATGCTTCCTTCAAAAGACCATGACCGAATTCATTCCCATTCCTTTCCCGTCTCTAAAGACCACGTTGTTAGAGAGACGTTAAAAAAAAATCGACTGCCGATGTGCATAGTATCCCGTTTCTAGGGCGTCCAACACAGCGTTCGTATGATTACGAAGGCTTCCGCGGTCACTGTATGTAATATCTTGGTTCTCCGGGTGGAGCCGCGTCGATTTGTTAAAACCTAACGTTTCTGCCATCTTGCTGTGGCTTTCATCAGAGGACTGCTTGTAAATTTGCCGCTACCGCCTTATATAGTAGCAGCGCTAGCCGCCGCGGTGACGTCATCGCGCCTAGTGTAGGCGGTAGGATGGGGCCGTTCAACTTGAGTTTTTAACACTCCGCGCAGCCGTGGTATGTGACGAAGAGAGTATTGCCGCTGAAAAGAGAAGTTTAAAGGAGACATTTCTAGCCAATGGATATAGCGTGGCTGCCTGTAATAAAGCCTTGGCATGCCTGGATCGCTCCACTTTGTCTCGCACTGCAGCATCATCGGCGGAAAACAACAAACCACCTGACAAGGCAGTGGCCGTTCTACCATACATCCAAGGAGTTACGGATAAAATTGGTCGGCTACTTAAAAAGAAGAATATCCGTCCCGTATACAAAGCACCCAGGAAATTATCCAGCATCCTGACCAGCGTTAAAGACAAGAGAGAACATTTGCAAACACCAGGAGTATATGAAATTCCTTGTAGCTGCGGCAAGGTTTACATTGGGGAAACCGGACGCACTGTTAAGGAGAGGCTCAATGAACACATCAGGCATTTTAAAAATAATGACGCAAGCAAGTCCGCTGTAGTTCTACATTCAGCCGATAGCGGCCATTCAATTTTATTCGATAAGACCAGCGTTATAGCCACTGAAAGCAGATGGTGGCCTAGGCGCATAAGAGAAGCGCTAGAAATACAAAAACAGCCCAACAACATTAATGCCGACAATGGTTTACAACTTGACCATATTTGGTCATACTTGCTCAGAAAAACTCAAGTTGAACGGCCCCATCCTACCGCCTACACTAGGCGCGATGACGTCACCGCGGCGGCTAGCGCTGCTACTATATAAGGCGGTAGCGGCAAATTTACAAGCAGTCCTCTGATGAAAGCCACAGCAAGATGGCAGAAACGTTAGGTTTTAACAAATCGACGCGGCTCCACCCGGAGAACCAAGATATTACAGCGTTCGTATGATTGCAGAATTTTGTACAGAGTCTCAGGCTTGCAGCGAATTTCGTATGCATTTGTTCAGGTGTCCTGCTATCGATAAGGAATTCAGGTTGCGCCATATGCTCATTGCACTGCAAAACCGCCCCAGCGGGATACATAGAAATATTTCAGCATTCACTTCGGTTCAAGAAGAAATTATTACGAGATGAGAATAATTATTATATGTCAGTTTTCGTAGTACAAATCTAGGAAACATTTTTTATGGTAGCCCAATCACTCGTGTTTTCAAAACGAAGATCGAAAATTTTGTTTTCATTCTGGGTGAACAGATAAACTGCTTAAGTCTTTGTATTTAATTAAAAAATAGACCAAGTGAAAGCGTAACTTTTACGTTTAAAACGTGATAATGAACCATGGAATGTCCTGACATAGCTCAAATTCACATCTATACAATGCAGTTCTGATATTCGAATTTGGCAGAGGGTGCTTTGCACAAAAAATAACTCTGTGTGAACAACAAGAGGAAATCAGTGATTGACTAGAAACAGAGAGATATACCCACCTTTAACTGTATTTTACAGCACAGCACGTATGTTCCAGGAACGAAATACGTCTGTTAATCTTACTAATTTCACCCCTGTCGAATCGAAGTACGCCAGTCCTATGTGATAAAAATCGAGTCACGCTAAGGCAGTGCTAAGCACTGAACATGCCTGAGACCATCGCCTGTGACCAAGGTGGAGATACTCCCTTATAGAAGAAATCCAGTGCCAGCTTCTACTGATATTCTATTCCTAATTCTTTCACCAAGATCCACCCCTAGCCTCATCACCAACATACCCACAGCACTTCCTCAAACCACCTTCTGTTTTCCAATGATTCCCATTCCAACCCCTGATCAGTTACAGACAGGGTTACCTTCTGTTCGTGCGTTATAGTAAACCAAAAATTCAAAATTCGCAAAGTCTTCTGCTAATCAGTAGCCAGGTATCAAAATGTTAATTTAAGGTGGTTCTACTACAGTTTTCAAGGAAAATTCTCCCCTTTTCCAGGAATTTATTTTTCAATAAATCAGGACCCAGGGGAGTTCTCCATTCGGCTTAAAATGTTCCCATCTAACGCCAACCTTCGGATTCAGGACCAAGTCTGACATTTGTTTGTAATTGCATGCTTTGTTCAAGTAACCACGATAAAGTTACCATAATGCTCTTACCTCACTGATAGTTTCTTGGTCATCAAACAGACATCATAACCCACATTTTCATAGAAGATCCCCACACATCGAAAAGTATCCAAAACGTCACCATAGGTTCTATTACGCCTAAGATAGTGCTCACACCTGAACTGTCGTAAATTGTTAGGTAAAAGTGGGCGTTTAGATATTTTTTCCACTCAGGCCTCATCACCTAAAGTCTAGTGCGAGATTGTGGTCACGGTCAACTTAGGCTCCATACACCACTCAGAATTATTCCACCAATATCCATTCTAACAGCATTATACGCCACCTACAGCCCCTCAACACTCTTCCTATCTTCCAATGACATCCATACTACACCACACAAGCAATGGTCTGACTGTGGGTTTGTACCCAAGTCCTTCGCTTCTCTGGTACATCACCCCTCTCTGTTAAATGATTTTTATGTAGTGAGAATCAAAATTCACATGCCAACACAAACGGCAGTAAACTGTAAAGAGCACATCGAAATGGGAGATTGTCTAAGCCCTGAAACAATGGTTAGAAGCACACGTTGATAATTCTATAACCATATATTTTAGACTCAAATCCACAGAGGAATGACACACGCACACACTTGTACATGCATACAGCGAGATCGACAGAACTGACAGCAAGCATCACGGAAACGATGAAGTGGGGGCAGAATTGTCGTTACAGCTGATTAACTGGACAGAACTATCGTTACAAAAATCATCAGACAGACGAGTTACTTACGCTTACATGCACAAAGAGAGACGCAGATACACATGTCCAAGTCTACACAACTACCGGTACCAATCATGGAAACAAAAAAGTGGTGTAGTACTCTCTTGCCTCATGACTGGCTGAAAAACAGAAGTCTCCTTACATATCATCAGCATGGCGAGATAGAAGGTGTGCAAAAGATGGCATGTTTTCACCATAAACCTAAGTGTTTATACCATAAATAGTGTTCATCACGCCCCAGTTGATTATATTTACCATCAACACGTCTCTCCCACACCACAACCCTTTCTACCATTCAGTAAAAAAGTGACGCAGGTACCATGAGTTGCAATAGACACTTGGCTATCAGATCTCACCCACAAATCCATATATCTCAATACACTAGCACAAACAAGCATAAGTGGAGGGACAGCAAAATCATTCGTCCAGACAGACATTTTTATAGAAGGTATCACCATATTTACGCATACAGACACAGAGAGAGACGCACAAACACATTTCCATGCCTTCAGCGAGCTAGACACAACAACCAGCCCCAATCATGGCGACGAAACAGTGGGGTAGAACCCCCCATGGCTCATAACTGACCAAAAAATCATCAGTAACATATGTTCCAGGCACCATACTCTTCACATCAACATCATCTCATTTATTTCACACTACAGACCTCACTATCATCCAGTATCATGTGTGCTAGGTACAAAACTGTTCGCACCAACACGTCTATCCCACACCTAAGCTTTTTCTGCCATTCAGTAACATGTGCTCCCCATGTACCACGAGTAGCAGTAGACACTTGGTCATGAGACAGATACCATAACTCCCATATTCATACTAGGTCTCACCCACAAATCCATACGTCACCTCACACAAGCATAAGTACAGGAACAGCACATCATACATCCAGAAAAACGAGATAAAGGAAGGTATCGCCACATTTACGCAAAAAACACACAGAGATAGAGATGCATACACACGTACATTTCCATGCCTACAGCGATCTCGACTCAACAACTAGCCCAATCATGTCAACGAAAAAGTGGAACAGAACACCCATGACTGACCAAAAATCATAGAAAGACACACACACACTCACATGTCAATGCATTCACACAGTTCCATTCATCACCACACATAACTGGAGGAAAGAGACTGAACATGCTAGATCCAAACTGAAGAGTTACAGGATGTGTGAAGTTTGAAATCACAGCCACATCTCGCCCACACCGCAACCCTTTCTGTCATTTAGTAATATGTGCCCCCATGTACCACGAGTAGCAGTAGACACTTGGTCATCAGACAGATATCATAACTCCCATATTCATACTAGGTCTCACCCACAAATCCATATGTCACCTCACACAAGCATAAGTGCAGGAACAGCACATCATACATCCAGAAAAACGAGATAAAGGAAGGTATCACCACATTTACGCAAAAAACACACAGAGATAGAGATGTATACACACGTACATTTCCATGCCTACAGCGATCTCGACTCAACAACAAGCCCAATCATGGCAACGAAAAAGTGGAAGAGAACACCCATGACTGGGCAAAAATCATAGAAAGACACACACACACTCACATGTCAATGCATTCACACAGTTCCATTCATCACCACACATAACTGGAGGAAAGAGACTGAACATGCTAGATCCAAACTGAAGAGTTACAGGATGTGTGAAGTTTGAAATCACAGCCACATCTCGCCCACACCGCAACCCTTTCTGTCATTTAGTAATATGTGCCCCCATGTACCACGAGTAGCAGTAGACACTTGTTAATCAGACAGATATCATAACTCCCATATTCATACTAGGTCTCACCCATAAACCCATACGTCTCCACACAAGCACAAACATATGTGAGGAACAGCAATTCATACGTCCAGATATATGAGTTTAAGGAAGGAATCACCATACTTACGCATACAGACACAGAGAAAGACACATATTTCCATGCCTACAGCGAGCTCAACACAACAACCAGCCCAATCATGGCAAAGAAAAAGTGGGACAGAACCCCCATGGCTCAAGACTGACAAAAAAAAATCATCATTAACATGTGTTCCAAGTAACAAACTCCTCACATCAAAATCATATCATTTAACTCACACTACAGACCTCTCTGCCATTCAGTATCGTTGGTAATATGTACAAAGCTAATTTCATAAGTTACCACATACATACAAGTAATTGCAGGAAAGGGTCCTGACACACGACATCCACACTGAGGTGTTACATGATAGGCAGATGATACCATGTCTTTACAATACATCTCAGTGCTCACCACACATACTTGATTTTTAATGTGCCATCAGTATACCTTGTGGCTGGAACTAAGCTCTTGGCAATGTTTGGCCAAAAGTCATTTGTTAATAGCTGCTCATCAAAGACAAATTTTGGGTGAACCTGCCCAGGCGGGCGCGGCGGGAGTTGGCCACCCTTCCCCACTGCGGACATAAATACAGTAATACGCCGGTCTAAAAGCGCGGACCGCGATGGTTTACCGGAGTTTTCCGACCGGGACCTACTACCGGTAACCGCATTTTTAGGACCGCACTGAAGACCGGAATTTCATTGCGCTCGAGGCGGTAATATGCGCCGGTATACCGACCTACTAAAACACGATGTACGCGTCCGCTGTGAGGAAGGGTGGCCACCTCCCGCCGCGCCCGCCTGGGCAGGTTCACCCAAAATTTGTCTTTGATGAGCAGCTATTAACAAATGACTTTTGGCCAAACATTGTCAAGAGCTTAGTTCCAGCCACAAGGTATACTGATGGCACATTAAAAATCAAGTATGTGTGGTGAGCACTGAGATGTATTGTAAAGACATGCTATCATCTGCCTATCATGTAACACCTCAGTGTGGATGTCGTGTGTCAGGACCCTTTCCTGCAATTACTTGTATGTATGTGGTAACTTATGAAATTAGCTTTGTACATATTACCAACGATACTGAATGGCAGAGAGGTCTGTAGTGTGAGTTAAATGATATGATTTTGATGTGAGGAGTTTGTTACTTGGAACACATGTTAATGATGATTTTTTTTTGTCAGTCTTGAGCCATGGGGGTTCTGTCCCACTTTTTCTTTGCCATGATTGGGCTGGTTGTTGTGTTGAGCTCGCTGTAGGCATGGAAATATGTGTCTTTCTCTGTGTCTGTATGCGTAAGTATGGTGATTCCTTCCTTAAACTCATATATCTGGACGTATGAATTGCTGTTCCTCACATATGTTTGTGCTTGTGTGGAGACGTATGGGTTTAGTGGGTGAGACCTAGTATGAATATGGGAGTTATGATATCTGTCTGATTAACAAGTGTCTACTGCTACTCGTGGTACATGGGGGCACATATTACTAAATGACAGAAAGGGTTGCGGTGTGGGCGAGATGTGGCTGTGATTTCAAACTTCACACATCCTGTAACTCTTCAGTTTGGATCTAGCATGTTCAGTCTCTTTCCTCCAGTTATGTGTGGTGATGAATGGAACTGTGTGAATGCATTGACATGTGAGTGTGTGTGTGTCTTTCTATGATTTTTGCCCAGTCATGGGTGTTCTGTTCCACTTTTTCGTTGCCATGATTGGGCTTGTTGTTGAGTCGAGATCGCTGTAGGCATGGAAATGTACGTGTGTATACATCTCTATCTCTGTGTGTTTTTTGCGTAAATGTGGTGATACCTTCCTTTATCTCGTTTTTCTGGATGTATGATGTGCTGTTCCTGCACTTATGCTTGTGTGAGGTGACATATGGATTTGTGGGTGAGACCTAGTATGAATATGGGAGTTATGATATCTGTCTGATGACCAAGTGTCTACTGCTACTCGTGGTACATGGGGGCACATATTACTAAATGACAGAAAGGGTTGCGGTGTGGGCGAGATGTGGCTGTGATTTCAAACTTCACACATCCTGTAACTCTTCAGTTTGGATCTAGCATGTTCAGTCTCTTTCCTCCAGTTATGTGTGGTGATGAATGGAACTGTGTGAATGCATTGACATGTGAGTGTGTGTGTGTCTTTCTATGATTTTTGGTCAGTCATGGGTGTTCTGTTCCACTTTTTCGTTGACATGATTGGGCTAGTTGTTGAGTCGAGATCGCTGTAGGCATGGAAATGTACGTGTGTATGCATCTCTATCTCTGTGTGTTTTTTGCGTAAATGTGGCGATACCTTCCTTTATCTCGTTTTTCTGGATGTATGATGTGCTGTTCCTGCACTTATGCTTGTGTGAGGTGACGTATGGATTTGTGGGTGAGACCTAGTATGAATATGGGAGTTATGGTATCTGTCTCATGACCAAGTGTCTACTGCTACTCGTGGTACATGGGGAGCACATGTTACTGAATGGCAGAAAAAGCTTAGGTGTGGGATAGACGTGTTGGTGCGAACAGTTTTGTACCTAGCACACATGATACTGGATGATAGTGAGGTCTGTAGTGTGAAATAAATGAGATGATGTTGATGTGAAGAGTATGGTGCCTGGAACATATGTTACTGATGATTTTTTGGTCAGTTATGAGCCATGGGGGGTTCTACCCCACTTTTTCGTCGCCATGATTGGGGCTGGTTGTTGTGTCTAGCTCGCTGAAGGCATGGAAATGTGTTTGTGCGTCTCTCTCTGTGTCTGTATGCGTAAATATGGTGATACCTTCTATAAAAATGTCTGTCTGGACGAATGATTTTGCTGTCCCTCCACTTATGCTTGTTTGTGCTAGTGTATTGAGATATATGGATTTGTGGGTGAGATCTGATAGCCAAGTGTCTATTGCAACTCATGGTACCTGCGTCACTTTTTTACTGAATGGTAGAAAGGGTTGTGGTGTGGGAGAGACGTGTTGATGGTAAATATAATCAACTGGGGCGTGATGAACACTATTTATGGTATAAACACTTAGGTTTATGGTGAAAACATGCCATCTTTTGCACACCTTCTATCTCGCCATGCTGATGATATGTAAGGAGACTTCTGTTTTTCAGCCAGTCATGAGGCAAGAGAGTACTACACCACTTTTTTGTTTCCATGATTGGTACCGGTAGTTGTGTAGACTTGGACATGTGTATCTGCGTCTCTCTTTGTGCATGTAAGCGTAAGTAACTCGTCTGTCTGATGATTTTTGTAACGATAGTTCTGTCCAGTTAATCAGCTGTAACGACAATTCTGCCCCCACTTCATCGTTTCCGTGATGCTTGCTGTCAGTTCTGTCGATCTCGCTGTATGCATGTACAAGTGTGTGCGTGTGTCATTCCTCTGTGGATTTGAGTCTAAAATATATGGTTATAGAATTATCAACGTGTGCTTCTAACCATTGTTTCAGGGCTTAGACAATCTCCCATTTCGATGTGCTCTTTACAGTTTACTGCCGTTTGTGTTGGCATGTGAATTTTGATTCTCACTACATAAAAATCATTTAACAGAGAGGGGTGATGTACCAGAGAAGCGAAGGACTTGGGTACAAACCCACAGTCAGACCATTGCTTGTGTGGTGTAGTATGGATGTCATTGGAAGATAGGAAGAGTGTTGAGGGGCTGTAGGTGGCGTATAATGCTGTTAGAATGGATATTGGTGGAATAATTCTGAGTGGTGTATGGAGCCTAAGTTGACCATGACCACAATCTCGCACTAGACTTTAGGTGATGAGGTCTGAGTGGAAAAAATATCTAAACGCCCACTTTGACCTAACAATTTACGACAGTTCAGGTGTGAGCACTATCTTAGGCGTAATAGAACCTATGGTGACGTTTTGGATACTTGTCGATGTGTGGGGATCTTCTATGAAAATGTGGGTTATGATGTCTGTTTGATGACCAAGAAACTATCAGTGAGCTAAGAGCATTATGGTAACTTTATCGTGGTTACTTGAACAAAGCATGCAATTACAAACAAATGTCAGACTTGGTCCTGAATCCGAAGGTTGGCGTTAGATGGGAACATTTTAAGCCGAATGGAGAACTCCCCTGGGTCCTGATTTATTGAAAAATAAATTCCTGGAAAAGGGGAGAATTTCCCTGAAAACTGTAGTAGAACCACCTTAAATTAACATTTTGTACCTGGCTACTGATTAGCAGAAGACTTTGCGAATTTGAATTTTTGGTTTACTATAACGCACGAACAGAAGGTAACCCTGTCTGTAACTGATCAGGGGTTGGATTGGGAATCATTGGAAAACAGAAGGTGGTTTGAGGAAGTGCTGTGGGTATGTTGGTGATGAGGCTAGGGGTGGATCTTGGTGAAAGAATTAGGAATAGAATATCAGTAGAAGCTGGCACTGGATTTCTTCTATAAGGGAGTATCTCCACCTTGGTCACAGGCGATGGTCTCAGGCATGTTCAGTGCTTAGCACTGCCTTAGCGTGACTCGATTTTTATCACATAGGACTGGCGTACTTCGATTCGACAGGGGTGAAATTAGTAAGATTAACAGACGTATTTCGTTCCTGGAACATACGTGCTGTGCTGTAAAATACAGTTAAAGGTGGGTATATCTCTCTGTTTCTAGTCAATCACTGATTTCCTCTTGTTATTCACACAGAGTTATTTTTTGTGCAAAGCACCCTCTGCCAAATTCGAATATCAGAACTGCATTGTATAGATGTGAATTTGAGCTATGTCAGGACATTCCATGGTTCATTATCACGTTTTAAACGTAAAAGTTACGCTTTCACATGGTCTATTTTTTAATTAAATACAAAGACTTAAGCAGTTTATCTGTTCACCCAGAATGAAAACAAAATTTTCGATCTTCGTTTTGAAAACACGAGTGATTGGGCTACCATAAAAAATGTTTCCTAGATTTGTACTACGAAAACTGACATATAATAATTATTCTCATCTCGTAATAATTTCTTCTTGAACCGAAGTGAATGCTGAAATATTTCTATGTATCCCGCTGGGGCGGTTTTGCAGTGCAATGAGCATATGGCGCAACCTGAATTCCTTATCGATAGCAGGACACCTGAACAAATGCATACGAAATTCGCTGCAAGCCTGAGACTCTGTACAAAATTCTGCAATCATACGAACGCTGTGTTGGACGCCCTAGAAACGGGATACTATGC
The DNA here is from genome assembly GCA_031002005.1 of Vandiemenella viatica. Classification (NCBI taxonomy): domain Eukaryota; kingdom Metazoa; phylum Arthropoda; class Insecta; order Orthoptera; family Morabidae; genus Vandiemenella; species Vandiemenella viatica. Next base: position 1,671,450 of record JARYHS010013631.1, read on the forward strand.
ACATCGGCAGTCGATTTTTTTTTTTAACGTCTCTCTAACAACGTGGTCTTTAGAGACGGGAAAGGAATGGGAATGAATTCGGTCATGGTCTTTTGAAGGAAGCATCCCACCATTCACCTGGAGTGATTTTGGGAAACCATGGATGCCTGGATGGGGATTCGAACCTCCGTCCTCCCGAATGCGAGGCAAGAACGCTAAATAATTTCATGAAAACAGGTACACATAGAATTTATATCTGGAGTTTATGACGGTTTTTTTTCCCCATATCGAACGTTAAAAGGAAACGTTTATGCTTTTTTTATTCAAGGCAGGAATCCTCTCTAGGTATGGAAACTAAAATTTTGATTTGGAAATTGACGAGTTGGAACGGCTTTTTCAATAAAAACACCGCGGCCGGACTCGAACCGGCGACCTAGTCCCAACGCTACCGATGTCTGTTCACGTAATATCCGTTGATGTGGACTTTTTTTTTTTTAGTAAAATTGCAATTATTTACGCTTAAGAACCGAAGAAAATATTTTACTGTGCTGAAATATTTGCATCTTGCCAGAACAGAAATAGTCAGCAGACGCGAAGAGTACACATTTCGTCACGCTTAATGGATAAGCAAACAGTCGAGAGGGAATTGTACACATTTCGCAGAGCGCGCCGGAAATACTTGCACCGAACGCCATCTACCAGCGGATCTGTGAACTAACGGTCCAGCGCCATCTAGCCGCCGATCGGGGAACTAACGGCGGCCATCTTGGCCGGCCAAACGGGGGCGGCCATCTTGTGACGTCATACGACCGTGCTGCCACCTGGCGGTGCGCTTCGGCGGCCATCTTGACCGGCCAAACGGGGGTGGCCATCTTGTGACGTCACGCGGACGAGTGGAGTCTCTTCCGGGGCCGGCTTAAGATCTTTTGTCCCAAAGTCGGTATCATCCTACTACTAATAACTGTCAGCACATTTGCATAGGATGCCATTATGGCCGCAGAAAGAGATGCGAGAAAGACCTCGTGTAATAAATCTCCGCCCGCAACACCCTTCCCTGAACGCTGAAGATTTCACGCTGTTTGAGGTTTAAGCGTGTGGCCAATAGATAGCAACCTCCCTATTCACGTTGCTAATACACATGTATCAGATATTCCATGACCGGGGTCGACACGGGTGCCGAAAACGACTTCCACCTTCCGCCGGGACCTCACGCACGCCGGACGATGAAGACTCTTGGTGCGACCTGCGTTGGGCGCGGTCACGTATCCGTTTCGTTGAGGGTCCGCTCAACAGCCGGGAACCACGTGCCTAAGCCGGCAGCGCGGCGACCTCGCCTACAGGGGACCGTGCACAAACTACGTGGCTCGGTCCAGGTGGGGGGGAGGGAGGGGTTGGCTGGAAGGCTACATGGGGGGGGGGGGTTCCGAGCCAGGCTACGTAGCTTTCCTTTTATAACATTTTCACAGTTAAAATGATGAATAGAACTCACAACAGCATGTGAATATTTATTTCCCTCAGTTAATTATCTTCGTATGCAATGTACAATAGTCTGACAAGAGAAAACAGTACAAAATGTCTTCTGGAATCAAAAGGGTAAAAAGCTACGTGCTACGTGGTAGGGGGGAGGGGGGTAGAGGCCAAAGCCACGTAGGGCTACGTGGGGAGAGGGGGATTCACAGGAGGCCAAAATGGAGCTATGTGGTTTATGCACGCTCCCCAGGGTGCGACTTCAATTGTGTTTGTGAGTGTAGTGCATATAGCCTATCTGCGTCGCAGTATTAAAGTGATGAGCAGACTCGACCTCATCGTGCAACTGCATTACCGCGCTCGGCAGATACCGGGAGCTAGACTACTGAGCCGCTACACGCTGGTATTGTACTTTTGGGATTTATCGCGACCACTGTAACCTCGTGTGCTTCACCCAGAAAGCTCCTGTGCCTATTAACGTCGGAAACAGCAGACGGCCCCCACATGTATTATTAATTGCGGTGCCGCTTGCGAGAGGGTTCATGCTCACTGACTGTGTTAAGTTAGTTAGTCGAGGCTCACAGCTACCGAAAACAATAACTTTATTACAAGAATTGCACCCGCAGGGGTCTCGTACGAAAGTGCAGGTACGCTTTTGGTGAACCCGCGGTGTCAAAGCTGGAAACTTGTGAGCGCCGCAAGTTTCCCCACACCATAAACTCTTACCATGCTTCAAAGACCACCATAGTGCGTGGCGGTGGAACGTTGGTGCATAGGAGAACGGGGATCTTGGCTTCTTCGCCCGGATCGGAGGATAGAACAAACCTCCACAAAAAAAACCTCAACCTCAAGGTTCGACACGTGCCGAGGAGGTGAATGGGTGATGAGGGCAATCACACGCTAGCGTGCAACCTCAGTGCACCTGCGTACCCCTGTTGTATTAGCCTGGGGATCTGCAATGGAGGTACGCGCCCCCCGACCATTCATCCTTATTTGTGGGATCAAGAGTTAATTTTCTAAAATCTAAAAAAAAAGAACAATCAAAAAAATCCAAAAAATCTACCAACAAACATAACAACTCCGCTTCAAGTGGATAGGGCGGGCCTCAGGGTACCTCCCAGAATACTAAGAAGCGTGTTAGGGTGAACAACTCTCCAGTTTCGGAAGAGGAAAGTACAGAACACTTTCATAGTAATACAGAGAGAAGAGGTGACCTTCGAGAAGGTATCCCTCTTTTGTATTAATAAAGGTTTAGAGGGTCTTGTAGGCACTCTAAAGTCAGTAAAGAAACTGAGGAAAGGGACAATCTTGCTGGAAACATCCACCAGTAGGCAGGCATCTCAGCTCCTTAACTCTGAGAAGCACAGGGAGATTGTCGTTAAAAGCTAACTCCACAAATCCTTTAACTGCAGTAATCACCTGCGGTGATATCATAGACATAGGGAGCGAGGAACTCATTAAGGAGTGGGAAGATCAGAAAGTGGTCAAGGTACGTCAGATCACACGAAAGATGAATGACAGTATTGAAATGACTGCCACCTTCGTCCTGAAACTGTTCCACGACGTCGTCAAAGTTATGGGAATCTATCCGCCGTATATCTGGGAGGTACTCCCGACCACAAGTATCTGATTATTGGACCAGGGGCTTTTAATCATCGACGAGCAAAGCATTGCGCAACTTATGGCAAGTACTTCGCTGCCATCACTTCGTCTGCCGGATTGGACCGCTAGGTCCAGCAACGAAGAATTTTTTGCCGAAAAGCAAATTTTTAACTTTGACTCGTCGAACTTACAGGTGTACAATAGCCCATTTTCACCTTAAGTGCTAGAGTCGGCATTAAACACCGCCAATTATACCACGCCAGAGCCTGACCTAATCAAGTACCAGATACTGAGACATCTTAACAAAGATGCAAAGAAGTACCTCCTGGGTATTTTTAACCACATTTGGGCCGAAGAACACTTCCCCGACTCGTGGAAAAAAGCAACGTTAATCCTAATTTTAAAACCAGTAAAGGACAAGTTGTTGCCAGGTAGTTATTGTAGCGTCGCCTTAACGAGTTGTGTCGGGAAGACACTAGAGCGGATGGTTAACCGCCACCTCGTCTGGTGTCTCGAGTCCCGTAAACTGTGAGCCGTTTTTAGTGTGGATTCAGGAAGTTCCATTCCACCACGGATAACCTGATCCTACTGGAAGCGGCAATACAGGAAGCATTAATCCGCAGCCAACAACTTGTGGGTGTATTTTTTTGACATCGAAAAGGCATACGATACTATCTGTTGGCGTGTTATTATAAACAGTTAATTGAATGGGGTTTCAGAGGAAATTTCCCCCAGCTTTTAAAATCATGTTTATCAGGACGTTGCTTCCGGTACCGAGTCGGTAGTGAATTGACAGATCTTTTTATCCAGGAAAACCGTGTTCCTCAAGTGTCAGTTTTAAGTGTGACCCTTTTTTCTATTGCAATTAATAGAATTTCAACGGCTAAAAGGATGACCATCCGGTACTCTTTATACGTTGACGGCGTTTTAATTTTTGCAAATCGTCTAACCTGAGAAGCGCTGAGCAGCAGCTGTAGCTCGCGTTGAATAGGCTGGACGAATGGTCGGTACACACTGGCTTCCGTTTCTCTGCTGAGAAACCCCGGTGTATACTTTTTAGCCACAGTACAAGTCTTTTAGTAAAACCTCATCTCACCTTCAGGAACACTGTTTTAGGCAGTGCTGCCAGCCTCTTGGCTTTGAATATCCGTAGATGGCCGCTAAAATTTCCGTAGATTCGGTACAAAAATCCGGATACTCGCTAACTAAAAGACTAAAACAACAATTACTGTAGAGAGAGTCAAAATTAAGAATTATTTCAATATCTTTAAAATTCGAAATACAAAATAATATTCTAAATCGAAAATAAGAAATAACGCTGAATATGTTTTATACAAAGTCACTTTCATCACTGCTGCTGCTGTGCCTATTCTTTTTTTTTGAGGGGGGGGGGGGAGGAACTATATACTATCTATTTTGTTTGTTGACATTAAATTTAGCATATCTTCGGTAACAGGAAACGTTAAAAACTGCGAACACTTTGACTCTCGGATATTGGTTAATCCTTCTTGGAAGGCACTGTTTTGTAAGCCGTGCCAGTGAGCGTGTCATCGTGTATAAAGAGTGCACAGATAGTTCTGTATTACGGTCTTTAAATATCTATATAATATATAATCAAACAAAATATGAGCTTTATTTCAATCGTTGGTTCACAAGAGCGGTTACAAGGAAACGATTCACAATTATTGACAATTCTGTAACGCATTAACACTATACGCTCAAGGTTTAACAAAACAACAATATAAGGAAAAATCAACAAATAGTAAGAAATAGCAAAAATCCGTAGATATTTTTAAAAAATCCGAAAAGCCTAACTTTTTATAAAAATCTGTAGATCTACGGATAAATCCGTAGAAATGGCAGCACTGGTTTTAAGTTTTAATGATACTGTTCGATTTCTGGGTCTCATTTTAGACAGTAGGGTTACTTGGCTGCTACATCTTAAAGATGTTCAAGCCAAAGCCCTAAAAGCCCTCAATGTTTTAAAATGTCTGTGTGGCAGGAGGTGGGGCGCTGACCGCTCCTGCCTGCTACAGTTTTATAGAGCCTTTGTACGGTCGCGGTTGGAGTATGGTTGAATTGTATACGGTTCGGCGTGGGAGAGTTATACTGGATAGTGTCCACCATACAGGAATTCGTCTCGCCACGGGTTCATACTAAGGATTGCAATCCCGCAGTGTTTTCAATCCCGCGGGATCCGCGCGGGATTTGTGCCAATCCCGCGGGATCCCGCGGGATCCGTGCGGGATTGGTACAAACAGTTTTTAACGCATATATTTAAAACATAGTTACTTAAAACGATAACAAATTAAATAATAATTAAATTAATAAATAATTTTTAATGTTAAATGATAAAAATTAACAGTTAACAATATTTTTATTGACAAAATGACAATAAAATTTTTTAGCGTGTCTTAAGTGTATTTCGAGGTTTTACATATTTGTTTTTTAATCTAAACCAATTATTAAATAAATAATAAAAATGGAAAATATTGAGTCTTAGGTCATATTACGTGCCTTACAATACATCACATAAGTTTAAAAATATGGTTTGCTTAATGGCCAAGATACCAGAGTTTTTGTTAAAAAAAAAATTCTAAATAAACGTTCCATAACACCGAGAAAAGCATTCCATTTCACAAAGATAAGTTAATATACTCTGTAATGTGTAGACTTGGCTCAGAACAAAATCTCATAACTTTTTGTCACTGCACAAACACGAGACTTGGCCTTTTTTTGCGTGATTCATTATTATATCTCCTGATTCCTTGATTGATATTACAGTTGATTCAATGTTATTAAAAGGAACTACTCACCAACACGTAAACTGTCAAGTATTTCAGTTATACTTATGTGGCCTAACGACGTTTATAGAGCGGAAATTATTATTTTTTACTAAGAAAGGAGACTTTCTCGGCGAATGATTGCACTGAAGTCCTCAAAGGATGTATCTCCGGATTTCATTGCAAACACACGAAATTACTCACGTGAGGAAGACGGCAGAGGCATCCGTCGAAGTATGGTGTTCCTACAACACAATTCGTCGATACACCGGTGAAAATTTCATTATAACTTTTTTTATCTTTAGTCGAAATAATAACAAAGAGAAGAGGGATTAATCGAAATCCTGAGTGGCACATGTAAGCAGGTGGCTTTCGTCAAAGAAACGCATTGAGGCAGCGGCCAAAACAACAATAAGTCAAAGGATATACAATTTCCTTTTGATAGCTATTAAAGAAATAGGTACGCGATCGTTAAAATTACACAATTGTCACAATTACTTTATCTGCAAATACAGAAAATGGGAATAATGAAACCGTGAATAAAAAGCTGTAACCGTGTAGTTCAGATAACGTGTGCGACACTTAAAAAATAATTATATAGTTAGAAAATCGTACTAAATACGCACCGTAACTGAAATTACAGAAATGTTTACTCGAAACAAACGTAAGTTTTGATGAATACGTAAAAGTGTATTTATTTACTTACGAATGACGAAGGGTGACAAAAACAAACTCTTGTTCACATGAGTCAAATGCCAACTGGAAGGGTGCAGGCAAACAGTGCAAAATATCCGACAGAGACCGAGTGGGACAGCGAGTCACGCAGACTGACACGGGTTTCCGCCGGATTTTGCGGATTGCGGATCCGCTTAATTTTGTGCGGGATCCGCCAGACTGTCTAATGATGCGGGATCCCGCGGGATTGCGGGATCCCGCTTTGCTGGATTGCAATCCCTAGTTCATACCGCAACAGTCCGATATCCAGCATTTGTTCTGAGTTCCATCCGCCGGCGTCTCCTCTTGGTGCGAGCGACACTATATACATATTGCCGCAACTCCTGGCAGTCCCGCGTACGATGTAATTATTCGTCATAACTTTTGAGGTTCGACGGCTGGAATCGACAACGATTTCCCAACGACAAGAGGCGGAGTTTTTCAACCACAGGATACGAGTTTTCTTCGACGTCAAAACTTGGTGATTGAAAGATCGACGTTTTTTCGACGGTGTAGTATTTTGTTTGTTATTAAGTGTTTATAATCGGCGAAAAAAAGTGGTGTTAGTGGTGGAAAAGTGCTACGAGGGAATATGAAGTCTTTAGTGGTACTAAATTGATGCCAAAACAGTAAGTATTGAATATTAAGAAATTTGTTCTTGCATGTTCGTTTGTGGCAGGTTGGCAAAATTTCAATTCTCCTCAAGTTTGCTTTCAAATTGATTTCATTATTAATTGAAAATAGCTGATAGAGTATACAAGCTTTTTTTGGAATCCTTTGTAGGCAATTTTAATGCAAAATTTTCGGAACTTGATACTAAATTGAACAGCAAATTTTCTGAACTTGATAGAAAACTCTCTTAATTCAAGGATTCAGTGGACAGCAGATTCTCTGAAATCAATGATTTATTTGATAATAAACTTTCTGAATTTAAAAGTGAGGTAAAGAAAAATATTGACAGCAAATTTTTGGAAATTAATGCTAAATTTGACAACCAATTTTCTGAATTTAAAAATAAGATTGAATGTGTAAATTTGATAGGTGATAGTGAAGTAGTAGTTGCTGATTTGATCTGTCAGCTGTTCTATGGTTATTCCAAAGTCTGCTGTTTGAGATGGTTCAAAACTTGTATATCTTGCAATGTATAGTTAAGCTCTGTGGATATAGAAGTGTAGTATTAGATGGTCATTCAAAAGTAGAAGAAAATTGAAAGTTTCGGAATAAGTAATTTACATAGTTTTGGGTTTTCAGGGTAATCCTGGAATCCACTTTTACATTAAGATGTAGGCGCCTTTACCAAAGACCGGGGAGTGGTGCCCCTAATGTCTGCTTATTTTTTTTTTATAAGAGTTAGTTGTTGGGATGCAAGTTTTTGGGAGGGGTCATTGTGTGTAAATATCTGATTTTGTAAATAATATTGTATCAACAGATGTATATAGATAGTTGATTTGTGTACTCCTGTTTGAATGGTAGATGTAAGGGTTCAGAATGTTTAAAATGTAATCATTCAAATGTATAAAACAATTTGTAACAGTTTTGTGCAGAGACTTTTTCGTGTTTCTCTAATGTTGGGACTGGTTGCATTGTGGTGACAAATGATCAGCTGTCATATGTAGACCGACTGTTGTCATCAACAAACAGACAGCATGTGTGTAATTTCTAGTGGATACTTGACTTGTAGCTTAGGCTTAAGGTGATGGGATTAAATGTTTATTTTCTGAAACAGTAACTAAGAAAATGATTGGATCTGTTAATAGATAATTATTTATTGTAACTAGAATCAATGTCATGAAATATAGACAGATGTTGTATGTAATAAAGGCTTGTATAATTGCAAAAGCGATTATGGTTGATTAATTGTGATATATTTATGTTAACATTATGTGTACATGCAACCTGCTTAACCTCATGACGGATTCAATGAATTTTAACTAAGTAAAATCAAGTGAATCCTGGGGAGGGGTTGTAACAGCCCTCAAACCTAAACTTTAACGGGAATTGTATTTTATGAAGCATTTATAGCAAGCTAGAGTGAGATTGAAAATGGTTTTGTATATTTGTCTTGTATTTTACTGTAAATCAGTGTAAATGGATTTTGCTTTGTGAAAATAAATTATGTAAATACCATTCAATATGTTTAAGGACAGTACTAGGCAAGAGAATTACTTAAATGTTTGTAATTGTAAGTATTAAGGTGAGCTACGATGTTTAAAGGATGATTTACTGCAGTTTAAAATGATTTATGTTGATAATTTTGTATTTCAGTATCTTTTATTTTCATTTCTAAGCATTTTGTAATGATTGTAAATGATTATGTATTAGTTCTGATTGTTTTTAATATGTTTTCAATTGTTTAAGTATTGTTAATATTCCAGAAATAACTGTCGGAAGCCTTTGCAGTGTTCTAGAACTTTCAATGGAGCTTATATAAAGTGACCAGCAGATACTAAAAGACAGTTTACTTGGACAGTTTCTCGACGAGTTTATGAACCATGGCGGAAGGAATATATGGAGACGACGCAAGGGACCTTCACCACACGCTGGAGTGAAACCTGGTAGAGAGAAGTGGGGTGGGGAGGCCGTCATATTGCTAGGTAGGAGAAACACGGGAAATGGCACAAAAAACTCAAGGAAATCATAATACAACCCTGGCACCGTAATTTATGATGGATTATTATGTACCTCGACGAGACACATCAAAAATGAAGAATATTTTTTTTTTTTTTTTTTTGATATCGTGCTTAGTTCTCGAGATATACTGTCTCAAAAGTTAAGTGTTTTGGGTTAAAATTCAGAAGAAACATTTCCCCAAAGTGATAAATTCGTATGTATCACGACGATACAAATTGAAAATAAAGAATAAAAGTTTTCGATATCTCGCGAGTGCGCGAGATATAATGTCTCCAAATTGAGTTTGTTAGGTTATGACGCTGACTGGACCAAAAGATAATTTTGCTGCACTTGCAGATTGGGTGTTTAATTTTTTTTACTAATCCTTGTGGTTAGGTTAAAACGCGGTCTGGACCAGAATAAATATGTCACCAAAGCCACAAGGAACTAAACCTGTAACTAATTTTTGATAGTTGATATCTAGAGAACTAAGGGAGATATTAAAAAAAATTACTCCTGATTTTTGATTGGTTTCGTCAATTTACATGAGAATCAATCATCAAATAGCATCACCATGGCCATAATAGTGCTGCCCACCTCAATACACAAAATTCAATTTAAGCTACAGTTATACCTACAACAACATTGGCAATATCAGGATTCATAGTTCACGTAACATAAATTACCACAACTAATTTCAACATATACCTACAGTACAATTGATTTTATCGTACACTTTCAGTGTAAACTGAAACTTGAGTAAAGCCTGCAGAATACCATATACACTGTGTCGTAATGTAAACATGACCCGCTTAAAATAAATTTTCAACACTTGTCTGCAGTAAGGCTAGCTTTTCAGGTGCAAAATAGTAAGATATGCTAATTGTCTACACTATACCAACAAAAATTTGACAACGATATGATGCTATTGAGAGCAATGAATAAATTTATAGTGAATGTTGCAGTTACCTATCAGATACTTCAAGAACGATAATTACAATGTGATTTACTTATGAAACGCTATTCCAGGTTTTTTCCTATCTTGTCTGTTTGTGCAACCATATGCAACACAACCTGGCATTAGAGAAAACTTTAGAATATTAGAAAATTAAATATTCTTAGCAGCATACACAGAGCAAACAGCCCAATATTTTGGCACTCCTATGGCCGCCAATGGCCGCCTTGCATGCGCAGTAGGAGACGAGGTTTGTTTTATGAGGTTTCGCCGCGTTGGCGTTATTTCGTCTCCATATATTCCTTCCTCCATGTTATAAACACGGTATGTGACTGTGTAGTCTTTGTAAGAAGTGGTGAATGTAACCGCTGGAGTTATTTCCATGTGTCCAGTATCTATGGAGTTCGATGTGCTTATAAAAATAAAACAAGTTAAAATTTGAAACTCGATCGTGGACTAGTTGTTTATTATATGTAATATAAACCACGAACAATCTAACAACGTCCTTTTTTACGATTTATTTTATTTAGCTATCTGTATGGCCGAACCCTTTACAGTCGACCATGCAGACAGTATTTTAGTATAGTTTTAAGCCATAGTATTAGCTGGTTATTTTAGAGCGCTAATGACCTCACTGACGACGAGCCCTAAAGCAACAACAATCAATGCAATCTACCATATAATCTTGCACAGTTTATGTTCAGATGTTTTCTTGATTGTGTTAGAAATACTGGTCAAGGTGCACACGCAATCTTTGTAATCAACGGATAGCTTTGTGTGATTAAATGTTGCAAAGTGTAGTTGCTTGGAATTCTCTGATTAAGGATAAGAACCTTCCTGAATATAAATGTTGACCTGGTATCTTTCTAATACATTTTTGTCGGTGTTCTCTGGTAAATTAGTAGTGATTGCTTTAAAATTTCCGTTTCATGAGTTGAAACATTACAATTGTTATACCGAATTAATATCTATTAGTAATTATAAATTTCTGAAATTTCTTCTTGCGGATTTTGACTTCAGAAAGCTATGTTGTAAATGTTCACTATTTGCATGACAAAATTAATTAATATTCCATTATGATGATGAATATTCGAACTGAACTGCTTTTTGACATTTTGGTTTCAGCATTTTGAAGTGGACTCTATTGAGGTTAAGGTGACTAAAACGAATGACAATTCCAAGGTACCACAGAACAATGAAATTATCATACATTTCCAGCAGCGATTTCCCCAGTTCCCCTACTACACTGCATATTTTGCAAACTGAAGGTTCCATCATACAGATCTCAACATAGGACAGCATTATGCAGGAACAGAACCATATATACGTGATGAGACGAGACTTAATGAACAAGAAGACATACGACATCAGTTAGAAATGGATTATGCCACGGACGTTATTTAAAATATCTATAGTGCTACCTAGTAGTAAACAAAATACTCGATCCGCTAGAAATTTTCAGCTTTCCGATAAGAAACATTACCTTCTTAAAAATCCAGATTCATACAGAATTAAAAAGCTCATCTGCTTATGAAGTTGTCAATGTAACTAATAAGCTATTTGACAGTATTGAAAATATATTACAAATTGTAGTCAATCGCGTAGATTAATGCTTAAGGAAGCTATTTTTGATAAATTTGAAAAGAAAGGTGGATTGTTTTTAATAAAAAAAAAAGTGAAATAAAAATCAGAAATTTCTTGCCTGTCACGTGACAGAAAACGCTCCGAGATTGGCGATCGCTTTAGTGATGTCACTTGCCTGTTGGCGCTGCGGCTGCGTATGGAGCGTTTCCTATTATTCAAGTCTTCAACTATTATTATTATTATTTGTTGCTGGTTATCTCTTGGCACCAATGAGATTTTGTGTTGAATATAAAATGAAGAACAATTTGTAGAAGCCTACAGCGGAAAAATAACGAAAATTATTTGTCTGTCTACCTATAGAAACAACTCCTGACTTATTCTGTGGAACTTGAAAATTTAATAGTTTCAATTCGAGAATCATTTACATTTAAACTGAAAGTTAGATATTAAAAGAAATCCTTCATAAGAATGACTAAAGTTTTAAATTAAGTTAGTGGTTTTAGAAGATATTTACGAGAAAAATGCAATTGTAGAATAAGGTAAGGACAACAGTTTTTCTAAACTGCAGATAAATAATTATAGATAAATCATAATTTTTTCCAACAAAACTTTATTTATTGTATATTTATTTACCGACTGCGTTCACTTCACCGCACGTAGAAACTGTGATGTTTAAGTATTCACTATTAACGAGAAGATAAGTAACGATGCCATGGTGTCCAGGTAGCTGCATGGTTAAAGAGTGCTAAAGGAATTTGAAGATCCTATGTTCGCACCTTGATTAGAATAATATTTTTTTGGTGTGTAATTTTTTTTTCGTTTGTTGCTTTACAGAAAAGTCATAAAATGTTTGAAACATAAATTGCTGCCATAAAAGAAAACTTTTATAAAAAGATAACCTTCCGCTTTTAATTTTGAAACATTACAGAAATACATTATCATTGCAAAAAATCCAAGTCCTCGGCGGTGAATAATAGAATTTATTTTAACAATATCATTTCACGCTAATCTGGCAACAATTTCGGAACGCTTTGAAATATCTTTTGTTGGAATTTTTACGTGAAAATACAACTGCATGTTGCCTTTCTGACATAAATGCATCTATTTCGGCGATATTTACTTTTAATGCGCAGTTCTTTTTTAAACTTTTTTATCAGTGTGCAAGTAACGTTCAGTTGCAGTTTTGAAATCTTTTTTGGTTATGTTTCAAATGTTTATAATACGCTTGCTATCCAAAAATTTGTGAAACATTCGGAGAAAAATTAATGTTTTGGTGGATTTTAGAAAAAGAATAAGCGGCGCTACCAATAGCAACTAGTATCTAACGAAAATACCCACAAATAACAAAACATATTCCAAAGCGAGGATCGAACCTAAGAACCCTAACTTTACTGTTACTCGCTTTAAACAGTGTACTACATCATCTCAAAGAAATTATGGTGCAAATGATATTTACAGTAAATGATATGCGTCTTAGTCGCAATGTCGTGTTGGTGTCTACGAGCAAGTTGCAGCGACTTTTTCTCCTATTTCAGCTAATGCGGGAACACTTACGTTTATTTGGAGAGTTTTTATTGTTGTGGTTGTAGATTGATGTACTACACACAATTTATAAACCATATTTCCAACAATTTATACACAAATTCAGAGAAACAAACCAGACGTTACTTACCCAGAGTGAACATTTGATGGCATGTGACGTCACGAGTGTCGTTGGCCCCTGACAGGCAGCAAAGGAGCTTTTTGGCGAGCTTTCAAATACTCTAAATTTTAACGTCGAATTTTATGTAAAATAAGCACTTTCGTCAAAAAATTAATAGTATCCGGTAAATAACGTGTATCAATAAACTATTTAAAACCATTTTCAAAAAATAGTCAAATAGCCTATTGAATGACTAATAGCAATTATATCTCAAGCCCATCCTTCCTTATATAAAATAAAATGTTAGAATTCATATTGAGAAGAATTATGGCACTGGTTCTAATTCCCGTCCGACCATCAGATTTCCGTTTTCTATAGTTTCCCATAATCTTTGCGAGCTAACGTGGGTATGGTTTTTTCAAAAGGTAATGGCCAAATTGCTTCCTGTTCATTGTTTTCAATCCTCTCCGTCATCTAATGACCTTGACGTCAAACAAGTTAAAAGCGATAAGCATAATAAATGGCTTAAGTGTAAAATATAGGTTCCCAACCTTTTTCTGACCTACAGCCCCTTTTCGTAAAAAATTAACTTTTTCCTCCTTTTAAAACAAAAAATTACTTATCGACCATTCTTAGAAAAAAAACACCCAGACTCTTCTTTGTAAATAATGCAACCCATAGTGCTCAGACAATTTGGTCCAGTAACCCACTTTTTGAAACAATGATTCGATAGTGCCCCTCTCGGGTGAAATGTACAATATCATATATAGAAAAACCAAAAACAGATATCTAAAATTACCGTATTAAATTATATTGACAGTTTTGGTGTATTGTTCATAGTTTAAAAAATACATAATATAGCCTTCTCGGATGACTAACCGAGTGAGCAGGGTGTTTTCACACGGTATTTCGGTGATCAGAAACTCTGTCACCAACTGCCGACAGAGATCCGATCGCCGAAATACCGTGTGAAAACACCCTGCTCACTCATCTAGTCACCAGAGAAGACTACATATGATAAGATTAATTCTCAACGCCGAGAGAAACGTCGATATTATGTAACAAATGCATATTACGAAAAATAATTAGAGGGACGAACTCGGAGTGATGACACTACTTTTTCCGTATTTAGCTCCATATTTCTCATGAAAATCTTAAATCGCCGCGTTTCACTATTGGCAATTTGTTTTTCTTAGCTAATAAATTGCCGACTACCCTACATATGATCATGGGGATAAAGCCCTTAACGCCGCATATAATGCTGGAAAACAGGAGGGCGGCGGTATGTCCTCAACGCCCTCTAAATCTTCCTTGGATTAAAAATTCCCTCTTTGATCACTTCAACGCCAACCTGTGGGGGCAGTACCTCCCCAGTTAGGCACCACTTCCTTTTTAAAAGAAATCTATAACTGAAGAATTTAATCTGTACAACTTGGAAGTTAGATGGATTCAGGAGTCATAGCCAATAAATATCTGTAGCATTTATTTGTAACGCAACGCAGTACGTAGTATTTAACATCCATTCACAAGATCGGCTCGGTTTGTATTAGTTCCTGATGGGTAGTCAGACAAAATGGGGGGGGGGGGGGACCCCACTGAATATGTTATTTGGTTAACCGATTCAGCATAATGCGCAAACGCCCAACACACGTGTTAGGACGGTTAGTAAAGTAAACATACATAATAGGCCATGCCTGACTGTAGAAAAAAATATTAAAATTGGTATAGAGCCACGGCCATTTCACCATTTCGTCTCTAACTGGCAAACGGTATTAGAGTGCCCCCGCGATTCCATCGTCTATCTTGGTGCGCTGGGTTATGAGAAGCCCATCTAATATTATAATAAGGAACAGGTCATGTATGACGTCATCTGTAACGCCATGGCGCCACTCTTTGATGTCGCGCAATGACGTCACCGCGTTAGGACATTGATCTCGGTTATGTATGTTATTTAATAACATTTCTAAGCATCCGCGAATAAATTACCCGATATAAAAAAAAATACGTATTCCGTTTAAATCGCCATATCAATCATTAGATACTTATATTTACGTAATATTCTTTTGATATACCGGTATAGAAGTATTTCTTAAATTCTTTGTCCATAGATATGCAACATAAAAGCTTTAAATTTCGAACATCAATCTTAGCGAAATTTTTGATTAAATTGTTACTTAGCTTGGGTCAGAATTACAACTGACATTTGACGTTATAGCAGAAGGCATGAGTAAATTAATTTATTTTTAAATAATTTAAATTGTTTTCATTGGTGTCCTTCTATTTAAATCATTACTTCATTTGAACGAAAGCTGTTCTACACTGATCGCAATCTATACAGCCTACACTACAATTAAATCTAATATTACCTGGGATAGCGTAAGTTGCTAAGGGTTATTTAATCTCCTTTGCTTTTACTGATGACATGTTTCAGCCGTATGTAACTGCATTAGCTATTCAATCGTTGTAATACTGGTCTGAATCACTGATAGCAAAAAATGAAGGTATCAAAACCCTTCAAGATTTTTGATATAATTTATATCGCGATGCATTATTGCCACAAAAATGCGATAAAGTACATGTATCAATATGCGTGAGATTGAAGTATTGTTCTTCTGGCGGCAAGTTTACCGTAGTATACGTAGTTAAGTTGAAATGTACTTGGACCGGGATGGAAACGGAAACCTTTTGCTACAGCGCAAGGCACGAGGAATTACATTGAATTTTATTTTATAACAATTCTATTTAGTTAAGCAATTGCTAAGACATGAATTGTCAGAACACTGAAAGAAAAGTATGTATTTTGTTTAAACTGGCTTACTAGTTATCAGTTTTATTAATGAAATCATTACATGGTTGAATGAAAGAAGTTCCAAATTGATCGCGAAATATGTAGCGAAAACCACAATTAAATGTTATGTAAGTTAAGATTTATTTTTAGCATCCTTCGTTTTCACTGGTGTTATTATTGCAGCCGATTTAAGCTGTGTAAGCCGTTAAAACACCGATCTTTATCACAGGTAATAAGAAAAAAAGGTGTAAGAACCTGTGAAGATTTGGGATAAAGTTTATATCACGATGCAAGATGACACTGACATGCGATACTGGGAATGTATTAATTCGCGTGTGATTGAAGATTTGCTTTTCTAGCGGCAATATTTGCGGAGATTGTGGTTAAGCTGAAAGGCAACCTGAACCAAGTTTACAACTGAAGCTTTTGCTACATCACGAGGAACGATAAATTACAATGAGCTTTATTTTATAACAATTCTATTTAGTCAAGCATCTGGAGAGAAATAAATTGCCATAATATTCCGCTAACCCGTCATTTTATACGGGCTTTGAGGTTAGTTACGTACAAGGGCGTAGCCAGGATTTTGTTCAGGGAAGGGGGGGGGGGGCCGGCAAGAGAAACCTGATAATATGCATGCTACAAAAACGTTTATTAATGTAATGCATATATATTCTATTGATTAATTAATATTATTATATTTTAATTAATTAATTATAATTTAATTAATTAATATTTAAATAGTTATACTAATAATAATTTTCGAGATACTTCATCTACAATTTTATCACAATTTTCTTGTAAAAGTTTTCTTTGTATACCAAGCATGCACAGACACTTTAGATCAGCGGTTCCCAATTTCTTTTTGGCCACGGAACCCTAATTGATCATACATTATTTAGCAGATCCTCATTTTTATAAGCATAAGCTGAAAAACCAGTCTCGCATAGGTAAGTCGTCACAAACGGTGGCAGAACAATGATAGCCTTCCCACGGCTCGGTTATGACTCATTTCAACGAACATTTAATTAATTATCGGACGGAACACCGAACCCCTGTGACTCTTCCACGGAACCCCAGGGTTCCGCGGACCATCATTTTGGAACCGCTGCTTTAGATGATGATTCTCCATGATATTTCCGTCTCATTTAACTCTTTAGTAAGGTCTAGTTCTTTAAGATTTTCTTTTGTCATACCCTTGTCCTTCCATATTGTATACTATAGTGCGACTTCATAATCAAATAAATTGGTACAAACTTCGTGATTATTTTTTTTTTAAATCAGCCAATGACTTACTTAAACCTTAGGTGGGATGTAGCTAGGGACTGCAGTCCAGCAATGCAGGATCCCGCATCATTTGACAGTCTGTCGGATCCAGTACCTAATTAAGCGGATCCGCAATCCGTAAAATGCGGTGAAAACATGTTTCAGTCTTCGTCACCTTGTCTCCCTGTCGTCACTTTCTGGTCAGACTCGTTCTCTACAGGTTGTATCGCCCCGTTCACCTGTACCCATCAAGTTGACATTTGACTCACGGCAACAAATGTGTGTTCATGTCATCTGTGATCATTAGTAAACACATTCTCTTTTACGTTTTTTTTTTAAGAACTCCAGTTTGCTTTTGTTGTGTGCATTACTGTAATTTGAGTTATGTCATCCTATTGAAAAACTAGCTCCCACACTAGCTCGCACACGCAAAAAAGATACAATTAGAGTTCTTTCTGAGGAGGAAGTAGAAACAATACAAAAAGAACATTTGACTATTGACAGCTATTTCAAAATATATTGAATAAATGATGTGTTAAAAAGTTTTTGTCATAAACTGTACTTCATTGTATTTGAGATATTTCTTGTCAAAAAGTGGATTTCAATTTCCTAATTCTGCTAATTCTATAAGATCTATGACAACATAGTTTTCAAATACCATAAAATTTCACATAATTGTTCAGTTTAAATATTTCATGAAACAGTGGCAAAGATTTTCGTTGAGTGTTTGATGAGTGTGCGTTCCAAAAAAAAAAAAAAACCTATATTATGTTCACCGCAAAGAAACAAATTTTAATATCAGTTTGCTTAGAATACAGCAAACTGCAACACGGAGAATTGCATCTCTTTGGTCAAAGAACGACTGACAAGCTTTGGTGTTGCTGTTGAATCTGATGTTATCGCAAAAGATCTGTCGGAACAAGCGTCATGGAAAACATTCTGCCTTGGTACCTGCGATTGTACTTTTCACACACCACACAATTGGCAGTTGTCGACATTTTATACCCCTCCCCCCTTTCCCCCAAAAAAAATCACTGAAAGAAAGAAATTGAGCGCACAGAAACAACTTTGATTCGAACGTAGACCACGAAGACCTGGACGCCACAATTGAAGCACAAAGCGTGACCGTAACACTGGATCATCCACGTACTGAGATGATTCCTAGAAATAATGATTTCAAAAAAGTGCAGAAAGTTGTTAAGTTTTTCAAAAAGTTTTTTATTTATGATCAATTCAATCAAACCAACGAACGAGGAGGTAGAAAGGGCTTTCTCGGCTGCTAGCTATATATGTAATTCTTTGCAAATAAAGTGTTAGTTTCAGTGCTCATTAGATAAACAGATTATTTTTCAAACTTACGTGATTTACTCTAAGGCATGTAATATGATCTAAAACTAAATATTTAATATAATTGATTATTTACTAAATAACTAGCGTTAGGTTTAAAACAAAACGCGTAAAAGCGCAATGTATAATCCGAAAACACTATCAAGGAATTTAAATAAGGTATAAATAGATCTCTTTCAAAAATCGTATAGAGACTCAGCAGGGTGATTGGAACGACTTTGTTGGACAAATACAGTGCGCCGACTTTCATATCGGCAGCTGCAGTTCTGGTAGATGTGTTTAAAATATTTTAGCTCTCCGTGTCCGCGTTGCTGCGATGATCTTTTATGACAGATATTACTGTATTAATATGATCAATACATGTCGATCGTCTTTGATTGTAACGCAGTGGCAACAGGTTACAATCATGGAGAAAGGAATATATGGAGACGACGCAAGGGACCTTCACCACGCATTGGAGTGAAGCCGGGGAAAGAGAAGTGCGGTGGGGAGGCCGCCATATTGGTGGGCCGTGGAAACACGGGGAATAGGTACAAAAACCTCAAGGGAATCATAAGACATCTGTGGCACCTCAATTTGATGATGGATTATTATTTAACTCGACGCGACGAGACAGATCAAAAATGAGTTTTTTTTTTAATCATGCTTAGTTCTCGAGATATACTGTTTCTAAAGTGAGGTGTTTTAGGTTGAAATTCCGAAGAAAAATATTCCCAAAGTCAAATTTGATAATAAAATCTTATATAATATGACGAGAGAAATTAATAGTTTCGATATCTCGTTTAGTTCTCGAGATATGCTGTCTCCAAAAGTCAGAAACTTAAATGGGAGTAGTATACACTGCGATACGTTATACACGTTGTCACTAACACGGTGCTTATGAAAATACTAACGACTAATTTTCAATTGCTTGTCCCTTCTGGTACAGGCTGCATTTCAACCTATCCACATTTCCATTAATATTGTCGCTACAAAATCAAACTATGTAGACACACCTTAACACATGAAATGCATCGCGAACTAAATTTCGGGTAACAACAACTTTTGCTTCATCACGATCTATAGTTCGCGCAGCACAAATAATCACAATTAATTTCATTGTACACTTTCAATGTAAACTGAACTGGACCAAAACACGCAGAATACTATATTCATTGTATCGCGATGTAAACTTGACACGCTTAAATTAGACTTCAAATACTTGTTTACAATAAGGTTAGCCTTTTATGTGCAAAGTAATAACATTGTCTACACCAACAAATATTTGAGAACGACTTTATCCTGTTGAGAGCGATGAATAAATTTATAATGATAAGCCCTAATGTTGCAGTTACCTATCAGACACTTTAAGACCCATAATTACAATGTGACTTAATTATGAAACGTTATTCCAGGTTGTTTCTTATCTTGTCTGTTTATGCAACCATATGCAACACAACTTGGTATTATAGAAAACTTCAGAATATTAGAAAATTAAATATTCTCATCAGCAGACACAGTGCAAACAGCCCAATGTTTTGGGGTTATTCCTATGGCCGCGGCGCATGAGGAGACGAGTTTTTATATGAGGCTTCACTCATTTACCGTTATTTCGTCTCCATATATTCCTTCCTCCATGGTTCCAATAATCCTGAGTATTCAATCCAACGCATATAATGAATTCTGACTTCGTAGCAGCGCACTGTAAATGGAAAGCACATATTTTTTAGATCAGCGGGTCTCGTATAAAGCTGAAATATTTGCACGTACTTTCTCTGTAAAAAGGTTTCTCGTAAAAGTTTTATGGTGTACTCTGTGGTTCTAATTGTGTTACGTATTTCTGTAATTTGATTTAAGTCATTTACAACCATTTTAAGTCTGTGACTTTCGCAATGAAAATACGAGGCTTTTTTATATTTCTCTTTAAAAAAAATTTGAACCCCACCAATATCACCCGCCGATGTAGAACACCCTTCATATTCTTGGCTAACACACCTGTCACGCCCATGTCCTTCGTTTTAAAAAAACCTGTCGATTTCTGATGCTATAATTTGTCATTCATTAATAGGATAGGAGCCAATGTTCTGACGTGTATTCCCAACATTGAGGTACTCTGTGGTCTTTGGTGAAACGAAAGACTCGCATAAAATAGAGATTAATCTTTAAAGTTATAAAAAATGTAGTGATTCTGCCAGATACTATATGGTTTTTTAATTATTTAAAAGGTTAAACTTTGGTTAAGGGTCTTTTTATTTTTGAATTTCAGAAATTTAATTACGGATGTTTTATTCCATTCAGATATTTGCACCTACTTCCATTATGCCTATATAAAGAACGTTGACAGGTCGGGGAGAGAGAGAGAGAGAGAGAGAGATAAAAAGAAAGGAATATTTATTTGCGTGTAATTCAAAATGATAATAGATCAAATTTAAATAGCGAACACACAAAATGAAGAAATTATTATAGTTTCAAATTTACAATGCAGGTTTCACAATGCAAAACATTTCGAATCAGAAGTCGCTGCAGGTGAAAGGACTGCATTTACTTCATACTGTCATAAAGCTAAAGAAGTTTTCCGGCCCTAAGTGAAAATGAATATTTTAAATCGTTGTGTGATGGACTAAATTCAAATGAACCAAGGATAAATACATTTCATCATTTGTTATGGTTAGTTCACAAGCTAAAATTTAGGATACAGTCACGCGTGGAGTGTATCGTTTTAATTTTATAGATATTGCAGGGAATTAAGCCAAACAATACAAGCTAAAAACGTATTGGCATACGCTCGCAGCCAACGACGTCAATGTATACAGTAAATAATATGTCTATGCTCGCAGCAAACGCAATAGAACAAATTCAGATAATGATTATTACTCTTCCATGAAAGAAACTAAATATTTTAATAAAGTAAGGTCGAATTTCGACCCCTGATCAATCACTAGTTCTATATTAAAAGCCATGGTTAGCATTACGGAAAATACAAATTAATTAATTTAAATAAACTTTCTTATATCCATTGTTATAAAAAAAAAAGATTATTAGCGCGCGCTCCGGTGATGTCACAGTATAACGGCTCGCGCACAGACGGAGAGTGTCTTTGTTCGAGTTGGCTCGCACGGCACAGTGACAATTTGTTGCCATGGATTACGAAAACTGTCGACTTTTAATACAATTGTACAGTGCCATTTTTTGTTTTTTTGTGTTTGTGTGTGTGTGTGTGTGTGTGTGTGTGTGTGTGTGTGTGTGTGTGTGTGTGTGTGTGTGTAGTAGCTAATGTACAGCATAATCAGACTCAGATGGTATCACTTTCATCACCATCACTTGAAACTCCAATCAACGAATCTATAGAATCGCAAAATTACAGTATCAACATAATATCTTTTACCTAAGTAAGGAGTAAGTTCTCGTTAAGAAAGACAACAGAAAATTGAATAGCCATTAAAGAAATTTAGTATAAAATGGGTGCTCTTATCTTATCTTTAACCATTCTTTCAAAGCTTCGCATAATGCGTCAAAAACATCTGAAACAGTTAAAAAAAAAAGGTTTTTTTGACATTCGAAAAAGGTAATGCAGACTAGTATATGAGTCTCCAATTACTAGAAATCTTGAAGACACAGCGTTTATCAGTAACTGAAATACCTCCCGAATTGAATGCGTTGGCTCAATTAATGATTTTAGAAACTCTACCATTGTCATTCTCGTAAAATTTGTTTATTGTATCCTCGATGGCTTCATATCTCAAGTCTTCCATGAGTTTCTCATCATACTGTATTCTGTTAAAATACAATTTCCATATCCACCAAATCATTTTTCGTTTTGGTTTCCAATATACACTGTGACGCATCACAGTAAAAGTTGCGTCTATTCGTGCATGTAAAATATCCACGGTGGCTTCACGAAAAGACAGTGCGTATATAGCCTGCCGCGCAATCCGGCTCGGTTGCGTTGCCACGCGAGGCAGCCGCGCGAGGCAGCCGCGCTCATCAACAGAAATGGCAAATAATCGGTTTGGTGCGCTCGAACACGGCTCGCGCGGCTTCCGCTCATAGTCGATACGAAGCTTACAGCACCGTGCGTGGCGCATTTTACCGCCTTGCCCTCACTAACGTCCGTTTCCCGCAGATAGCACTAGCAAGCAGGTTTAAATCTCGCGAACCGAATTAATTTTTTAAAGTTACTTAACATTGTTTACTATTCGGTTCGGCAGAACTCTGATCGAGCGCAAACCCGCGTTCTGCTTGGGGGGGGGGGGGGCAGCTGCCCCCCTCCCCTGCCCGTACCTGGCAACGCCCTTGGTTTTGTATAAGTCTATGCTCAGCTGGTCTACTCTTCCTTATATGTCTCTGTTATTTCTATCTGCGCATGTCACACGCTCGGTCGTTTTCAAATTCCAAGTGGGAATTTTCCGCATGGCTACTGTTATCCACAATACCCATATTATCCGTTAGCCTTGTTCATTCACACACCTAGTTAATTAATGTGTCGTTATCATTATTAAAAAAAAGAAACAATTCCAGTCCGTCAGTATTCCTTCAAAAAATATAATCGTTAAAAAAATAATAAAAGAAGATATAATTCTATCTTGGGTGCAATGACAGAAATCTTGGAAGTCACAAAATAAGGAAGTACAGTACATGTCATTTGCGGCCAGAAGACTCCATCGACTGCACAACTTTTATTCAGACTAACGAAAAACTAATTAGAAACCACTGAGCTAGAGCAAAAGTGTAAAAGTTGAAAGGTTAGTTTGAATCTATTTCAGCGAAAATCTCAGAAATTGAAAACAATGTAAGAAAAATCGATTGATTGTGAAAAAGACAGAAAGTAAGGGCACTTCAAAACTATGAGTTACAAGCGGTAGGGGTTGCACAGGAGATAAAAGGAAAAAAATCCATCCGCAGGAAGTTCTGTCACCTTCCTTTCTACATTACGAGAGAAAGATACTTTGTCCTGCTTACAATATTTCCATAGCTCATTGCCGCCATGGAGGAAGGAATTCCTCCATGATTGACGCCGTTTTGGATATTTAAAACTCTCTGGAAAAACATTTCCGATTAGCCTCTTACAGTTTGTTGTACAGAGACTTAAATAAAGAGGCACTGAAATTCACTTGAAAGAACAAAATTAGAATTATTTTATCAACGAGAAGTTTGGTGAGACGCGGATGATCCAATTCAAAAAAGTTTTGTTTTCAAAAAATCTAAGCAACACGAACTGTCACTAGCATGGAAAATCACATGTGATATCTGAAAGCGAATTTGAGTTTAGATACCGTGTGCCTTACACAGTCTGTAAGTATAACTAAATTATGGAGACAAATTACGAAAATAAATGTCTACTTGCTGTTGTGTATTCTGTACCCCGTTTTATATGTGATAAATAAAATTAATGAAAAGTTACATAGCTCTGCTCTGTTTGCAGCTCCCCCCCCCCTCTCCCCCACCCAAAGTAGACCAGCGTAGCTTTCTACCCAACTCTCTTTCGGCTGAGCCACGTAGTTTATGGACGCTTTCAGAGTTAGTTCTCTCGGACTATTATGTTTCAAAACTCCATAAAAAAAATATTTTCATTGAAAATGATGTGATTTGCCGAAACAAAGTTTATTTTTCAGAGTTGGTTACATTAACAAAAAAAGATTTCTTCGTATTTGCACACGCTTAATCACCCTAATCTGGGTCACAATATCTCACACCGCTCATTAAGACCAGACGAATTCACTCATTTGTCTTGCCACTAAAGGTACCGATCTGCACACAACGTTGCTGGTCGTTTTCCCCGCAAAGGAACATTATACACCCAATGTAATGAATAAAAACAAACTAGTTACTGTGGTCTATAAAAATGGAAAGTTAATATGAAAAAATAAGGAAAAATTCCAAGCAGTAGTTTGAATAAACAGGAAATTGTATACAAGCAAAATATGACTGACTCAACAAGTTGCATAAATATCTTACACATATTGAAATTTTAAGAAGTGTCTTCCTCAAACGAAACATGTGCCCACACGATAGTCACTGAGATCGTAGGTAATGCCACGAAAAACGCCAAACTAATTGTTTACAGCTAAGTATATTAGTTTACGTATTTTATTTGCGATAGATTCCATAATATGAAACAGATACTGTTGATGAAAGAAAGAAAGCACTATCATGAAAACATTAACCTTCGCACTACAGGATAATTTATCAAATTACTTAATTTCGCCAACCATGGTAATGCGGCGGAACTATGTTTAAAACTGATCAGAGAACTATGACATAAGATTTAAGTAAACTTGTTCCGATAAATCAAGATGTCTATTATTCGCTGAGGGTTTGAGATACATTTTTCATCAGTTTCAATTTACCCAGGGCCGGCGGATCGTGTTAATTTCTGGTGTAGTAATCAAAGAGGGATCCCCCTGAAAAATTTATTTGGTTATAGTAGGTCATGCATAACTATAGAAAAAAAATTGTTTTCTCTAATTGGCAAACGGTATTAGAATGCCCTTCATCGTTTATCTTGATGTCTTGGGTTATGACATCATGAGTAGTCTATTATATGTATACCTACACTCAACTGGGCTACTCTCCCAGAGTTCTTTCTCTCTATACATGTCGCACGCTAGGTCGCTCTCAAATTCCGGGTGGGTACTGCTAACCACCATACTCACACTAACCGCCGGCTCTGAATATGTCTAGTTCAAACTTTCCGTCACCAAGCTTTAAAGAAAAAAAAAAAAATACGGTTAAATTCTAGATTATTATACCTCTACAACGCTACGAACACCAAATTTCCTTTGATGACACCTTGAGGTAATAGCTTTGGTTAACACTTTTTTCATTTTTTACTTATGGCTTTACGCATCGTCGACGTCATTGCTGGCGGAATGTGACTGGGGGACAAGGAACGGGAAGGAATTCGGCCATGGGCTTTGGAATGAAGCATCGGGGCATTCGCTTGGAGTGATCTGGGGAAACCATGGAAAACCCAAATCTGGATGCCCGGACGGAGATTCGAACCGGTGTCCTCCCGAATGGGAGGCGAGTTGAATAGAACTGTTATCTCTAAGAGAGTCGACAGGTTAGAAAATCTTGTAGGTTTGTAAAATACCCGTCGAGTGCCCTATCAGAATTGCTTGCTGAAGACTTGAAATGTAAATATCTTGGCCTTACATTTGATAACAAGCTTAACTGGGCAGGACACATTGGACAGGTGGTAGGAAAAGGTTTAAAAATCCTGCACTTGTTGGAGAGAGTGATGAGGGGATGCACGAGAGAAGTAAAAGAATTGGGTTACAAAACTTTGGTCAGACCATTGTTCGAATATGGTAGTGTAGTATGGGACCAACATTTTGAGTAACAAATACAGAAGTTGGAGAAGGTGCAAAGAAAGGCTGCTAGATTTGTTTCTAGAAATTATCGCAGAATGCAATCAGTGACAGATATGATAAAGGAGCTGGAATGGGATTCATTGCAAGACAGGAGGAGGATGAGGAGGGTCATGGGAGTTTACAGGGCGTCTACTGGCGATGAGGCATGGAAAGATATTGCAGTAGGTATGAAAAGTAGTTCATGGAAGGGAAAAGATGACCATGACCACAACCTGGCACTCGATTTCAGGCACAAGGGTATAGGAAGATTTTCTTTTTTAGGTAGGGGTGTCAGGGATTGGAATGAGTTACCAAGGGGAATGATGAATAACTTACCGAAAACGTTAAAATAATTTAAAGTTGAAATTTGTAGAGGGCAAATGTAGGTGGGTGCAGGATAGGGGGAAGTTGGGTGTGTAGGGAAATTGCCACCGGAGCGTGTGCTCCATTGCAATTAAATTAAATTCAGAAAGTACCTAACATTTTCTAGTTGACACAGTTTAAGTTGGCAAAAGAATTGAAACAACTACTTGATTTCTTAAAATTTGAGTCCATTGGATGAAAACCAGGAAAGGAAAATTTCTTACTTTGGCATAGTACATACATAGCATTTCTAGCTCATTTAAGCTTTACTTTACTGTTTATAAAGTAGATGATTCTAGCCAAATAATTTTTTTGTAAATAACGAATTTTTTTCTCGTAAACAAATACATCCTCTTGCTTTCCATGACTCCTCTAAAACAGAAAATCAAGAAATTAAGTGGGCAATTATCATTATAAGGACGGACTCAAAATTGTAGACAAGGTATTTTGCTTGCACTTACCCGAAAGACCCTCTCCCCACTACTCGAATAGCGCGATAGTTGTCCATCACTTTCTCACTGTCTCGATATTTCTCATACAGCTGTCCCACTGACCTCTTTTAATCGAAATAGGGTTTATTTATTGGTGATCACAAAATAAATATTTGTAAGAGATGATTGCGATGTTGATGAAAGGAAAATACAGGTAAAAGTAAGCTGGACACTGTTGTATTTGTTATATTCAACACTAAGTATTCGAAGACGGAGGTCGTAAAAAAATTAATCAAAATATAATCCAATAAATACTACAATAAATATTAATCCTTTCATTTGAGTTGTAACTATAGATTCTTATTTAATATTTTATTAGAAATTATAGAAAAATTGATAGCAAACAAAAGTTTTCTTGTTCTTAAACTTTTCTTCTCCATTTTCAATATAGTTGTTTCTTATTCGTCATAACGTTATAGATTCTTCCCGAATAACAACCAGCATTGAAAAAGACATGTTGGCATTTCTGACAATCTATTAATTTTTGTTTTGAAGGAAAAGACATAACAGAGATCATCTTTGGTAGAGAAGATTAAATATGGCGCTAAGTTGGTGTACGCGGTGTGTTGTATGACGAAAAAAACATCGCAAGCTCAATGAAAACTTTAAAACTATGTGTTAATTTAAGTTTAAGCTTTTTAATTAGCTCTTAACGTTCGTTTACATGTGTTTCCTGTAAGATGTGTGATGTGTGTGGAGATTTCTTGGATCTTTTACAAACATGTAAGTTTTCGATGCACCTCTTTTATTTAATGAAGTAAATTACTAAGATGTGGATACTATTGGGAATTGGCAGTTAATTTCTCAATTTGATTTTAATTCACACATTCAAATATTAATACGTCAATGCGGATTTACCGTGTTTAGAACTGTGACGTTTGTTGACAACAGCTTTTTGTTTCCTCCATATACAACATTAAGGTTGAAACACCATCTCAGGTTTGTGATGATTGAGTTTTCTCATGACTGAAGCTTTCAACATACTTCTGTCGGATTGTTTTTTACATTTTCTTGTTGGATCGCTTTTTCTATCATTATTGCAGCAAATTTGATAATGTTTGACAGCTTAACAAATTTTTTGTGAACGTTTATATTTAATTTCAAAATGTAGCTTTTAAGCCTACTATCACATTAGTTGTATAGAACTCTGTAATTATCCATATATGCTTTTTTTTTATTACTATCACTAACTGGGATGAAGCTATTGCCCTAGTGACTATTTCTGTAGTTATCTCCCTGCCTATAAATGGGAACTTTCCTATTCCTTTTTGTCTGATATCTATTAATAATTTACTGTCAACCTCCTCTCTTCCTTTCCACATGCTGTTTCTAAATAATTCACTGACATTTGTCTAGGCATCATCATCACTATATGCCATGTAAATGCTCACAATTTTCTTCACAGACCTTATTTTCTGCAATGAGTCCAGCACAATTCTTTTATAATTTTAGTTACTCAATGTTTCCTTTGGTAATCTAAACAAACAAATCTAGCTGCCCTCCTTTGCTCTCCTCAAACTATTAATGTGGGTCTCATATCGCCTAGCAATACTCTAGCAATAACCTGATCAAAGTTTTGTAACCCATCTCTCTTACTTCCCTGGTACATCTTCTTGCTATACTGTCCAACAGATGCAATACACTGAACCCTTTACTTACAACCTCCTCGAGGTGCAATCCCCATTTTAACTTGATGATATTCTCATTTACATTTTATTTCTTCAGCAAGCAATCCACCTTCCGACAAGTAATAATACAAAACTTTTATTTTCATTCACTGATCAGCCATAACATTATGACCACCTACCTAATAGACGGTACATCTGCCTTTAGCAAGGATAACAGCAGCGACGCCTCTTGGCATAGAAACAAGTTGTTGTTAGGTCGCTGGGGGAGTTGGCACCACATCTATACACACAAATCACCTAATTCCCGTAAATTCCAGGTAGGAGGGCTTTGAGCTATGAAACCACGTTCAATCACATCCCAGATGTGTTTGATCGGGTTAACATCTGGTGAGTTGGAGGGCCAGCACATCAATTGTTCTTCGCCACTGTGTTCCTCGAACCACTCCATCACACTCCGGGTCTGTGACACTGGCACTATCTTGTTGAAAAATGCCACTGCTATTGGGAAATATGATCGTCGTGAAGCGGTGTACATGGTTTGGAATCAGTGAATGATACTTATTGGCTGTCATGGAGCCTTGCTGGACTCATGGATGCCCACATGAATGTTCCACAGGGCATAATTGAGCCGTTGCCAGCTTGTCTCCATCCCACAGTACAGGTGTCAAGAAGCTGTTCCCTTGGAAAACAATGGATTTGCACACTTGCAGCAGCATGATGAAGAAGGTATCAGGATTCATCAGACCATGCAACGCCTTGCCACTACACCAACGTCCAGTGACGATGGCCACTAGCCCATTTCAGTCATAGTTGCCAATGTTGTGGTATTAACTTTGCAAATGCATATGTTGTCGGCTGCAGAGGCACGTTCTTAAGAGTGTTCAGTGCACTGTGTGCTCAGACACACTTGTACTCTGCCCACCATAAAAGTCTGATGTTAGTTCTGCCATAGTTCTTTGCCTGTCCTATTTTACTAGTCTGCGTTGTCTGATATATGTAAAGAGGGGTGGCCACCCAAACCCTCAACGTTTGGTTTCACCTTGGTTTTGCCACTTCTTGAAGACTCTCACCACAGCACTCCTCAAACATCCGACAAGTCGTGCAGTTTTCGAAATGCTTCTGCTGAGCCTCTGGGCCATCACAAACTGCGCTCAGTGAAACTTGGATAGACCTTGTGCCTTCCCCATTCTAAACAGAGATAGCACACTCATGATACTACATGCAACATTTATGTGTCTGATTAGCAGTCATTCCTCATCAGGTGATACTGCTATCGCCTGGATGGGTTTATGTTGATAGTAGGTAGGTGGTCGTAATGTTTTGGCCGATCGGTGTTAACTCCTTGTGACATTTATTTTCATTGTGACCTTCAACCAACCTAATCTTTGACCGTAGATCATCAAAAAAATCATTCATTAGAATAATGAACAGTAATGGTTCCAATACACTACCCTGAGCACACCTTTTTTCCTTAATATTGTGTTATCTACTATAGATCAATACCACTGTAGGTCACAGAATAACCTACTTTAGTTGACAACATCAGAAGATAGATCGCTGATAGGAGAGAGTAAACAATTTGCCTCATTAATACACATGGTATGAATAGAGCGAAAAGTATTTGTCATCAGCTGAATCTTCTGTTTCTTTAGTGTTTGTAAAAATTGTAATATGGAAGATATGAATGAGACATTAATTTAAAACTTCACTGGAAAAAAGCATGTCAGATTTTATAAGGGAATTCGGGATTACTGGTGATAGCAATTCTGCAAGGAATTGGTGTCATAATACTGCAATAATCAAGTGCAAGACACTGCTAGAAATACTTTCCGAACTACATTTAATGGTGTCATGCCGGTCCAGGGTGTATCACAACAGAAATTACTGCTTGAAAATATTATGTCTCGTGATTGACTATAGCAGTATTATTACATCATTGGTGAATGTTGTAGCGGAATCGCGATCTCCAGTAGACCTGGAAATTCAACACAGCACACAGGAGCAAATATTATTAATAATATGTTGGTTGATTATGGCATAATGTTAATGTTACAGCTGTTTGTGTGCAGCTTATACTGCCTCTAGTTTAATAATAGCTTGTTATATATTATGTAACCATAAGGGGTTTTATTCATCTTTTTAAAAAATAAAGAAAAATAATAAATTTTTCTTATCATGGCACACAGATGCACTCCCTCATTCGACCTGAATCTTTTTTAGCTTCCAGTATACAAATTTTCCTGTCAGCTGATTATTGATGGGTTAGGAAAGGGGGAATCAATGACTTTTCCACCTGCCAAAAATTGGAAATGACCTATCAAAATTTGGATTAATTGCTTCAAATTAATATCTTCATGTTCCCCATTGCACCAGAATCGACCACAAATCAAAATTAAAAATTCTTAAATACAAGTGTCACCAGCCTGTCTATTGAAATGTTGTAAGAATGGAGACTGCTAGATTGCATCATAAAAACGCAATATTTTGGCCACTAGCACCACTATATTCAAAAGGTGAGTAATACTGTCATAATCATGGCGATGCAATTTGACGATACATTCTTGTTTAACTCAACAAGACAAATTGAAATAGAAGAATAAATTGTTTTGATATTTTTCTTATATAAGAAAAATAGTTATAGGCTATTGTGCTTGTGGCAACATTTTTTCTTCTTTCCCTTGCTTCAGGTCTCATTTCAACCTAACCACAGTCGGTGTTAAGAGAGAAAACACCCATTGTGCATGTGTAGGGTGTACTTTCCTTGTAGCTTCGGTGAAATTTTTTGATGCAGGCCACATCTCTACCAAACCACTTCGATTTTGCAGTAGTATATCTCAAAAACTATGTGAAATAAATATATATATATATGTATATATTCTTTTGATTTTTCTTGTTGCAGTACATAAGAATCACTCATCAAATTTGGCTTTGGTGAAATTTTTCATCTTGTCCAGAATGTATTTCAAACTGATCACCTTTATTTTGAGACAGAATATTTAACTATCTGTGATTTCAAAAATAATAATAATAATTCCTCACCATTTTTCTCATCAACTTACATAATAATCCATCAATTGCGGCGCCATAGTTATCATTGAGTCCCTAACAGGTGTAACATGATCTATATTGATCTGCTGACCAACAGCTAATGAACTAGCTGTCAAAAAATCATGCTTTTACAACACAATCTGGTGGTTTACCTGTGAAGATTTTACTGTTGAAATGTTGGCTAATTCTTTTATTGTAACTGGCTGGTGCCCATGACTTCGTTCGTGATTTTAAAGAAATTTGATTGACAGCTACCGACGTTTAACCACCATAGTGCACGATGGGAGACTGGAGGCTAATACCACACACAAATATCAGTGATGTGCGCAGGGTATTTATGGCTGCAAAGTAAATATAGGGACTCACATGTCATTGGTCGAAATATGAAATTGCCCTCCGTCAACCGATTTTCAACCACCGTATCTCCCACATTCAGATAGCTATCAAAATGAAACCACCATGGTGCATGGTGGGAGACTTGAGATTAATACCACACAAAATTACCGGTGAATTGTGATGCGTAATTTTGGCTGTGGAGTGAAATATAGGGGACACATGTGTATTTTTTTTTTAATCGGGTCTATCACTTTCAATCGCCATACCCCCACAGCAACCGACACACAATCACCATGGTGCACGATGGAAGACTCCAGACTACTACCACACACAAACGCCAGTGATTTGTGCTAGGTAGTTTTGGCTGAAAAGTGATACACCGGGACACATACATCTTTGGTAGAAATATGAAAGTGCTGCAGGTAGAC
Organism: Vandiemenella viatica; assembly: GCA_031002005.1. Lineage (NCBI taxonomy): Eukaryota > Metazoa > Arthropoda > Insecta > Orthoptera > Morabidae > Vandiemenella > Vandiemenella viatica. The sequence goes on from JARYHS010013631.1 coordinate 1,703,812, forward strand.
CACTTTCAACCACCATATCTCCCACACCTCCATAGCTACTGACATCTAACCACCATAATGCACGATGGCAGACTCGATGTTAATACCACACACAAAAACCAATGGTCCGTCCCGTGTAGGTGTGGCAGGAGACACAAGTCTTTGGTCGAAATATGAAAATGCCCTGCATCAACCACTTTCAACCATCATACCTCCCACATCCCCACAGCGATCGGCATTTGGCCAACGTTGTGCACGATAGGGAACTCCATGCTGCTTCCACACACAAACACCAATGATCTGTGCCAGGTAGTGGTGGCTGAAAAGTGAAATTTGGGGAAACACGCGTCTATGCTTACATACTTATATAAAAGATAAGATGTATTCTTAGAATTTTGGCATTTCTCTGTTGTAAATAGTTATATAAAATTTACTATAACAAAAAATTGAGGGGGGGGGGATGTTGGGTAGATATTATCTATGCACCAACAATATTAGTATGTTGCAGTTACATAGCTGTCTCATATTTCAGCATTTTAAAATTGTCTTTTTTATGTATATGTAGAATGTGAGTGTCAAAGCAGTTAATCCAAATTGCAAGAGGTACCATCATTTGGAAGGAAGTCCTGCAGCCCCTTAGGAAATTATTATTACCAATAACTAATGAAATTCTTGTAGCCATTATATCTTGCTTAATTAAAGCAATAGGGGTGATTGCTAGGTTGCTACGCCATTTCAACTTCAAAATAGATAACATGTACCAGTATTGTTCATAGAATGTTCAATAATTTAATTTTAGATTTTATTTAAGCGAAGCTAAAAGCTATTGAAACTTTGTTTCCAGAAGCCATCTTCCCTTTCCAAATTTGATTACATTTTAACTTCTATAATTACTGCTTTCCTCTTTTACAGCCATTAGGAAGTAATCAGAACAATGTTTCTTCACATTTATTACCAATTTTATCTCTGTGTGAGCTTCTTTTGTGATGTCCTGATTGCTTTCTGTTTGTTGACAGATGATGGAAGAGTCACAAACAAGGAGTCAGAAGATCGTCCACCTCTACAAAAGGAAGAGGTGGAGATAGTAGTCCAGTTCATCCAAGCATGGCCCCAGAGGTAAATTATGGTCATAGGATTTCCGCTCATTTTTCCATTAGACTTCAAAGTACTAGGTCCATGCTCAGTTTAAGATTTGTTGAAATTTTCTTTATATCCATGATTATTGTAATTGTTATTCTGTACCAAGTTAATTTGATTTGTGAGTGAGGTAAATCATGTTTCTACTGATAATATATTGCAAAATTATACTTTGATATAAATAACATTTACATTGATATAAATAAAGCAGAGAATATCAAAAAAAGTACAAAATAGTTTTTTCTTAATACGTGCTTTCAGAAGAATCCCGATTAATGCTTAATTCAATTTACAATAGAAACTTGTGTACCAAAATAATCCATTAATTTATTTTTATTTTTGGTTAAAATATTGTTTTGTTGTTGGTCATGCCATTACTTCACTGCAGGCAATGCACCTGTTGCTTTCGGGATGCCAAGAACTTTGAACACTTCAACTTGGTGACTCAGGGTGTGATACTACTGGCAGTAGCTCAATTAAAAGAGCTGGGATCTTCTGCTGACCCTGCAGCTCCTGGACCTTCAGGATGGACCCTTGCAGAAAGAGAGAGGCTGATTCATTTGCTGTCCAAGGTGAAGTTTCTGTTAGTGTTTAATGCCAGTAGGGGTTTGGTTATTAATTCTGTTACCTAAGGAAATATGCTCAACTAAATATTACACTGTATATAGATATTACTTAATCCAGACTAAAAGATGTCTTGTGATATGTGGATGAGAAATGAAGACCATGGCAAGAAATTAGCATATGATTTCAAGCTTGGCGGATTTGGGAAGTGTTCACTTGTAGATAGGGGATCACAGAGTTACTGGGTGAAATAAACAACATATCTCATACTTTAATTCAGATTTTTATTTTAAAATATTTTAATCATGTGTTAGAGGAATTTACCACAGGAGCAGGAACTCAATTTTTATTACTAGACTACCTGGGACCCACGACTTCATCCGTGTTTGTGAAGAATTTGGATTGACAGCTACCGACATCTAACCACCATAGTGCGCGATGGGAGGCTCGATGCTATTACCACACACAAATGCCAGTCATCTGCGCTATGTAGTTCAGGCAGCAAAGTAAAATATACAGACACACATGTCTTTGGTCGAAATATGGAAATATCTTTGATCAATTAATTTCAACCATCATATCTCTCACAGTTACCGAAATTCGGCAAATGTAGTGATCGACGCAACTACCACACACAAACACCAGTGATCTGCGCTAGATAGTTTTGGCTGAAAAGTGGTACACCATGACACATACGTTTTTGGTAAAAATATGAAAGTGCCGCAGGTCGACCACTTTCAACCACCAATGGTAGTTGTAGTTGTGGCAGCAGAGTGTCATATATGGAGACACATGTCTTTGGTCCAAATACGAAAATATCCTTGATCGGCGACTTTTCAACCACCATATCTCCCACACTACCAGGTTACCGAAATTTGGCCAACGTTGTTATTGACAGGTTACTACCACACACAGACACCAGTGATCTGCGTAAATAGTTTTGGCAGAAAAGCGATACACCATGACACATACGTTTTTGGTAGAAATATGAAAGTGCCCCTGGTCGACCACTTTCAACCACCATATCTCCCACGCCCCCATAGCTACTGACATCTAACCACCATAGTACATGACAGGAGACACGATACCACTACCACACACAAACACTAATGGTCTATGCTGTGTAGTTGTGACAGCATAGTGACATATATGGAGAGACATGTCTATGGTCGAAATATGAAACTAACCTCGATCGTCCAATTTCAACCACCATATCTCACATACCACCACAGTTACCAAAATTCGGCCAACGTTGTTATCGACAGGTGACTCTGTGCTTCTACCACACACAAACACCAGTGACCGGCGTAGAAAAGTGATGCACCATGACACATACATTTTTGGTAGAAATATGAAAGTGTTGCAGGTTGACCACTTTCAACCACCATATCTCCCACACACCCACAGCTACCGACTTCTAACCATCATAGTACATGATAGAATACATGATACCACTACCACACACATGTCCCACATCCCCACAGCTATTGACATTCGGCCAAAGATGTGCACGACAGGAAACTCCATGCTACTTCCACACACAAAGACCAGTGATCTGTGCTAGGTAGTGGTGGCTGGAAAGTGACATATAGGAAAACACACGTCTATTTTTATATATATGTATAAGATTTGTAAATTATGAAAGAATCCTGTTGGATGTTAAACTAGAATGCCTCCATTCTGTGCTCACCTGTTTGGCATTTATTGAAAGTGACCTAACGATTTACCAGTTAAATAGCTTTACTATTTGTATTATACTTATCAATGTGTTAGGATCACAATTCTGAAAAGTGATTAAAAAAAATTGTGCTCTCATTTTTTGTATCTAAAAATATTTATAAACATGGCTACTGTTACCACACTTTTTCTGAGGATGAGAATAGCAATAAATTTCATCCAGTAGTTCAGAGGTGTATAAAATATTTTAAATAATACATACTACTTTCATTTCTTCTGAGAATAAAAGAATTATGATGATCTTTTGTTGTTCATAGGTATTCCTGCTTAATTATCCCTTGTATGCTGCATTCAAGCAGAGTGCTGCAGGCAAGCTGGAAGAAGTATCAACATCAGAAGCATCTGCACTAAATGTATATTGTGACCTACATGATCCTGAAATTCCAACATTCCTTCTGCGCAATGTCTGCTTGTTTTGTAAGGTAATGTAGAATTTAAAAAATCAAAATAAAAAAAATCTCTTCTATGATCATTAACAGTTTTGTCATCTTACAAGAATAGATGGTGAAGATTCTAATTAGCTGGAGGAAGTAGTATTAGAGTTGCAGAAATATGCTAAAATGATAGTATATGGATAGCAGTCTGGTGGCTGAGTAGTAAAACATCTGAATGGAGAGCGTAAGATTTAAATCCGTATTTTGGTGAACATTTTGAAAGCCCTTAACCCGACTTTCACCTCTGGCACAACTTGTCGTACAATGTGCAGTACATCAGAATGCTTCCGTGGTTTGTTTCCATTTTAAACTATGATCCCATATACCAGTAGGATTACCAGGTTACACTAATGCAGCCGTAACAAGGCTGTAAATGCACAACAAACTTTTCAGGATTGATAGTAAGATGGCAATTAATGCAGGCCATGAAGATACACACAGAAGGTATGAACTTGAATGGCTAAATATACAGTGCTTTAGTTAATCAGTGGTCTTCTTTGATCCCAGAACCATCTGTACTGATGATAAGTGGAGCTAAAATTGAAAGTTCTTGAATCAACACAGCCTGTAAATGACATTGGCAAAGATAAGAAAGAGAAATTTCATCGAAATACTGACATTGGTCATGACTGAAATTGAATAAGAGATATTACTGATGAGCCGATTCAATAATGTGGAGCTTAGGCCCAGAGGAGATTCTGTTTCTTAGAAAAATTCTAATTGTTTGCATATTGGAGAAATGGCATTGAAATTATTTTAATTTGTAGGTAGGTTTAACATTAATAAAAAAAAAGAAGATATCCGTGATTTTTGTGTTTGGTTGTTAGTGCTGAAGCTCACGTAAGAGAGGTTACTTCAGTACAGTAGAACTCCAATTATCCAAATTAATTGGGACTGGACCCTATTCGGATAGTCAAAAATTCGGATAATCAGATTTTTTCCAAAAAATAGGGTCTATTTTATTTAATTACTGTATGTATGTTGAAAATGCCTTCTTTTCCAAGGTTTTTTTTGTTGCTTTTGCACTTCAGGGATGAAAATTTCGCAGCACCAGTCGTTAAACAATGCTGCAGTCATCCGATCTTTGGGTTGGTTTTTATAAAAGAGGGGAAGCTTTTTCACAGTACCTTTCCATCTTAATTAAAAAAGTGGTTGGTAGATTAATGGAGCAGGATAACATCTGTATCCTGAATACAAGACAAATGACCCACTTCACCACTGCTTGCGGATCGTCCTCTGTCATTGACCTTTCGCTGTGCTCTCCTCCAATCGCAGACTCCGTGCATTGGGAGGTGGATCGCGACCTTCATGGAAGCGACCACTTCCCTATTTGGATGCACGTAGAGTGTGAGCGAGGAGGAGGCAATAACCGACTCAAATGGAACGTCAGTAATGCAGATTGACAGCTCTTCTGCCGTTCCGTATTACTGGAGCCCTGTGAGAGTATACAGGACAAGGTGAATCACTTCACTGAAGTGATTCACCGTGCAGCTGACGTTTCCATGCCGATAAGCTCCGGAACGCTGCGAAAGGATGCCCGTCCCTTGGTGGAACGGCGAATGTCGTTTCCGCTATCCAGGGTCGTAGACGGGCGTTGCGTCGCTTTAGGTTGTACCCAACACCTGACAACCTGGCAGCGTTCCGTATTGCCAGAGCTAAGGCGCGTCGAGTTATTAAGGAGATCAAGAAAAGGTCATGGCAGAACTTTGTGAGCACTATCAATCGTTCCACAAGTTCATCAAAAGTATGGGAGTCAATCCGCCGTATATCTGGAAGGTGCTCTCACACACCAGTATCTGGGTTACTGGATCAGGGACGTGTAGTTACTGACGAACGAAGCATAGCGCAGCTTTTGGCAGAGAACTTTTCTGCCATCACCTCCTCTGCCAATTTCGATCCCTCGGTTCCAGCAACGTAGGATTGCTGCCGAGAGGCGCGTGCTGTGCTTCGATTCGTCAGGTACAGAAGCATATAACAGCCCATTTTCATCTTGGGAGCTGGAGTCGGCCTTAAACAGCGCTAACGACACCTGCCCCAGGGCCTGATATGATCCAGTACCAGATGCTGAGGCATCTTAGTGAAGATGCTAAAGAGTACCTTTTAGATATTTTTAATCATATTTGGACAGAGGACACTTCCCCGACTCGTGGAAAGAAGCAACTGCTTAATCCCTATTTTAAAACCTGGTAAGGACAAGTTGTTGCCAGGTAGCTATCGTAGCATCACCCTTACGAGCTGCGTGGGTAAGACACTGGAGAGGATGGTCAATCGCCTGCCTCGTCTGGTGTCTTGAATCCCGCAATCTGTTGAACCGCTTTCAGTGCGGATTCAGAAAGTCCCGTTCCACCTTGGACAACCTGATCCTGCTGGAGGCGGCAGTACAAGATGAGTTTATCCGCAGCCAACATCTTGTGGGTGTCTTTTTTGATACTTGAAAAGGCCTACGATACTACCTGGCGGCATGTTATTTTAAAGCAATTACATGATTGGGGTTTCAGGGGTAACCTGCCCCGTTTTTTAAAATCATTTTTATCTGGTCGTTGCTTCCGGTACCTGAGTCGGTAGTGAAGTGTCAGATCTTTTTATTCAGGAAAACGGTGTTCCTCAAGGGTCAGTTTTAAGTGTCACACTTTTTGCCATAGCAATAAATAGCATTTCATTCGTTATAAGGAGGCCCATCCGGTACTCCTTATATGTTGACGACTTTTTAATTTTTATTGCATCGTCTAGCCTGAGAAGCGCTGAACGACAGCTGCAACTCGCGCTGAACAGGCTGGATGAATGGTCAGTACACACTGGCTTCCGTTTCTCTGCTGAGAAAACCCGGTGTGTCTTTTTAGCCGCAGTAGAAGTCTTTTAGCAGAACCTCATCTCACCTTGAGGAGCACCAGTTTTAAGTTTTAGTGAAACTGTTAGATTTCTGGGCCTCATTTTCGACAGTAGGCTTACATGGCTGCCACATCTTAAAGATGTTAAAGCCAGAGCCCTGAAAGCCCTTAATGTTTTAAAGTGTCTGTGTGGCAGGTCGTGGGGCGCTGACCGATCCTGCCTGCTACAGTTTTATAGAGCCTTTGTACGGTCGCGGTTGGAGTACGGTTGTATTGTCTACGGTTCGGCACGGGACAGTTATCTCCGTATACTGGATAGTGTCCACCATGCAGGAATTACGTCTCGCCACAGGTGCATACCGCACCAGTCCTATACCCAGCATTTGTGCTGAGTCTGGCGAGCCGCCGCTCTCCATCCGACGGCGTCTCCTCATGGTGTGACACTATATGCATATTGCCGCAACTCCTGGCAGTCCCGTGTACGACGTAGTTATTCATCCTAACTATGAACGGTTTTACACCAACCGCCAAAGAGCAACCAGACCGTTCAGCTACCGTACAAAGGCTATTTTAGAGGAATATGGGTTTGAGATGCCCTCTCTTATTCACCAGGGTTGGAGTAAATCTCCTCCCTGGCTTTTAAAGAGGCCCAGAATGATTTTAGACCTAGTCACGGTACAGTAAGCTGTTTACCGCTGACAGGGTATTTATCAGTCTTTTTAGTGATGTTTTAAATCAGTTTCACGATTTTACCCCGGTGTATACGGATGGGTCTAAGCAGGCTAACGAAGTAGGCTGCTCTGTAGTGTTCCCTCGAGCTGACTTACACATTCAAGCTAAACAGCATGTGCAGCGTATACACTGCTGAGTGTTACACCTTGTTAAAGTCGCTCCAGCATATGAAAGTAAGTAGGGGCCACAAATATATCATATGCTGTGATTCCCTCAGCTGCATCCAGGTCCTTGGAAGCATGTACCCAGCAGATCGTCTTGTCCAAGACCTACAGGACACCCTCCGATCCCTCCAATCTTCTGGGAAGGAGGTCTTATTCTGCTGGGTACCTGGCCATGTGGGAATCAGGGGGAACGAGGCAGCTGATGAAGCTGCCAAGTTAGCCTGCAACAAGGTCAGAGTTGACTTTGAACCGGTCCCAAAGTCTGTACCTTGCCTCGGAGGAAAAGATTTGTTCTTGACATTTGGCAGAGGCAGTGGCTGGAAGGTAGAGCATAATAAGCTCCGGCTGGTCAAATCGACCATTCAGCCATGGAGCAGCTCCTTCCAGCGGGCGAGGAGGGATGAGGTTCTCCTTACTCGCCTCCGAATAGGGCACTGTCCTCTGACACACAGCTTTCTTCTCCGCCGGGAGGACCCACCGGAATATGATGCTTGTGGCGTACCTTTGACGGTACGCCACATTTTAATAGACTGTGTACTGTTTTTAGACTTAAGGGCAGACGTTGGCTTGGCCAACGATCTGTCCCTTATTTTAAACAACGAGACCAGCAATGTGGCGAGTGTTTTAAAATTTTGTGTTTTGGCCTGTTCTAGTGCCTAAAATTTTAGGCAGATCGGCCTAGTTTTAAGATGGATGGGTGGCCTCTTTACAGCCACCCTTCCATGTGTACTGTTTATATTTTTTATATGGTAATAATCCCTGTCTCGCTTGGCCATTATACAGCCAGCGCAGCGAGACATGTAGTGGTTTTTAATTCTTGTGGGAACCTGTTTGGCCCCTCTACAGCCATCCAGGTGTTCTGCAGCCTTAGGTCGTGGTGGCCCCTTTAAAGCTACGTTTTATTTTTGTGATTTATTTTATTTGCTGTCTGCATTGGCCGACCCTTTTACAGTCGACCATGCAGACAGTATTTTAGTATATTTTTTAGCCACAGTTGTAGCTGGTAATCGATAGGGCGCTAATGACCTCGATGTCGACGCGCCCTAAAACAACAACAACATCAACAAGAAGAAGACTGGAGACAAAATAGAACACATGATAATAGATATAAAGAAACAGTTGACACTGAATGAAAAGAAGATTCTAGCTGTCACTGATGTTGGGGAAAACGTGGGAAGAGCATTTCATTGGCTGATATGGAACATCATCTGTGTCTTGGTCATGGGCTCCATAATCTCGTGACAGTGGAGGCATAAATAGAGTTCCAGAAATTGAAACGCTCGTAAAAAGAATGCAAGAATATTGTCAAGAGATCGAGACATATCCCTTGCTAGAGCTAGAAGCACATGCTGAAAAGATGGAAAAGAGTTTATGGATTTCCTTGGTAATGTCGTTAATACCTAGAAAATCATGAGACCGACCCTATTTTAGAAAATGATTATACGGAACTAGTACACACACAAAGATTGGATGAAGTAGTTGAAGAGAGCTTGCTATTTGTATCAGGATCGGGAAATATTATATAACTGCAAGACCAACTCGGGCGAGGAGGGATGAGGTTCTCCTTACTCGCCTCCATATAGGGCACTGTCCTCTGACTCATGGTTTCCTTCTCCGCCGAGAGGACCCTCCGGAATGTGATGCTTGTGGCGTACCTCTGACGGTGCGCCACATTTTAACCGACTGCGTAAAGTTTTTAAATATAAGGGCAGACGTTGGCTTAGCTAACGATCTGCCCGTAATTTTAAATAATTACAATGTGGTGAAGGTTTTAAAATTTTGTAATATGGCCGGCCTTGCCCCAAAAATTTTGGGTAGATCGGCCTAGTTTTTAGAATGGTTTGGTGGTCCATCTACAACCACCAATCCATGTACTGAGTTATTCGGTTTTTATTTTTTGTTTTGTTTTTTAAGATCGACATTTTACAACTGGATGGCCCCTTTACAGCCATTCAGACAGTCTTCTTAATGTTTGTGTAAGCTGGTTGGCCCTTTTACAGCCAACCAGCCAGTGTTATTAGATTGTTTACTTTTCACTATTTTACAATAATTGTTTCAATGTTTAATTAAACCTCCTGTCTGCATGGCCGACCCCTTTTCAGTCGGCCATGTAGGCGGTATTTTAGTCAGTGTTTTCGTATTTTATTATGCTGTCTGTGTGGCCGACCCCTTTACAGTCGGCCATGCAGACGGTAGCTAATTTTATCCCACATTGTCATTTTGTGTTTGAGTTAGGGCGCTATTGACCAAGTCGTTGACGCGCCCTAAAGCACCAAAAAAAAAAAAAAAAAAAAAAAGAGACCAACTCATTGGCACAGATTTACAGAGTTGCTGGAGAGTTTAACCCACGTATGGAAACGCTACCTAATAAACAATATGTTTTGAAAGATTGGACATAATGAGAGAAAGATTAATCAAAGTGAGTCGAATATTTTAGATATAAAGGAACTAGTAAAATTTTTTAAAAGGTTTCGTGAAGCAGTTTGAGGTCATGTCGTCTCAAAGATATGCCCAATGAAGGTTCTATTCTGAAATAATTGACATCCTGAATTCTGTCTTTACTGATTATGTTTCAGCTTAATCGTAACATGTTACTTATTTTTTCTTTTTGAGATTGCAAATGATATACCAATATCATAAAATCTATATAGAAAAGTCACACCGACAGTGTTACACCACCACCAGCTGAAAATGTTTGGCGCACTGCCACCGAGATTTTAGCTAGCAGTGCTCATCTCTAGTCAGAATGAAAGGTACCCTATATTGCCTACAGGATGACGTGCTGTACATTAATTGGAACTCTACCAAAATCCAACAAGTAGTTTTTGCAGAAAATTGTGTTCAGCTAAAAATCATCTTGAATTTATCAACTTTACAATTTCAGGTCAAAATGAAATGTATACTATTTTACCACTGGACCATTAGTCATACTTCACTCAAAAATTTACTAGTAATTGTGTAAATTTTTCAGTTTTTCAGCATCACATCAGTATAAAAGATCACCTGTTTTATCCATGTCAGCATAGCGTGTAAATAAATTGAAAATAAAAATCTGACCAGTAATTTTTGTATGAATAACATTCAGTGTAAAATTATCTTATGTCACATGAAATTGAAACATAACCAATTTTATACTTGAGGCCAAGTCTTATACAGTGACAAAAACCTCATAAAACTCCATCCATTAGTTTTTGAGTAAATTGTGTTGAACGAATTTATCCTAAATTTCTAATTTTTTGCAGATCACCCTGTGCAGATCACTTGTGTTTGTATGTGGTATTTGCTTAGAGTATCCCCTCATGTACCATGGTTGTTGTATGGTGGTACCTGTCAATCGATATACTTTACAAACATGAAGGAAGTCGTGAGCACCAGCTAGTTTTTCTATTTTTTTTTTTTTTTTTTTTTTTTTTTAATTTCTCAGTTTTTCGATATGGCGCTAAAATGAAATATATCCTATTTTACCAGTGGGCTCAATGGCTGTTCACTAAATGAAACCCTGTCAAAATCCTATCAGTAGTTTTTGCATGAATCCTACTCATTCCAACTTACGTACTGAAAAACACAATTCTTTTTTAAATATCTCAAATGTACAAACTTTTTCCTGGTTACAGTTTATTCATTGTTTTATGCACAAACTATTTTATGTTTAAAGCATGAAAGAAAAATGTGATTAGTAACTCCAGGAACCATTTTCTAGGCTGGTGGTCCTGCTGCAATGACTGCATGTTTTGAGCATACTTTGCCAGTACCTTTAGCACATGGTTTGGTGGCGGTTGTTTGTAACATGAAGCTGTGGCTGAACTACCGTTCAGTGATACAACTGTTTGTTCCTTTACGTTCACGTGTGCTACGATACATGTGTGGTTTACCAGACCAAGATCTTCGAGTTCCTGGAATCAAGACTATGGCAGGTATTGTAAAATGTTTGTGGAAAATATTTTATTTATTTTTTTATTAGTATTATTGATTGCAGTGAAGCTAAACCACAGCAGAAATTTTTATCACGCCTACTTGTACACTACATTCATTTTTTGAGTTAAATTGTTAGACCTAGCCTGGTGGGTGAGCACTAATGCTCATTTCTGCCATAATTGGACACAGCATCAAACCCATGTATCTGGTGGTAATCCAGATTTCAATTTTCCATTGCTTCGTGAAATTACTCCAGGCAAATGCAAGGATACTTCTTTTAAAAAGCCATGGCAAAATTCGTTGCCTCTCATCCTCTCCCTGCTGTAATAGCCTCAAGATCAACAAGATGTAAAGCCTAAAGAAGAAGAAAAAGAAGAGGTAAATTATTCATCACCCACCTCAATAATTTGTTCCAGTTTTTGGCTTGTTTGACTAAGAATTAAAACATTCCCAAAGCCTATAAGTTAGTATAATTTCTGGTCTTGACCATCTCTTCCTTAAAACAATACTTCTAATTTTTCTCCCAATATCCTCTAGGACTTACAGTCAGTGCTGTACAACCACTACTCTCTTCATCTGCCTCCTTTCTTCCAATTACTCCCAATCACCATTTCTTATCAGTTTCTGAATGAATTCTACTGTAATTTTTACAAACAAATATTGTTGTACCTCCTCAGACTCCGGCATTTGACACCCATCTCACAAGCAAGTCTTCACCAAGGATTTGTATTCAGTTCCCGCACATCTTTGATACATCCTTTATCAGTCTCTCAGTTAGAAGCAAGATTATAAAATCTTTTGCTACCAACTCCCTAATGTTAACTACCGACCTGAGATTATCATCAATATATGCTTATATGGAGGACTGCACAATAACCGTGGTGCCACAAATTTATATCGATATAGCAGTTACCTGCAACGTCATGCTCTTGCAATAAGGTTATAGTTTGTTTTGATGATATTTTGATTCGATCAATTATTTCTGTTTTAAAATGGAAGTTTACATGGATTAAAACTAACCTTATGTGGTATCACTAATACCTAATTTCAGCCATATATAAGTAATTCCAAAATATCAAAATTTGACCACGGTATACTGTACGTATAATGCGCATGTGACTGAAGCTATGATTTTCGAATGGCAATATTACGGAGGTTGTGGTACAGTTGAAATACAGCCTGGACCGTGACGACAGCTGATACGCTTTCTTGAAACAAGGAATGATGGGTTTTATAATTTATGTGATGTAGCATTAGGATCTAAATTATTTTTAATTCTCTTTGCTTTCAATAAAGCCGTATTATTGATGTCATGATTTCAGTCGCAAGTACCTCCAGAAAAACATGTTTCAGTAGCAAAACAGTGAATATATTAATACTCATGTGACAGAAACTAAAATTTTCTAACGGAATCATTAGCCAAGTTTGTCGTTAGGTTGAAATGCAACCTGGACCAGAATGCATAAGGTATAATGGATTTAGTTTTATAATTTATGTGGTGTAACATAGTTTTAGGAGGCCTAATAAATTTTTAATTTCATTGGTTGCATGTTGCTGTCGTGATTAACTCAATAGCATGTATGGCAATAAACATTACAAAATCAGGGTTATGATAGTTATTTAATGGAAATAAGTTTATTTTACTGGCCATGGTTTTAACAGTAGCCAAAATTTGTACACACTTTCCTTGGGCAATATTATTTGAGAATATTTGCAAATATTATTAATACATAATTGCAAATATATATTAATCATATTTGCAAATATATATTAATCAAGTAAATTCCATCGCATCGAAATATGGGCAGTTCTGTAGAAGTTATTATGTTAAAACTACATATTGTTACCTGTTGATATTTATGGTATCTGTTTCTCAGACATCTTTCTTCTAGTAAATTAATTGAATTTCATATCCATAATGATATATAAGGAAGAAGTATTGGCATGTTAACATCGTTTATTGCACAGTGTTGATGATCATGGAAGACATATTGTACCAGAGACATACTGTTTAACCACTTTAGTATTCTAACGCATTTCGCATCGGAACTAACTTGTTACGATGCAAGTAAATGCTGATTACGTTTGATTCATGTATTCCATTTATTTTATAGTACTGCAGTCCAAAGTAAAAAAATAAAACTGAATCCTAAATTTTGTCAGAGTTTTGCGACAGGAGTGCACATATGGAGTGCATAATAAACTGCGGTCTACAATTTTCCATATACAAAGGTTTTCTATTGCTTGCTACATGCTACATAGGTCATTAACTATTTCCACAGATTTTGATTCGGACCATTAGCTCTAAAAATTTGAAAACTCCATCCGACTTGCTGCAGTAGCTTTTGCATAGTTCCCATTCAAATGAAGAGACACACACAGCTTGCTTACAGATTTATAATAGTGTAGATGAGCAGGAAAATGTCTTAATACATTGAAACTAAGGTTTGTAGTGAATTAAAACCCATCACTTACCCTATATGACAGTTCACCAGGCAGCTGACGTCTCCATTCTGAAAAGCTCCGAAGTGCTGCTAAGAATGTCCATCCCCTAGTGAAACGACTAATGTCGTGCCGCTATTCGCGGTTGGAGAAAGACTTTACATCATTTTAGGTTGCATTCAACAGCCGATCACCTCACAGCGTTCCGTATTGCAAGAGCTAAGGCATGTCGTGTAATAAAGGAGAGCAAGAGGAGGTCATGGAAGAATTTGGGAAGCATAATAAAATATTCCACAACTTCGTCCAAAGTATGGTCTATCCGTCGTATATTCGGAAGGTGCTCTCACTCGTCAGTATATGGATTTATGAGTCATGGATGTGTAGTTGCTGATGGTGAAGTCCTTTCCTGCCATCCCTTTGTCTGCCAGATTGGACCCAGTGGTTCAGCAGCGAAGACTTGCTGCCAAAAGGCATATCTTAGGCTTCGACTCATCAGATTCACAGCCATCAACAGCCCTTCTACTTTTTGGAAGCTGGAGTCTGCGTTAAACAGTACTAAAAAACACTGCCCCAAGGACCTGACCCGATCCAGTACCAGATGCTGAGGCATCTTAGAAATGATGCTGAAGAGTACCTTTTCAGTATATATTTAACAGTATATGGACCGGAGGCCCCTTCCCCGATTTGTTGAAAGAATCACTATTTTAAAACCTGGTAAGGACAAAATGTCACTAGGTAGCTATTGTAGTACTGCCGTGTAAAGCTGCATGGACAAGATATTAGAGAGGATGGTAAATTGCCACCTCGTCTGGTGTTTTGAGTCCCAAAATCTTTTAAACTGCTTTCAGTGTGGATTTATGAAGTTCTATTCCACCATGGACTTCCTCATCCTATTGGATTAGCAATACAAGATGCGTTTATCTGCAGCCAACATCTTGTGGGTGGATTTTCTCACATCAAAAAGACATAAGATACTACTTGGTGGCATGTTATTTTAAAGCAATTACGTTGGATTCAAGGGAAATCTGCCCCATTTTTTAAAATCAGTTTTAACAGGACATTGCCTCTGGTATGCAGTTGGTAGTTAAGTTTCAGATCTTTTTATTCAGGAAAACAGTGTTCTTCAAGGGTCAGTTTTAAGCATGACCCTTTTTGCTATTGTGATTAACAACATTTCAACCTTAATAAGTCCAATCAAATACTCGTTATACAGCAGGGGTGGCCAACCCACGGGCCGCATGGGGCCCGCCTTGAACATTTTTCTGGCCCGCGAGATTCATCACACTTTTACAAAATATTTTTCATATTTCATTTTTAGTGCTATATATTTCTTTACAACGTGCGTTTAGTATCATTATTATTATATTATCTTTGCTTACATGTAAGAATAATAGTAAACACAATAATAATAACTCATTATGCTTCAATTTTTAACTGCAAAAAATGTCTATAGTTGGTCTAAATCTCATATGGGAACAAATAATTTTATATGTGGCCCGCGGAGTTATGATGCATTTCCAAATTGGCCCGCAAGATCATTTGGGTTGGCCACCCCTGTTATACAGTGATGATTTTTTAAATTTTTTGTACATTATCTAGCCTGAGAGGCGCAGAGCGGCAGGTGCAACTCACGCTTAACGTGCTGGATGAATGGTCAGTACACAACAGTTTTCGTTTCGTAGCCGAGAAAACCCGGTGTGTGCTTTTTACTCTTAGCAGAAGTATTTTACCATAGCCTCATCTTACTTTGAGGATTCGAATCCTCATCGGGGCATCCAGATTTGGGTTTTTCATGGTTTCCCTAAATCACTCCAGACGAATGCTGGGATGCTATCTTCAAAAATGCCATGGCCGATATCCTTCCCATTCCTTATACCCAGTCCCATCCCGCCTCTAATGACCTCAACTAGGCGTGAAGCCATAAGTAAAAAAAAATAGTTTTAGGAACACCATTCTAAGTTTTAGTGAAAGTATTCGATTTCCGAGCCTCATTTTTGATAGTAAATTAAGTTGGCTTCCACATCTTAACTTTGTAAAACCAGAGCCTTAAAGGCTCTGAGTGGTTTAAAATATGTGTGCCACAGGTCCAGCATATGAAAGTAATGCGCAACTGTTTGGTCCAGGACATCCAGGAAGCCTCGTATCTCTTCAATGTTGTGGAAAGGAGGCTTCATTCTGCTGGGTACCAGGCCATGCAAAAATCGAGGGAAACAATGCAGCCGATGAAGTTGTGATGAGGTCAGAATCAACTTTACTCTGGTCCCAAAGTCAGACCTTGTCTTGGCAGCAAAAAGAAATGCCATTGATGTATGGTGGAGGCAGTGACTGGAAGTTGAGCTCCATAAGCTGCGGCTGGTCAAACTGACCATTTTGCCGTAGAGCAGCTCCTTCCACTGTGCGAAAAGGGATTTGGTTCTCCTTACTCGCCTGTGCATAGGGTACTGTCCAGTGACAAATGGTTTTCTTCTCCACTGAGAGGGCCCTCTGGAATGTGATACTTTTGGCATACCTTTGACCGTGCGCCACATTTTGACCGGCTGTACTGTTTTTAGATTTAAGAGCAGATATTATCCTAACCAACGATCTGTCCATTATTTTTTTCAATTATAGCGACAGTGTGGCTAAGGTTTTAAAATTTTGTAGTTTGGCCTATCTCGTCCCAAAAATTGTGGGCAGATCGGCCTACGTCCTTAAGTTTGATATTTTATATCTGGCTGGCCCCTTTACAACAAGCCAGCTGGTTTTGTTATTTTAATGTTCATTTTAGCAGGATGGTCCTTTTACGGCCAATCAGTCAATGTTTGTTAGTTTGTTTGTTTATTTATGGCCAGTTTACACTTACTGTTTTGGTATTTTACCTTATTTTGCTGTCTGTATGGCTGCTGACCTCTTTACAGTTGGTGATGCAGACAGTATTTTAATATTTTATTCTGCTGTCTTGTGTGGCCGACCCCTCTACAGTCGCCCATACAGATGGTTTAACATTGTCATTCCATGTTTTAGTCAGGGCACTAATGACCCAGATGTCAATACACCCTATAGTACCAAAAACAACAGATGATGATGGCTGCTTGATGAATATGTGTAACGCAATATTTTGGTGTTGAACTTTATTCTTGCAAGTAAATGAGACAATTCACGTGGTTATACATGATCATATCATTGCGCGTTTGGTGAATGGGGAACCCAGATAGATTGGCATGGGTGCCAGGGGTGTTGGTGGAGGGGGTAAGCCAGTACTGAATTGATAATTCTGAAGATATTCTATTGTTGGAAGACCACCAAAATAATAAATGTGAGAGGGTGTAAATATAATAATAAAAATGAAAAAATCCGTTTAGTGAGAATACTGAATTTAAGATCTATAAAATCTGTAATCTGTGGAGTTCAGAGAATGTTGTGGTATTAGGAAAAACTCTGTCCCTTACTGTAAAACAGTAGTTAAAATTGCTCATTTTGTGAGTGCTGACATGTTTTGCCACTGGGTGGAAAATGTTGCTGGTAGATACTGTTAACCTGTGGCCAATCATTCTGAGGGTCAGTGAGCTAGTGGTGAGGCTTATATATGAACTTATACAGGAAAGGCATGTGAGCTGATATATGAGGTGTGTTGTGGCACAGGTGGCATCTCCCATGATGGGAAAGGTTACCCCAGTGATCACATTGGAATAGGTGGTGGTAGCAGCGTGATGCATGCTGCACATTTTGCATGATCCGTTTGGTGGTTTTGAGGAATTACAAGGTTGGATATTTGTGAACCAACCTTGATGTTGGTTGGTCTGTCAAAACACATATGCAGATTTTTTGGAGAAGGGTACATATGAAGGAACATAGAAAGTCATGCCCTATGATGAAGAATTAAGTTAATGGACTCAGGGTCAGGAAAGAACTGGCTGATGAAAGTGGTGCTGTGATTAGTTTTAAGAGGTACTGCATTAGAGTAATTATGGGGAGGGAGGGTTGTAGCATAAGGGATTTGTTTTTGTACCAATTCAGTGGCAGCCACTGGAGGTGAGACCTCTGGACAATTCTTTACTGTATCTGGAGAGATGTTCCAAGTCAGAACAGGTGTGTCTGTCGCAAATGGGCAGGTTGTAAGGGAGGAGAAGTTTAGTGTAGGAAGGAAGTCAGCTGTTGAAGTAAAGGTATTGTTATAGGTTTGATGTGAACAGATCTATGAAGGGCTCTTTCCGCAAGGAAATGTCAATGTCTAGAAAGGTGACTTGGGTTTGGGAGTAAGATTTGGTAAAGTTGACAGAGTGACTATAGTTTAAGGAGTGGAGGAAGTCTAGTAGGTGATCTTGATTGGGGTCCAGATCATAATAATATTGTCTATGCATCTGAATCATACAAGATATTTGATTGAGATTTTATTTATGAATTGTTGTTCTAGATGGTCCAGTAATAAGTTTGCACAGGTTGGGGCCTTACTGGTATCCATGGCAGTGCCACGTATCTGGTGGTAAACTTGAGAGTTGAAGGAAAAGAATTTTTTTTACAAAATAAGATGTGCCAAGGGGATGAGGAATTATGTGCTGGGGTGGTTGTCAGGCGACCACATTTCCAGGAGGTGTTTCAGGACATTGAGGCTCAAGATGTGACATCTATGGAGATAAGGATGGAGTCTGGTGGTAGAGGAGGAGTGGGGACTGTATAAAGACCTCCAAGGAAGTGTGGGTATTTTTATGAATGAAGAGAGGTTCTGCACAAGAGGTTGAAGGTTCTGATCAACAAGAGATGAAATCTGTTCTGTGGATGATCCGTTCGCCACAACTGTAGGTTCCCCAGGGCTGCCAGTCTTGTGGAAATTGGGATTAAAGTACAAGGTGGGGGTACAGGAATTCTGTGGAATAAGGAGGGACAAGAATTTGGTTGAGAGGCCTTGCAAAGGGTCTTGGAGGTCAAGAAAAATGTCTACTTCTTGGCAAATTGAGGTAGCAGGATCTGCAGAATGTGGATGGTATCTGCTGGTGTCAGAGAGCTGTCTCTAGGCCCAGGTCTCATAGACACTGCACTCCATGGCTTTGGTTGTTGAGCCTTTATCAACCATCAGAGTTCAGCAGTTCTCTCATTGCCAGGGTTTCAATGGAACTGAGATTGTTGGACAGGGGCATGGAGTTAAGGAAAGAGGTTGAGTACATGTTAGGAATTGCTGGAACATGGAGAGGAGATGGTGTTGGGAAAGGAGAGGTTGGTCTAGTTTGATAGAGGCTGGAACCACTGTAGGTCAGACACTGTAGCCTAATGCAGATTGTCACTGTCCTCCATGGTGGCAAAGTGGAACCATCATCGGAGATTGCAGCAGAATACTAAGGAGTCTGGATCAAAGTTGCAGGTCAAACCTTGGGGTCAGGAAAATGGGTTTCTGATAAATTATTAGGAGCAAGGTTCGCCACAAACTGCTGTGGCTTAGCAGAAGTCAAGGTGTGGGCTTCTGGAGTGGGTGGTAGAGAGTTTGGGTGAGGGAGGTTGATAATATGGGTGAGACATTAGGTTCTGAAAATGATGGGAGATGTAAGTGTGTGCTGTGTGTGGTTGGAATGTAGGTGGGATAGAGGTAGACCTATAACCAGATAGATTTTTGCTAGCACAAATATGTTTGTGCATGTTTTTCTTGGATCTGTTTATATTCCATAAGGATCTTAGTGGCAGACAGGGAGAGTATTTTGTGTGGAGAGATAAGTTGTGCTGAATGTCAGTCTACATCTACATCTATACTCTGCAAATCACAAATACTGTGGGTGGCAGAGGGTGCTAAGCACCAATCCTAATTCTGTGCATTCCAATCCCGAACAGAACGAGGAAAGAAGGAATACATAAATGAATCAGTATGGCATCTTATTTCTCTAATCTTATCCCTCCTGTCCTTGCGACCTAAATAGATTGGCGGAAGAAGTATTTCATTGCACTCATAACTTAAAGATTTTCTAATACTCTCCACCAAATTCAAACGAAAACGACGTCATCTGTCCGCCAAACAATCCCAGCCCAACCCACGAATCAGCTCTGTGACACTTACGTAAGGACTGTAACTAGCAGTCATGAATCGAGCGGCTCTCCTGTGTAATTTCTCTAATGTGTCAATCAATCCCTTGCGATACGGATCCCAAATTCCACAATAGTATTCCAAATGCGGACGCACTAGTGTTTTGTACGCTATTTCCTTTGTATGAGCATTACAACTTCTCAAAATACGTCCTATGAATCTTAGTTTGGAATTAGCTTTGCCTACAACGGAAGTTATGTGCAAGTCCCATTTCATGTTGCTTTGTACTGTTACGCCTAGATACTTCAGGGAATCCACAGTATCAACAACTGAATTGTTAACTTTGTACTCCTGAGTAAGTGGGGTCTTTTTATTTCTTATGTGCATTGCCTTGCACTTTTTACAGTTAAGTGTAAGCTGCCATTTACGGCACCATTCCGAAATAACATCCAGATCGCGCTGAA
This sequence comes from Vandiemenella viatica, assembly GCA_031002005.1. NCBI lineage: Eukaryota > Metazoa > Arthropoda > Insecta > Orthoptera > Morabidae > Vandiemenella > Vandiemenella viatica. Next base: position 1,724,194 of record JARYHS010013631.1, read on the forward strand.
TTTCTAAGCAATCGTTGGAGCACCTCACTTCCCTATAAATAAGTGCATCATCAGCAAAAAATCGCATCCTGCAATTAAAGTTGTCACCGAGATGGTTTATAAAAATTGGGAAAGGAAGTGGTCCTATTACACTTCCTTGAGGAACGCCCGAAGTAACATCTAGTTTAGAAGAGGCTTCCCCGTCTACAACGACATACTGTGACCGACCAGTTAGAAAATCGCGTATCCATTCGCAAATCTGATCAGATATACCGTACACTCGGATCTTCGCTAAAAGTCGGTTGTGTGGTACAGAGTCAAAAGCTTTCTGAAAATCCAAGAAAATAGCATCAACTTGTGATCCTGCATCAATAACTTTCATTACATCATGCTAAAATAGAGCCAGTTGCGTTTCACATGATCGATTCTTCCGAAATCCTTGTTGGTATGCTGTAAGTAACTCGTTTTCATCTAGAAACTTCATAACGTTAGAGCATATGACATGCTCCAGAATTCTACTGCAAACAGATGTTAGAGATATGGGTCGATAATTCCTAGGATCTCTCCGATCTCCTTTCTTGAAAACGGAAATCACCTGCGCAATTTTCCAGTCAGAAGGTACATTTCTTTCCTCTAAAGATTTACAAAATATATCTGACAGAAATGGTTGTATTTCTTCCGCGTATTCCAAAAATACTCTTACTGGTATACCATCGGGACCCAGAACTTTCCCCCACTTCAGGAGCTTTAATTGCTTTATGATTCCTACAGTATCAATTTGTACTGGATCTATCTCAAATTCAACACGCCATGGAAAATCAGGAATGTTTTCCATGTTTTCGTCAGTGAAGGAATTTTTAAATTCGGCGTTAAATACGGTAGCCTTGTCGCGTCTGTCATCAATTTCCCGACCATCTTGTAATAGAACTGGCATATTGTTGTCACAACCACTTATTTTTTTTACATACGATGGATTTTCTATGAGGCTCTTGGAAAGTGAGTTGCACCGAAAGTCATTAAAGGCCTCGCGCATTGCATTCTTGACCTGTCCTCTTGTCTCAGCTAGCTTTTCTATCACTCCTATACATCGCCCTTCTTGAGCGTGCATGAATCTTCCTTTGCTTTGTAAGTAACCTTTTAACTTCACGCGTACACCACAGGGGATCGTTCCCGTCCCTGATTGTCCTTTTTGGTATATGTAAGTCCATACCTTCCCTGACTATATTTATGAATCGAAGCCACATCTCTTCAACCGAGCCTCTTCCTTCTATAAAGGTAATGTAATTATCCCTCAAAAACGTTCTTAAACTCTCCTTTGGGGCCTTTTCGAACCTGTAAACGACCCTTTCTTTTTTTCGCGCAACTGTTAATTTTACTGTAGCAATTACAGCTTTATGATCACTTATTCCCGTGGTGGTAGAAATGTCTCTGAATAATTCAGGCCTATTTGTAACTAGAATATCTAGAATGTTTTCGTTATTGTTGCGGCACCGCGTTGGTTCAGCGACGAGCTGCTCAAGATTAAGATCTGAGAAAAGGTCAAGAATAATCTCACAGGATATTTTATCCCTGCCACCAGTAACGTGGGCGTAATTACTCCAGTCAATATACGGCAAGTTGAAGTCGCCTCCTAGTATTATTCCATGATCCGGAAATTGACGAGCTATATTACTTACATTATTTCTTAAGGCCTCAGCAACACCTACATCTGCATCTGGTGGACGATAGAAAGACCCTATCACAAGTTTTGTCCTAGCTACGTTTAGTCTAATCCATATGATTTCACAGACCGTATCAATATTTATTTCATTACACGGCAGGTGTTTACGAACAGCTATAAATACACCACCTCCATTTGAATGTAACCTATCCTTATGGAAAACATTCATGCTATGGTTAAAAATTTCTGCTGAACTTATATCCAGTTTTAACCAGCTTTCAGTACCTAATACAATATCAGCTTCTGTGCTACTAATAACGCTTTCAAGCTCAGGCTGCTTATTACAAACACTTCTACAGTTTATAACGAGTACTTTTAACGGTCGAGATTGATTTTAGCTACTCCTAACATATGGTGCCGAATTTAATTGGGCTGCCCGTAACTGTAATCCCAGTTTCGGGTCTTCCTCCCTCAGTCTAATAAATCCCCCAATGCACTCCACACGGCCCCTGCCACCTGTGTAGCCAATTCACGTGTGTAGTGCACACCTGATCTATCCAAGGGAACCCTACACGGCTCGACCCCAGGGCGAAGATCGAGGAATCTGCAGCCATGATTATCGCAGAAACGACGCAGTCTCTGGTTCAGACCCTCGACTCATCTCTGAACGAGGGGTCCACAGTCAGTTCTATCGACAATGCTGCAAATGGTTAGCTCAGCCGAAATCTTGTGGTCATCAACCACAGAGCTCACCCTATGAGCAAGCCGCCAGAAGGAAGAGAGGATACCCTCCGACCCAAGGCGGCAAGCATCATTGGTGCTGACATGAGCTACAATCCGCAGCTGGCTACACCTCGTCCGCTCAATGGCATCCGGGATGGCCTGTTCCACATCTTGGATCAGACCTCCCGGAATGCACAATGAATGGACATTAGACTTCATCCCCGACCTATTCGCCATGTCCCTAAGGGGCTCAATGAAACGCCTAACATTGGAGCTACCTATCACCAGAATCCCCTTCTGTGATTGCCCAGACCTAGCAGGCGGGGGGGCTGGGAACTCGCTGATTGACGATTGTGGATCTGAATCAGATCCAGACAACACATCAAACCTATTGGACAGTGGTACAGGCTTGCCCTCCTGGGATCCAGACCTGTACGCCTGCCCCCTCATGCGGCGTCGACGTCCAGAAACCACGTGCCAGACACCGTTAGGTGACTGCCGCACAGGCTCCGAAGTCTCAGCCTGGACTGCAGGTACGATGTTTGGTAGGGGAGAACCTGTGAGAACACTAGCTTCGTCAGGGTCACCCCTCCTACATCTGCTGCAGTCACCTACGGCAGCTTCCAGCCTTGTAACTTTCGTTAGCAAAGCTGCAAGCTGAGCGCGAAGATCAGCCACCTCATCCCGCGTCTGCACACAGCTGTCACAGTCCCTACACATATTACTTTGAAAGCAAAAACTACGGAGAGGATGAAAGTTGAACTAACCGAGTGATCCAAATAAACTGTTCACAACTTACTACCAACCGCTAGGCACGACCTAAAAAAACCTACTGAGGAGATGAATTTAGACCAGACGACTGCACTAAGTAGTAAATAGGTCGTACTGATAAACAGTGTTAGTCAACCAATGTACTAAATAAAAACAAATAAGCTCTATATACTTCCCTATAGAAAAAGCAAATAAATGTGATCACGATTAGAGCACGCTGCTATAATTCAATTAACACAAATAAATCTAACACTATCACAACACTTTAAATTGGGTAAACAGATGGCAACAGTCGTCACGACGCATGCTGGGGACCAACTAGCTACTGCTCAGCGACGACAGAAGATATTCAAAGATAAAATATAACTACAACACTTTAAAATAAAATACACAGAAATAGTGGCACTTGACTCGACGGTTGCTGGAACTCAACTAGCTGCTCCTCTGCGATGACAGAAGATATTCAAAGATAAAATCTAACAACAACACTTCAAAATAGAATACTTAGAAAAGGTGGCACTTGACTCGACGGTTGCTGGAACTCAACTGGTACATTCACAAAGTAAATATTCATAAATATAAAACTTTAAACTGTTTTAATGATTAAATAAGGTAACAGTAGAATAAAAATGGAATAAAAACACAATAAAGATTATTGTCAAAATTATAAATGTATACATAGCAAGAGGTGGAGTCATTGATAGGGTCTTATTGGAAATCGAGGCTGGGTGGATGTCTGGTATCCAGGATATTTTGGTATGTAAATTCTCATCTTCAAGGTTCAAATGCAGTGGTGTTTTCCAGGAAAGCTCTGACTGCTCTCATTGTAAAGCAGTTTTTCAGACTGTTAAAAGAGTTGTGGGTATTTGCATGGGCTGTTACTATTGCCGCTATGGACTGTTTGTCTGTGGCCATTCATTCTGGTTGTAGCGAGGTCTATGCATGAACTAGTGCAGTGGAGTCAAGAGGTTTGTTAGAAAGCAAATCGTATGTGAACAAATGTAGGACACGTTGGGATGTTTTTGGCTTGTGTTTGTGCACTGGAAGTAAAAAGATGGCAAGTGCAGACAAAAACTACTATGTACCCCCACCATTTGTGATATATTTTGCCTATAAGCGATTTCCATTTTCTTCCCTTAGTACCATTATGAATGGCAATGATGCCAGTACACTGCCCTATGATACTTCTGTTCTCACTTCTGCTGCTATTGATACTATATTTCCTACTCTGGCCCCTTGCTTCTTAGATTTCCAGTAAAAGATACAATGGATTTGACCTTATTCAGCATATTTTTGTTAGATGTATCAGAGAGATCCAATGGTACAATATAAACTTCCCTTTCATCTGAAATTGCTTGAACATAGCCTACTTAGATTAACTGCAATACTCTATCCTAAACCATTGTCAGTGATGCACAAACCACCACCTTTCCTCAATCAGGTCAGTTATGTTAACATCCCTTGCTCCCTTATCATATCGTGTACATATAGTTATGTGAAAAAGTTTCTGCTCTAATAATTCCCGTACTATTATAACATTAAACTACACATTGGTCTCATCAAACCCATCACTTTATAACTTAATCCTATCCCCAATAACTTCTTCACAATCCATACCCATAATTTTTTCCTTTAGCATATCCTTAAAAATTTCTAATTGCATCATTCAATTTTTAAAATATATTTTTTTCCCTAATTCTTATGTCTACTTGAAATGTTCTTTTTCTCCATTGTTCTTATTCTCTCCTTCTTAGATATTTAAATTTCTTTGAAATTTAATATTGGACTGCATGCCTTCTTATCATTATACCTGTATTCAGCTTTCTTGATCATTCTTTTACTAAACCATCTTCTTCAAGATGATATTTGGTTCACTGCATATATAATGTTCTCAACTTAAGATGGGAGGAAGGCTTTTTTAGGTACAGAAATAAAATGATAGAATGCGTAAAACTGGTATATCCAAAACCACTTAATACAACTGTGATATGGATTAAAAAAAAAAAAGATAAGCCACTTAATTTTAATCTGCCAAGTATGACAACAGAGGTGACTTTGATTACCAGCGTAAGGAAGGTCCAATCTTAAATGAAACAAATAAAAACCTAATTATTGAACATTGATTTAACCATTTGGATGGGTAAAAGATGTTGAAAGAAGAAGACATCAGCGGTCTGGGAGGGGGATTGAGAAGTGACATTTCATTCCAATATTTGGGGGAGGAGGAGTAGCTGATTGAATTTGTGATAGCTAGAATGTATTAAGTATTTTGTTTTAACGGGATATATACATTTTGAATATACAATGATTGATTGTAAGATCATATGAGTCTTCTTGAACATAAATTAATTGTGAGAATATGTACACTACTGGTTTTACAGCAATAAAGTTTTCAGAACAAATTGTGTATTTGGAGGATTTGTGTGAAAGACCCAATTTAAGAAGAGACGCTTATGAAACTGTCATGAGAATAGTTAATTTCTCTAATTGCTTACCAAATTCATTAACAATAAAACTTTTACAAATACAACTTTCATGAATCGTAAACAATTAAGTAAATTTAAATTAATACAGCAGGAGGTGTAGTAGTAAAGAAACACATAACAACATGATACAAAAAGTAAAGAGTGCTCAGTCATGGTTTGAGTCAGTAGAGAACTTGAAATACTGTCACCACACCAAACCTTCCTTTTTAAGGATTATTTGGCTCAGCATTTTAACTTCCTGTGTTGTGTGTTTTTATACTCCAACCTTCTACTTCAGTAAATAATGACTATTCTCTGTGTCATTAATGTAGAGGTATTAACAAGCATCCTTTTAGTATAATGCTCTTGGGTGACTAGCAGAGTTAACCAAGTGTTTTCACACGATATTTCGGTGATCAAATTCACTGTCACCACCTTCTGGCGAATTTTATCACCAAAATACTGTGTGAAAATACTTCGTTTACTTGGCTCGTCACCCGAGAGCATTATATTAATTCTCAAAACCAAGAAAAACTTCATTCTGAAGCATAAATTCTTTTTATTTAATCAAATAGTCATATATTTGAGTGGTTTGATCAACTGTAAGGGAAACTGGAGGTCCCTGGATCAAACTCTGGCACTAGATGGTATTTTCACAGGTCGTTATCTTGATCTTCACTTGCAGCAAAGCTTGCTTTGTGTATACAAAGTATGCCATAAATAGTACATGATTCAGTTTCCACATTAAACTGTAGGACCAGCTACGATGGAAGCAAAATATAGGCCTGCTTGGAACTCGCTGTTCTGCCTGTGATCTCACAAATTTACTTTTATTAGAGATATTGTATAAAATGAGAAAGTAGTAAAATATTTATGACTTACAGAAGGTGTAAATCTACAAACACCTCATTCTCAATAACCTGTTTTATGACAGAAAATAGTAAAATTAGTATTGGTCAGGTTATGACTATTCATAGAAGTTAAAATTACTTGATTTTGAAACTTTATGAATTGTCTGAATAAAATTATACACCAGACTGGCATGTTTTAGTTATTATATAGATATCAAAGTCAATATTTTTAAACTCTGAATATTCATATCTTCACAACCTAAATTTGTTAAAATGTTTATTATTCGTGTAACACAGTGGAAAAATTTATGAGAAAGCTTTTATTCTAGATTTCATGTGGAGTGCTGTAAAGGACCCTCTTGATTCACCACTCACTTTTGACCGTGATGGTTTGGATCTGGCTTTCAAATATTTTACAAGTTCTACTCTTACAATGCGACTAGCAGGAATTGCACAGATCAACAGCCACATCAACATGTTCAATGAATTGTGCAACAATGAGAGTATAATGGAGGTGGAGAATGTTGGTCAAAATCTTGCTAACTGGCTTATAGATAACCAGATAATAGCCCACATATTTGGTCCAAATCTACATGTTGAGGTAAGTCTGATCAAGGTGAACTTCTGTTACTAGTATTTTGCTGTGTATAGGTATATGATTTTCTTTGTTCTGTACTTATATACCAAAAAGTGATGTTATTCAAATGAAACTTTACCTTAATAATAATAATATTAATAATAATAAATTTAAATTAAACAGACAGAAACTCTCAAAGAATGCACTAAAAGAGTAGGCTTACAAATATGCTTCCATAAAACCAAGTTCATCTGCTCAAAACTCCGAACTCAAAATCTGGTCAAAAATATGGAGAAATTGAGAGAGTCCCGTACTTCAAGTATTTGGGAGAAATCATCGAACCCACAGGAGAAAATATAGCACAGAAAGTTCGCATGCAAAAACTTAAGAGAGCCTACGGTAGAACCTAGAACATATATAATAAAAAATATTTGTTCATATATACAAAAGTCAGACATTACAACAGTTGTCAAACCTGAAGACCTGTACGCCAGCGAAACTTTAACACAACACAGGAAAGGTGACATAGAAAGCAGTTTGAAACAAGAACACAAAATTATAAGAAAGATCCTTGGCCCAGAAAAAAAATGATAGATATAGATTTAAATCTCGAAAAGCAACAGAAACACTGTCAAACCTCACAACAGACATCAGGAAACGAAGATTAAGATTTTATGGACATATCCACAGACTTCCAGCAACAAGACTTGTTCATAAAATTGTGACGTACATAGAACAGCTAGAAACTATGCGCTGGGTCCAGCAGATCAAAAAAGACCTGGAAAAAGCCCACATAAACTCATCAGAAATCATAGACCCATAAACGTACAGAGAAACAATTAACAAATGGGAAGTACCGCCAGAGAATGAAGTCATTAATAGACCTAAGACGAAGTGGACCGAAGAAAGGAAGAGAATCCACGAAAAAAAATGAGAAAAAACTGAATCATTAAGGCTTTGCGTGATCCGACAGGGTCTTATTGCAGATAATATGAATAAAAATATACTGTTTCATTCATTAGTATTTAATGAGCAGAAAGAGAATAATTATGTTAAAGCTAGAAAACTCACTTTTTGTGTAGATAGTGTCACTGGTTCAAAAATGGTCCCACCAAATGCAATTAACATATTTGTTAAAAATTTGTGGTAGCATAAAATCTCCTTACTTAGACAGCATTGATCTCGAAAACAGTGAGTAAAATCATGTTTGTTCTTGAAGTGAGAAGTATTGATAGTAATGTGTCCACCATTGATTCTTGGTCATTTGCAATTGTAATATGGTTTATTTTGCATTGAAAGAACTTTAAAATTTCATTTATCTTATGTATTTGCTTTCTAATCTCCCGTACCCTTTTTGAAATATTATTATTACTATCATCACTCTGTGATTCACTAAAAGTGGTTGACAGAGGTTTATTGCACCAATCCTAATGTGTAACCATTTGTGCATGGGAAGGGATATACGGGATATGGCAGGAGGTACCCATGGCATATTTTTAGGAACCATCCTGGGTATTAGCCTGGAGCAATCTGGAAAAACCATGGAAAATTCAGATCAGGATGGCCGGTGGGGTTTATAGATACCTACTCCTATCAGATTCCAAGTTCTCTCACTCGATAACTCCTTCCTATTCCACTCCCTAATTGCTCAGGAAAAATTGAGTATAGAAATGAATCATCTCTGGCCCTGATTTCTTTTATCTTATTTGCTCAGTCATTTCTAGATATGAATGTAGCTGATAGTAATGTGTGTTTGCCATCATCCTGAGATTGGTCAGTCGTGAATTTTGCAATCAGTTTCTACCTAGAACAACACCTTCAGTTATCCAGGTCTTCCTAACCCAACTCATTTAACATTACGCTTATGCTTTCCCTCCAGCTTCTGTATATATATACCTACCTGTCATGATTCAGGCGGCTCTTCTTTGGACCTTCTCCAATACATCCATTAACTCCTTTTGATCGGGAACAACGATATTCTAAGTGAGGATGCACCACCGCTTTATATGCAATCAATTTAACTTCCAGTATACCTTTTTTCAAATTACAACCTATAAATCTGAGCTTTCCCAGTTACCTACTCAATATGTTCATTGCACAATAAATTATAATGATTTGTTACACCTACAGGGTGGCCACAGACCTGGAAAACCTGGAAAATATGGAATTATCAGGGAATTTAAAGCCACCTTGAAATATCATGGAACTATCAGGGAATCCAAGTAATTTATAAAATTATCAGGGAATTTTAATTGCAACAACCCAAAATTTGATAATTTATTTTAATATTGAACTTTTGCATTAAATAATTCAGCTTATATATTTTTGACATAAAATAGCCAACAAAAACCGCATTTACACTAGCAACTTGCATCTCGTCTTGCGGCTCATCGAGATACAATGACGAGATGTTCGTGCGCGAGTGCTAACATGAACTCTCTCTGAAACTCGGCATTTGAAATTATATTTTAAAAAAAGGTGAATGACATCTAAATCACGTAAACTCGGAAGTTATATTTTTTACTGAATAAATCAGCAATCGTAGAGGAGTAAGTATATAAGGATGTTTTTATGTTTCACTAAACAGTTTTACAATTTCAAGCAAAGTTTGAAACAGATGTTCCCAAAAAATAGAATTTGTGGAGAATCTTCGAAGTCCTGTAGAATGTCACAAGCTGGTTTTGAACTACTTCTGAGAAAAATTGAAATTTTAATATCAAAACAAAAGCCTAGATTCAATATACCAATGCCAGCAAAAATGTGAATAGCGATAATTATACGGCTTTACAACTTTTTTGTATTAATTATATAAGGGGAATTAAAGCAGGAACAAAATAATACGTAAGATCCTAAATAGATAGGATTTATAAAGTTTTGCATCATTCAGAGCTCTTTCAAATGATGAATCGATGTGACAGTATAAACATCGTGCTGGTGCCTTTGACTTGCTCCAAATAAACCGCTGCCAAGGAGAGCGGCACAGGCAAGCAACCACACAAAGTGAACCAACACGATTGCATGGTTTATACAAACTCGTGTTCATGCTATCTTGCGTAGACTCACGGAAACTTACACGAAAGTGTTAACTCGGCAACAGAAGAAATTAAAAATGGAACAAAAAAAGCTACAATAACTGAACGAGAAGATTTGAAAAGAAAAGTGTAGCAAATGAAAAAAGGCATAAAAAAGCTAAACTGTTGACTGAGTCAAGTTACTGATGAACAATTTAAAAATCTTCAATTATTTTTGTCCACCAAATATTGAATGATTACTAATTTGTTTTAGTTCATATTAGTCATTTGACTTATCTTATTTTTGTGCTACTCATTTTTAATTATGCTTCATAAGATTACTAAATTAGTTATAATATTTTCAAATAAACATTCTTAAACATGTTTCTTTTTCTAATTTTTTGAGTTTTAACCAGATTTAATTATTTAGAATTAAAATCTAATTAAAACTTTAAATATCTTAACCATGCAATTAAAGTTTCTAAATCAGGGAAAAATATGGCAAATTTCTCTGGAAAACGTGGAAATATCAGGGAATTTTTAAATCATTACCTTGTGGCCACCCTGACCTAGATATTTAGCGGAATCTACTGTTCTTAGGACAGTGCCATTAATTTTATAATCAGATGTAAATGGTGTCACTTTTTTTACTTATATAAATCACAAGGAAAGGTAAAATGACTCATCACTTACCAAAGTTGAAGGCAGCAACGCGAGAAGCACACATATCACGAACACAAAAAATACACAATATTTTGGTCTTAAACCTTCTTCATGTTAAAGAGAATGAGTCATGTGGTTCGGGGGGTGTGTACACGCCGAAGTATTCTACATGACTGAGTGGATTATCAATATGGCGGTGGGACTAAGATGTTATATATACAGTAAATATATATATCGCAGACGTTGATATAAGTAGTAATATATCGAAAGGGTACAGACAGGGCCGGCCTTAACCATCTAGGCGCCCCGGGCGAGTCATGCATCTGGCGCCCTTTTATTCTTGATTATAATTTTTTTTTTAATATTTTGAATTTTTGTACCATTTTTTACTGAAATAATATAATACTGCAAACATGTATTTATTCTTATTAATAATAACATTTTATACATTTATTCTCTAATCAATTTCATTTAGTCATGAAACATTAAATGAAAAACGAAAATTAAAACAATAAAAATAAAACCTTACTTTTCTAGCATTTTCGTCAGCAAACTCTCTTATAAGACTGGCAAAATCTAGGTTTTCTGCAACTTGATTTTCAATGGACAGCGAGGCTAAACTAGTTAATCTTGTTTGACACATTGTAGACCGCAAGTACGTTTTTATCAGTTTTAGTTTTGAAAAACTGCGTTCGCCACTTGCAACAGTCACTGGTATTGTTAACAGAATACGCAGCGAAATCCAGGTGTTGGGGTATAACTCTTGAAAATTGTACTTTTTGATAAAGTTTAATGTTTCAATAGGTGTTGCCTGATGGTCTTCGAGATAGTGCTGGAGACCCAAAATTTCATCGCACTATAAATCTCCATCAATGTCAGATTTAAAGTTGATCGTTAACTTTTCTTGCAGTACAGAACAATGTCGCATTAGTTTTTCTTTATTTTGATTTTTTAAATGTTAAACCAGAAATTCCACGTTGCAGAGAAATCTTGCATGTGTTGAAATCTTCCCTTCATAGATATATGCACGGTGTCCAAAGGAGCATTAAAAAACTCTGCTTCAAACCTTTTTTTTTTTTTTGGATCAGTTATTGGTTCATCAATAGCCTCTTCACCCGGTCTACGTTTAATACGTCGAGTTTGAAAACTGGTTGCGTGTTAAGCTCCGTTGCTAATTCAGTTGCTGTTACAATAGCCTGTTTGAGACCTGTTCGTCTATATGTTTTCAAATAAGAGCAACTGTAAGCACCTTAGAATTTTGGCAAATTCTAGTTTTGCTTAGGCGGGACTTAAAAATTTCGAGAAGAGCATTTTTCAACTTTAAGCAATTTCCCTGTAATCTTGCTCACAGTTATAATTTGTAATAAAAATCACTTTAAAGTGTAATTATCATATCGGGAAACGTTTGGTTTAAGAGATATTCCCGTTTGTTCAAGTTTTGAAACACGCAATCAGAATAGTGAAATTCTAAGATTTGTAATATCTTTAAATCGCGTAAAGCTACAACTGATCTTTTATCATCAGCTATAGTCAGCACTATCCCCGATATTTTGGTAATAAAATTAAATAATTTGGCAAAGTATAATTAGCGATTTTAATTAAGAGAAAAAAATAAGCTTTTTTATTAAAAAAGATATCAATTTAAATTTTACATCAGCAGATACCCCTAATCAAGACTAGTTCATACATATTTGGGTTTGCATAAGAAGTTTAAGCATTTGACCGGTAATTAAGTTTTTGAAAATTGATTGTCGTTGATTGTCGGGTGAGAAGTTCGGGAAAATCCACAAAGTCCGCCAAGATTGGTCACGTGATGTATTTAGTGTTTAGACGATAGAAACCTTTTGGAACATTAAATTAAATTAAAATCGATAGAACAGGAGGATAGAAAGTACCTGTAAAAATCTCAGATTAAACCATTATCTACTTTTAAAGATATTAATTAAAGAAAGTTTTGCCAAGGTCTTAGGCGCGCGCCGGGCTATAATAGTTCGTGCGGTTAGCACACGTTGCCTCACTCTTACGCCGGGAAGTGATCGAGCAACTCCGCGCATGACTTCATCAGTGATTTGTAGAACCAGAACTTAGAAAATTTAGTCTGTTGTTTCTGCTTTCGGTTTCGTCTAGCCCGTGCTTCGTGAACAGTATGTGAAGTAATCTTACGTCGGTTTCGTCGTCGCGTGTCGTGACTTGCTATGCTAGTCAGTGAACTGGTTGCGACCATGTGGGGTGTCGTGTTAAATAGCAACCTTAATGACTGTTAAAGACTTGTAAATTTACTAAAGGGGTTTGGTCGGTTCAAAATTTCTCTCCACAATCTGCAGACTTTGGTAAAGTTAGTTCGATATGCCTGCTCAACTGTAAATGCTATTTTGAACTATTGACTTTGAAAATAAAACTTTGAGTTTTCCAACAGTGAACTTGTGTGCTTCAGTTGTTATCATAAAACCCTTTTCTCTATTTGTGGGTATCAAATATTGTGGCGACCTGAGCATTTAGTTGAGTCATCCTGGCTACATGGCTCAAATCAAATCAAAATTATTTAGCAGATGTTACTGAGAATTGAGAGCCAGCAAGAGTGTAAGTTAAGGCACTTAGGCGATACTATAACCCCAGTATCGGTCTGGTTCCTTACACAACATTTATCAAGCATTTCAGTAAAGTCGACAAAGTTGATTTTAGATGACTGACTGGCTCTGCTCACAACTTTAATTAGAAAAAGAACATCTTACCATATTATAAGAGGAACAATAAAGCTGAAAACTTTTATTCGTCCTGCCAGTGTGGTCACTTCGTATGACGTCGAGGCATCGCTTTGTTCGGTAACATCAGCACATAATTGACAGGGAACCGCTTTGACGCTTTCAATTCCAGCTTCCCAGCGTGTGCCACTTAAATTTTTCAGGGTGTATATTTTCAAATGATCGGTCAAAATTTTCCATCTATTTACCGATCCTGCAAATAAATTAAACATTTTTTGTAAAATTCCGAACAGGGTAACGGATTTTACCGATGATTTTGCCGCATCGCATCATACCAAATTGTAACTATGGCATCCACATGGTACAAAAAAAAGGTAGCGGATTTATGTCCATCATTCTTTACGAACGCCTTTATTTTTTCCCTTCATGTTCGCGTCATTATCATAACCCTGTTCTCTGCAGTTGTTAATGTCAAGATCATGATCACTCAAGGTTTTTAAAATACTTTCTGTGAGACCTGCACCCGTTGTATCTACTATTTGCAAAAATGAAATAAAATATTCTTTTATGCTAACGGCATCCTCTGTTATGTTGGCGCATCTTAATGTGATTGAAAGTTGCTCCTTATGACTTATATCAGGAGTACAATCAACTATGATTGCGTAATACTTTGAATCCTTTATATGGGATACTATGGTAGAGATAACTTTTGATGCCATAATTTCTATTAATTCATTTTGTATATTTTTGCCGCAATAATGGTCAGCCAAATCACCGTTCACTGTCTTTCTAACATGCTCTTCCATGACGGGGTCAAATTTCGCCATTTATTGTACAAGGCCTAAGAATATTCCGTTATTTGGAGTAAATAATTTATCGGATGACCCTCTGAATGCCATGTTGTTTTCAACCAAATACAAGGTTATGTGCATCAATCTTTGAAGCACATTGTTCCATCGTATTCTTTCTTTAGAAATTACCCGCTGTTCTCCCTTGTCAATAGTTGAACCAGCTTTGAACCTGATTTCAGCTTCAGTCCATTGAATAAATGCTTTTTTATGTGCCGGACTATTTTCATGCACTTTCAAAGTTTCACTTAAATGTTTCCATTTTTTGAAACCTTCAGTAGTGGTCAAATTTGCAGTTGACTTTAAATCAAACAGTCGACAACAAAAACAAAAGACACTATCGTTTGATATTGAATAAACTAACCACCGACGTCTGATAGTTTCTTCGTTTGGAAGCTTTCTTGAGTAATAAGTTGAAGAGAAATGGCGCCCATTTTGATCTTTCGAAAAATTATTTAAATGTACTTGCGAGGGCCCATACAAAATAATGTGATATATATTGCTCGCATTAAGTACTTTTGGCCACGTAGCTACAAACAGTGAGATAACAGGAATCAGGCAAAAGAAAGTATTTATCATACCTTATTACTTTCGTAGATTATAAAGTATGCCTACGCAAAATAAAATACACTACTCTATAATAAAGTACGGGAGGTAACCCTAGCTGCGATTCCCATATCATTTTTAAGGTAATTTTTCTTTACATTAATACCGTGAAACAACAAAATTTAAAAGTTAAAGGAGACTGAAGACCGCGTAGGAACCCGTCCATCACACGGACGAGCTACGGACCAGTGTGGACGCGAGGGGGCGAGCCGTCATGGAGCGTCCATAAACTACGTGGCACGGTCTGGCTGAAGTTACACTGGGCTACGTGGGAGAGGGGAGGCTGAGGGGTTCCGAGCAAGGCAATGTAGTTTTTGATTCATATTATTTGTCACAGTTAAAAAGGGTATAGAACACTCAACAGCATGTAAATATTTATTTGCGTCATTTAATTATTTCAGTATGTAATTTAAGATAGTCTGACAAGAGAAAACAGTACCTACATAATATCTTCTGGAATAAAAGGGCAAATAGGTACGTACTACGTGGGGTGGGGAAGAATAGAGACAAAAGCCACACCATGCTACGTAGGTGGGGGAGGGGGGGGTTCAGAAGAGGTCAAAATGGAGCTACGTGGTTTATGGATGCTCCCTAATTTTTCCGAGTGTTGGTGCGGTGCCGATCTGAAAAGGTTTTTTTTTTAAGTGCTTGTGAATTTATGAGTTTGTAGAAAGCGAAGAAATTATATTTCAGAAGGACTAACACGAGTTACACTTTCTAACTGTATTATATTAAAAATATATACATACATTAATAAAAATTCACACTAGTATTTATTTGAATTTTTATTAGGCCTATTAATTTTGTGTATTATTTATTAATTTGTGTTACACAAGAAAAATTACGAAAATTATTAATATTGAGTTTAATAACTATACAGATAAAGATAAGTCAATGAAAGAATATTTTTATGAACATGCCTATAAACCACGGAGCAAAGTACGAGTTCTATTTGAAATCTGAACAAAATTTGAGTCTCTGTGCAGATACAACAGTCAAATTTTTGTTAGAGTAAAAATAACACGAGTAGTGGAAACTGCCAGAATATTTTACGTTTTGCTATATTCGTTAGAATCAGTATTACTATTACTACCAAATGAAGTTTTAATTAAAATTAACTACGTGGTATATTGCAATTACATTACACGAAGTAACTGGGTTTTCTGAAGGGTTTTATAGTAATAAATATATAATAACGAGTGAAACGGTGGTAATAAAAAATGAAAAAATTTATGTTAGATTATACTGTATTTTTATTACCTGATCTTTCAAGGAATTCCGCTATTTTTCCAAATATTGTCCTTCACAGATTGGTCCTTGTACAGTGGTGAAGAAACATCATATATGCACGGAAATTTACACAATACTTCCACCAATTTTTCATTTTTATCCGCTGTAAATAACACCTTTCCCTGCTAAAATATTTGAACTGTTCCGCTAGCGGCTGAGTCTACACTGCTCTGGGACCGATACATTCGTGCGGCTCAAGCAGCCGTTTTCGAGAACGCGGGTCGCTTCTTAGGAAGCGCTCTCGTTGCTTTCCATATGGCAGCCCATATATTAGCGGGGAAACGGGCAGTCCTGGAATGCGGTGAGCCGAGTCCATCGCAAATACTTCTAGTTTCAGGGCGACAACACGCCAGGGTTCTCACCCCACATTCCAAGCGTCAGCGTGTGATCCCTCGATCGCTGTTAACACACATTCTGACAGACAGTCCTGGACTGACGCATATGCTACAATGGACGCTCGTCTTCCTGACAAAGATATCTTAACTAACTTTATTAAACTGTACGAGACCTTCCCATGTTTATCCATTTATATTTATGTAGATACTAGCAGTTACCCGCGACTTCGTCCGCGTGGAAGAGTGTTGTATATAAGATTTTGTTGAGAGGTCTGGTCGCTCAGTGGTTAGGGCGTCCAACTGGACATGGAAAAGTCCCCAGCTTGAATTCCAGTCTCGGAGAGGATTTTCATAGGTCCTTAGCTCGAGCTTCACCTCTGGCACAGGTTGTTGTGTGATGTGAAGTGCGCCAGAATGCTCACGTGGTTCTGATTCCATGTTGAACTGTAGGTCCTCTATGCCCAGTAGGATTACTGCGTTAGTATAAGCGGCTACGAAAGGGGCTGATTGCGTAGACGTAATGAAGCCTTGCCACCAGGTCAATACGACCATACAATTAATTTTAGAGCTATTTTTATTGGTGATAGTAGTAATAAATACTGCAATAAAATAACAAAAATGTATTTGTTCCAAACAACTTCATCAAACTTTTAAAACAATAAAAATATTCTGTATGTTAGTAGTATTTTCAGTTTAATACATCGGTATATATATTGTAGGACTTGTTATTTTTGAAAAAAAATGTAAATTTTTTGCACTCGGTACCCGCGAGCAGGCAACATATAGTTGACCAAAGGAAAAGCAGTGAGTATCCAAGTGTATTCCCACCAATTCCAACGTTTGACCTTGCGATTTATTAATTGTCATTGAAAATGAAATTTTTAATGGGAACTGTAATGTTGTAAATTCAAAGGGAATATTACTGGGAATAATTGGGATACGCGGAATTATAACGGCTTCCCCTTTAGATGCACCGGTAAGAATTGTCGCCTTCACAATGTTTCTTCCTAGTTCTGTGATGTGTAATCTGGTGCCATTACAATACCTTGAGGGGAGGGGGGGGGGGGGGGGGTCGAGATTACGCATGAGGAAAACTCGAGCGCCAACCTTAAGCTCGAGTTTATGGGACGATAGCCCAGATAACTCGAAGGAATTTGAAAACTCGACGGGGTAGGTAGCAGCATCGTCAGTTAACATTACTGTATCGATGGAAGAGTGTGTTGTCACTTCCCCAACTATTTCCTCTAATATATATATATATATATTTGCTCCAGAATCATTTTTCGGGGCAAGTATTGTCCTCTCACATAACCAGTTTTCGTCATTGATAATATTTAGTTGAATCCTCGGGAAAACATTAGAAATGAGCTCGCGTTTGTTCAGGTGTTTCAGCAACTCGTTGCAATGCCAAATATGTGGCGTATTGTTATTGCCGTCTTTTTGTTTGCTTCGGTGTTTCAGAAGCTTTTGAGATCGACTGCCAATCCGCTTGCTCTTAGCACCGAGCTCGCGATTTTCCCGGTGTGATCTTCCAGACACCAAGTGTTCATTTTGGTGTTGTCGCCCAACTTGTGACTGCTGTTCAGCTCTGCTAGAGGATTTGTTCCTGGGTTTTGGCTTTTTTCACAGCCGTAGTTTTCTTACATTTCATTGAAAGATTTGAATTTCGTTTACCCAGCATCTCTTAAAATTACTAATTTCAAGACTTGCGAATAAAAATTAATATAGTTTTAATTAATGGAAACTCAAAACGTCAAAATATGATGGAAGCGACTAAACATCCAAAAAATTTACTAACATTCAAAGAGCAAATAAGTACCTAAGTGGCCCAAGGACGTTGATCTCGTTAAAAAATTGTGAAACTAAAAATGTATATTTTGATTTGCGCTGAGTTTCTGAAAATTACATTTATAAATTTCAAAAATTTACTTCGAGCAATGCCGTGTGTTTTGCTAAATCATCCAAGTTTATTATATATCTTTTGATACAATATCATTATAAAGCGATACATGACGTCACTAAAATGGTGCTCGTGAAAGAAGCTCAAGCTATTAATAATGTTTCAGTTCACATTTTGGTCCAGGCTGCATTTCAACAAAGTACCGCTAGAAAATCAAAGCTTCTATAACTCGTGCATTAATACATTAGTAACGTGAATTGTTATTTCAGATCGCAGGAAAATAAATCCTGAATACATATGAAACTACATTCATTATTGCAGTTACGTAATTAAAAAATTTATACTAAAATGCTTGTAAATTACAGTGTACAACGGAAAGTTCATAATTCTCTACAACTCTAAGACAATTTTTGTTAATATTGCTGGTTAAGCGTACATCGCGATAAAGTGACTGTTACTGCTCGTGATGTAGTAAGGCGTATTATGAAATTAATTGTGATAGTAATTTATGCTACACTAATTAGGAATCTTGATATAGAAAAGTCTGTTACTATTCGAAATCCAGTTCCAATGCATTTAATGTGTTTAGGTGTGTTCATAACGTTTGATTTTGTAGCGGCAATGTTAACAGAGATAGTGGTTAGGTTGAAATGCTTCCTGGACCAGAATGTTTTTGTTACAGTATAAGGCAGAAGTCATTTAGTTATTATTAGTAATAAATAAGCAGCTTTCATAAGCTCCGTGTAAATGAGGTGTATCGCGTTGTAAACGACTTGCAATATTGCTTCATGAAACATTAAGTCTCTACGTTAGGCCATTGAATACATTCGTTTTAAGTGAAGGATTTACTGGAGTAGTTTACGTGGCGATACATAACGTCACAACGTGACATAGTGCTAATGATATTTGCTTAAATAACTGATAACTAAATTTCTCATGCCATTGGCTGTGACGAAAAATTCAGTTTTCATTATGGTCCAGGCTGAATATCAATGTAACCACAATCTCCGCTAATATTGGCGCTACAAATTCAAAACCTCAACCACACGCGCATTGAAACAATTATTTTATCCTAAGTTAGCATCGTCGTGTATCGCGACATAAACTTGAAGCGGATTTATTAGGTATTTGTAGAAATTGAACAGTAACTAAAAAGCACTGTTTCCTAAATCATAGTCTACTATTTGTACTGATTTATAGAAAAATTTTGAACAAAAAAGGGTTAGTTAATAATTTGTAATATTACAGAGAATGTATAGTGGAAAAAAAGAAGACACACAGGAAATAAATTAAACCGAGATAGAATGGAATCCGTAACATTTTTATAAATACGACATTTGGAGCACCGGCATTTTGCACTTTTAGTAAATCGACTTTCGTGCTGGTATAATCATAGCATTTTACGTTGTTTTTTTCCAAGCTCTGATTTTTCACATTTTGTATGACGCGTATATTAAGATCGAAATTATGGTGCAATATTTGATATGTCATACTATTTTATGTACGCAAATGAAAAAATCTCTTAACGAACGTAACAACAGTACCTACCTTTTTTAATTTAAGGTTAAGTACATATTTATAATTCCTGCTTCCAAACTATTATTTGTCAGGTTTTATGGCTTTTAAACTAAACACAAACTTGCATATGTAAGGTTTTCACTATTATTTCTGAAAAGCAGTGTTTACGATTTATGTAAAAAGCAAAGAGTAAACGTTGCACGGCTGTCTACGAAGTAGGAAACTCTTTGTTGTTTGAGAATTGATATTAATGGCAATTTCTAAAAGAACTATGCGTTTTTGCGGGATAAAATCTATCCTATTGCACTTCGCACGCAATTAACTGACTTCATGCCAAATTTCATTTAAATATGTTGAGTTATTAAGGCGTGATTGATTGCCAACGTACATCCAAACACACATCCGAACTTTCTCATTTTCTCATATATAGATATATAGTATACGAATATGTTTATATACATTTACCTTCATGTAATCATTCCTGAGTTCCTCGTACAATATTTTGCAGATTTCAGGTTTAACATGTCCAAAGATTGGAAGACCCTTCAACGGGTCCGTAGGAACTTCGACCTAAAGAGGAAGTGAGCGGCTGTGTCTTTGAACATTCCCGCGTGTGTGTGGGCAACGAAGGACCAGGAATGACCGGCGGACCCTACCACCCCTGGTCTCCTGGCCCCTTGCTTTTCTCGATAGTCTTTGTAGCAGTGATAAACTGCATAGAAATCGCACCTTTATTAATGAGGGATACGACAAGCTACGAGATGACAGGTCTTGTTACACATGCTAAATACCTACACCCTCGAGATAAGTCCATAAACATTAATACGCTGAATTTCGTTTTTCTTTAGATCGACAGAAATATGTAATTAAATTAAATGGTTAAGTTCAGCTGGCACGCGCGGCGCCCTCCAAACACCGGCGCCCTCCAGACCCCGGCGCCCCGGGCGGTCGCCCGGGTTGGCCCCTCCCCCATAAAGCCGGCACTGGGTACAGAATGGAAAGAAGAAAACAAAAATTGGGAAAATAAATATTGATATATAACTTTTGGAAAAAAATAATGTAGTTAGTTAAATGACAATAATGCTAATACTGAGTGATGCGTCAAAGAAAGGAATTTTATCGGTGATTGAGGCCGGGTGGGTGTCTAGTATCTAAGATCTTTTGGTAAGCAAGTTCCCATCTCCAAAGTTCTGAGGCGGCGGTGGTTTCGGGGAAAACTCTGATGGCTCTCATGGTGAAACATTCATTAAAGTTGTTGGGAATTGTGGTAGTTAGCATGTTCAGGTATTGGCAGATATAACTTGCAGGTGTGGACTGTTTGTCTGTGGTCATTCATTCTTGTCAAAAGTTGTTGTGTAGTCAGGCTAGTGTCGCAGATTTGTAAAAAACAAAAAAAAACAACATGAACAAAACCTAGCACCCTTGTTTTTTTTCTAAATTTGTTTTTTTTCTTCAGAAAACAATATATTTGATAAATTATAGTTTTATTTACGGAACTTACAATTTACATGTGTGTTTTAAATCTTAATAAATCATATAATGCCTTACATGATGATTCATAAATCTATCTATATAGGTAACCTAATTTTTTATTCATCCTCTATATCCGCACCACATTCACTAGTATTAGTACTACCAACACTAGTTCGGTTGGGGTCGGAATTTTCTGTTTCTTCTTCTGTCTCCTCTAGATTCATAACTTCAGAAATAGTTACATTTCCTTTTAATAGTTATATTGTACACAAAAGCTTTTGAGATTACAATTTTAAATTGTGGGCAAAGTACACACTGTGCATAAAGACTGCGCCGATAGTTCTATATTACAGTCTTTTAAGTTTGAATTTAAATCTATTATCATACAAAATAGGAGCTTTATTTCTTTTCAATCATTGGTTTATGGCAACGGTTACAAGGAAATGATTAATAATTACTGACAGTTTAATGACTCAGTATCACTATACGCTGCGAGTTTAACAAGTATACGAATATAAGGAAAGCACAATAAGTAATAAAAAGAGGCAAAAAACAGTTGATAAAATTCCTAATTTTTTGAAAAGATCCATAGGTCTACAGATAAATTTGTAGGGCTGGCAGCACTAGTTCAAATAACGAGTATCAATCCAAGCAATGGGGAATGGAGATTCCTTCTCACACAACCTAGCCTTTTCAGGAAGTCCCCGTTCGTAAAAGAAAACTTCAGTCAATGTTGCCAATATTTTTGTATTTTTTTTTTCTACTGAACCAGAAATATATAGTAGATTTAAAAATTAAGGTAAGTACTTAGTATAAACTCTAAAACAGTCATATTAAACCATAAATGCTTTAAAAGTTTGCAATTTAGTAGTTATGAAAAAAAAAACATGTTCCAGAAAACTCGTTTTTTCAAGGTTTTTTTTTTTTTTCAAGTCAGAAAAAAACCCTGTTTTTTTTACAACCCTAAGTCAGGAATATATATGAACTTGTGCAATGGCGGCAAGTTATCTGGTATATGATGTCGGTTGTGGAACATGTGTCATGTCCAGTGATGGGGAAGGTTTCCCCTGTGACAGGGTTGCAATATGTAGTAGTGGGAGGATGCATGTGGCATGTTTTGCAGTGAGGCCTATTGCACGGAAAAGATCCATAAGGTTTTTTAGGAGAGTCAGATGGAGGGTATTTGTGAACCAAGATGTTTTTGAGATTAGGTGGTCTGCTGAAACAGGTACGGGGGTCATTTGTAAGAATTTTTGGCAAGAGTGTGCTTATTTCTGCAAAGGAGTGAAGGAAGTCGTGCCCCTGTTGTAGGATCTGATTGATGGATTCGAGGCCAGGCGAGAACAGGGTGACAAAGACTGGGCTGTAGTTGGATTCTGGAGGTGCCGGGCGAGAGTGGTTACGTGGAGGGTGGGTCATCGCATGCGTGATTTGTTTATGAACAAGGTCTGCTGGGTAGGAGTGGGAAATAAGGGCTTGGGATAGGTTCTGGGAGTACTGGGAGAATCAGAACATATACGTTTGCCGCGGATAGCAAGGCTGTAGGGAAAGGAACATTTGGTGTGGAATGAGTGGCAACTATCGAAATGTAGATATTGCTGTTGATTAGTTTGTTTGATGTGGACATCACCAGACACCCACCCGGCCTCAACCACCGATAAAATTCCTTTCTTTGACGCATCACTCAGTATTATCAGTATTAGCATAGTTGTCATGTTTTACTACATGTTAACTACGTTTTTTTCCAAAATTTGTATGTCTATATTTATTTCCTCAATTTTTGTTTTCGTCTTTCCATTTTGTTGTCTTTCCATTCTGTACCCTTTCGATATATTACTACTTCTATCACCGTCTGCGATATATATAACATCTTAGTCCCACCACCATATTGATAATCCACTCAGTCATGTAGAATACTTCGGCATGTGCACACCTCCCAAACCACATGCATCATTCTCTTTAACATGAAGAAGGTTTAAGACCGAAATATTGTATATTTTTTGTGTTCGTGATATATGTACTGCTCCCGTCGCTGCCTTCAACTTTGGTGAGTGATAAATCATTTTCCCTTTCCTTATGATTTATATTGCCTAAAGCTGTTTCCTTTTTCCTTTGTTTAATTTTTTATTTATTTGCATGACTTGGCATTTTTTATTGTTTAGCTCCATATGCCAGTATTTGAACCAAGCGATTATTTTCATAACATCGGCTTGTAACAAAGTGCAGTCAGCCTGGGTGTTTATTTCATGATAAATAACAGCATCATCTGCAACTAGTCTTCCCCCCCCCCCCCCCCCCCCCCCATATTATTTCACATAAATCATTAATGTATATGAGAAACAACAGAGATCCTATTACACTTCCCTGGGGAACCCTGGACCTCACTTCAGTCAGTGATGAATGCTCACCATCGAGAACTACACACTGTGTTCTAATCTTCAAAAAGTTTGCAACCCAGTCATATTTGTCTAGGTATACGTAGTTTCGTAAGTAATCTTGTGTGAGGCACAGTGTCGAAGGCTTTTCTAAAATCTAATAGAATTAAGTTAACCTGGGATTGCTCATCTATAACCTGGCACAAATCGTGAATTAAAAGTGCAAGTTATGTCTAGCAGCTTCAGCCTTTTCTAAATTCATGTTGGCTTGAATTTAAAAGGTCCTCTTCATCCAGAAACCACATGAAATTTAAATAGATCTAAAATCCTGCAAAATATTGAAGTTATTGAGTTTGGTCTATAATTTTGAGGATCAGTAACATTTCCAATTTTAATACTGGACTTATGATGGCGGTCTTCCACTCAGCGGGTATGTTTCCTTGGTCCAAGGAAGTAGTATATAATTTCATCAAATATGGCACAATTTCCTTTGCGTACCTAGAGTAGAATCTAGTAGGAATACCATCTGGTCCGGGAGCCTTATTGGTTTTTACATCCCTAAGCATTTTTGTTATTCCATTGATGTCAAGAACGAAATCTTTCATAATTTTGTTGGTTCGCTTATTAAATATCGGTATCTCCTCTACATATTCTGTTGTGAAAGCTTTGTTAAAGATATTAAAAATTTCTGCTTTCTGTATGTTAGATTCCGATAATTCCCTGCTTCCCTTCATTAGTGACAACATAACCTTACAAGAGGCTCTTATTACTTTGATATATGACGAGAATTTTTTGGATTAGTAATTAGATCTTCAGATAAATTCCTGACTTTCTTTAAAAGCTTCACGCATTGCCTTGCGCACTTCTGCTCGCAGCTGGACTAATTTAAGACAGTGAGATGAGTCCTCCGATTTCTTTATTGTGGTGTGCAAACACCTTTGCTTCCTGATTGAGGCACGTAAAGTTCCTACCAACCTTAATACATTTCTTAGAAACAAATTTATTTATACTGGTCCATATTAATTTTTTTCAAATTTTACAAAAGTTCCTCAACATTTGTATTTAACGTGTTGTTTCAAATTTTTCACCAAGTGATCAACCATACCCGCCTCATTTGCCTTATCGAAGTAATATACAAGCTTATCTTCATCATGTTTCAATGTCAGACTAGATTTTAAAGTTACCACAAACGCCTTGTGATCGCTTATACCGTCTTCTATACAAACCGTATCAACCATATCCGGGTTGCTTGTAAGAAAAAGATATAGAATGAACAAGGTATCTTTGTCACTCCCCGTTCAAGAAAATTTTCCACGAATGGTTCTAGGAAAGTTTCGGTTATTAACCTATCTCTTCCACCTGACCTGAACTTACATGTGTCCCAGTTAACCAAAGGTATATTAAAATTGCCTCCCATGATCAATATATGTCCCAGAAATTTTTGAGAAACATTATTAAGTGACTGTCTAAAATACTCCACTTTATCTAATCCAGAATCTGTAGGTCGATAAAATGACCCTATTATGAACTTTAAATTTCTGTCAATTTTTAGCTCCTCCCATAATAACTCACAAAAATTTTCTGTTTCAGTTACTACAGAGCAATTGACAGTTTTATTAACAGCCATGAATGCACCTCTGTCCATTGAGGTAGTTCTGTCTAACAAAAAAAAAAAAACATTGAATTGAGAGCCAAATAATTCACTAGATTCAACCTCTGGTGTTGACCAACTCTTGGTTCTTAGTATTATATCGACTTCATTAGTTGCAACTGCTGCATGGAAATGTGCTATCTTCCTTCTGATAATCCAACAATTTAGGACCATTATACTTAGCTTCTTTGTATCGTTATTTTTGGAGTCTAAATTCTCCTCTTTCCTATTTGCATTTCTAAGAGAAACGGGTGAAGTATTTACAGCTGTAATATTTGATTTATTCACGCCATCACAGAATATAAAAGTTTATTTTTCTTTCCTGATCACATAGCTTAAGAGTTTTTTTAAAAAAATGTTTTTTTCTTCTGTGTATAGGAAGGTATGAAATATATTTAGAACAAACAACAAGAAATTGTGTGTGTCATTTATGTAATAATAATACCGAGCATGGTGGTGTAACGGCTAGCGTTCTGGCCTCGCATTCGGGAGGACGGTGGTTCGAATCCCTGTCCGGACATCCAGATTTGGGTTTTCCATGGTTTCCCAAATCACTCCAGGCAAATGCTGGGATGCTTCCTTCAAAAGGCCATGGCCGAATTCCTTCACATTCCTTGCCCCCCATCCTTTCCCGTCTCTAAAGACCTCGCTGTTAGAGAGACGTTAAGCAGATAAAAAACAAAAAAAAAAATGTAATAGTTATTTTTTCCTAGGTACAACCTGTTTGAATATTGCTGTGAAATAAATAAGAAATGTATAAAAATTAAAGCAAATTTAATTTTAATAGATATTTCTCTTCTATTGATAAAATGATTGCTTGAGTAATGCTTTGATTTTGAATAGTTAACTTTGAATAGTATTATTAATAGAAATGTGACATTTTCACATGAAACTGTCCTATTATTCTGTACTTATATGAGGAATAACCCTAATTATGGTCAGATATATAATTTGACTGAATGGTATGAAATGGGATGCATGGTAAATCTTTCCACAAAATCTGAAAAAAATTGCTTAATTCTTGGTGAATTAAAATGTGACAAATTGACTATTTGGTTATGGAAAATAAGAAAATTGAAACTAGTTGAAGTTAATTGTTTCTGTGACAGGTCTGAATATACAATACCATTAAACTTCGGTTATTCACTGTGTTGTCAAAATGAAATCAATATGAGCACAGATAAAGGGGACAGTGACACAAATAACTGATTCCATTATTAAGCCAAATGCATTATTTGGGCAGTTTATTCCAGTACTTCTATTGCTCTGCCACTACCATGGGTACATATGGCTATATGATCTGGAATGGAATCACGGAGAAGCCTTATTTTACCTCAGGGAAGATTTATCCATAATTGATATAGTTGCCACTCCAAATCATGTAGACCCATTCATAACTGAAGACACTGAAAACTGTTCTCATGTATGTTCTTCAGTCAAGCCAGACAAAGTATCAACAGCACATTGTCAGTCCTTAGAAATATTTCCTTATTGGTAAATGTCACCTTTGAGTTGTACTTTAAAAGTAAGCTCATAAGGCACTATCATTGTGCCATCAACATTCTCCTGATAACTGCCAGGAAAGCTGAGTCTAATAAGAGGTTGCCACTCTTACCATGACACCATCGATTCTGCCAGAGTATTACTCAGTAATTAAGTCGAAACTTGTACACTATCAAGTATACTTCCATTTATCAGTAAGATGGCTACCGAGATTCAGAAAAGCTATGGATTCATCACTGAAGACAATGTATTAGCATTCCACAGCCGTCCATGCCACCTTGCTCATGAGAAAATTCCAAACAAAGTTGTCAGGGTTGAGGCATCAAGGAGGATAAGGAGAGTACAAGTCTCCTTGTAATAGTATACCGTGTAGTTTGTATACCTGGCTTGTACATGTCGCCAAGGCTCTGTCTATTGAGCATACTGTTCACAGATCTTACAGTCATTTGTATTATAAAGATTTATATTATAAAAATTTATCACCTCTGGTAACAGTTCTGTGTTCCTATTGCCGTTAATTATAATATTAACTGACTTGTTGACCTGAATAATTCTTGGTGCAAGAATTTTTATGGCAGAAAGTGTCTATGATGTTTTTTGAAGCTCATAATTCATTTCACCAAGGATAGGTGGGGGGGGGGGGGGTTCTTTGTAAGTGTACAGTTATAATAGCTAAGTCTAAAAGAATCAGTTAAAATTAATAATCAATTGACAAAAATGTTTGCTAAGCAAAACACACATGTTCCTACATTTATTTTTAAAAATGTTTTTGTTTTAATAGTTTAATTATTATTGTTATTATATAGATCATAAAGCAGAGTCACATCATTTTGAGTTTTCTGGCTATGGAGTGTAAAATAACAGATGAACACATAGACATAATTTGGCAAGCTGCTCAGCTGAAGCATTGCAGTAAACAGGTCCTCGATCTCTTGCCGCCTCTTATCAAGAACCTCGAGTCAGGGCCAGTGCTACACCTTTACAGCTTACTGTGTAAGCTGGAACCCAAAGATCACACTGAACAGGTAATTAAATTTCTTTTTAAGTTCCTGAACTCTTAGATCAAGGAGTAAGATAGAAGCTTGCAGCATTCTCTCTCTCCTTTTTTTTTTTTCAAATGTTTTTCAGCTTCATTATTTAATAAACATAAATCAATTGGATATCTTTTGTTCCATAACTCTTTCACATAATATAATTGGTGCTTGGAAAGGAATGAGAAATGAACCATTAGTAGCAGTGGTAGTGTCGCAGTTATGGTCATGGTTAGTTCACTATACTTGCTGTGTACCTCTAAAGTTTCTGCGCACTCAATAGTTTCGGAATCTTTCTCTGATGGCTGCCAGCCAACGTTAAGTTGGTAAATGAAATGAAAAAATGCACTTTATTTTAAACATATGCATTTTATAGTACAACCTTGCTCCAACTCCCAACATTTATGAAAGTTCATTATCGGTATTTTGATGCTTTATGATTACAGGTTATGTCTGTGATAAATTTATACTGAAAGCACGCACTCTTCTCATTCATTCATCAACACGCTAACTAGTTCTTGGACCATATGTATGGCTCACCAAAATAGCAATTCATGAAAATTCTGCAAATACTTTTTTTCATTATTAAAGTTTCTTAATTTCACCAAAGAAATCACCTTCCTCAAGATTAATTCTTCATCAGAATACCTGAGCAAGAACATGCGATCTCATCGACTTAGCGGACAGTTCACTTTCACAACGAACTCAACTACTCCATGACCTGCAGCAGACTCCTTGCCCGGAAGACTAGGAGTCTTTCTTCCTAGTGCACCATGCTCCCAAATTGGGGTTTACACCCCCGAGCTCATGGACCTGGCGAATCCTGACATCACTAGATGACCATCAATATTTCAATATTTGCAACCCTTGCTCTAAAATTGGGCTCTACCTCCCTAAGCCCACGGACTTGACGGATACTGATGTCACAAGACGACCATGCCAACCACCACCTTTTAAAACTTTTTACCAGCATTCCCCAAATTAAATTAACATCTCAAATTATTTTCCAAAGTAATGGGGAAATACCACTAACCTGTTACAGTTGGGTGCAAATTCTTGGAAGTAGAGTTTCTTCCAGTTCTCACCTTATCAAGCTTATTGAATCATAGAGAACGTTTAGTCCTGGCATTCAGGAGGACTTGGATTCAAATCCCCATCAGCTATCCAGATTTTCATTTTACATGGTTTCTTGGAATCACTCCAGTCGAATGCCATGTTGATTCCTTCAAAAGGCCATGCCAGTATTCCTTCCCATTCCTTGTCCCCAATATACTGCTCTAATGACCTTATGGCATAAAGCGAAAGGTAAAAAAACAAAAACAAAAAAAAAACACTCCCGTCTCATTCATATCCTGATGAAGGGCTTGCACCCAAAAAAATTCATTGTTCTTAATATAACCACGTCATTGTGAATTGTGAATCTGTGCTATTCCATTGTGGTTTCTCTCAGTCATCCTCAATATTTGCTAGTAAACATTTTTGTTCCCCATTTAATGCACTGATGCATATGAATACTTAGTATATTAAATTTATTGCTTTCTAGTCTGAAATTTCTTTCTTTATTCAACCATATACCAACTTTCCTTCATAACACCGAAGTAACCACCATCTTCTGTCCAAGTTGCTTACCATCTAGAATATGATGTGTCCGAGTGTTGCAGGAGCCTCTTTTTCTAGAAATCACTTTATAATTTTTCAGATAGTGAGGATACAGATTTTCCTCAAATTTAGGGTTGTGTAACTGACGCTAAGGATAATGCTGTCAAGCAGTGCTAAAGTGCACATCTCAAGCATTGTTTAAAAAAAACCACACACCTCAAAGTCTTTCCTTTCACTCAACTTTACTAATAAAATGCTAATCTTGGTCACAATTTAGTCACATCTGTTGCACTGTGAAGTCATTCTTCCTGCCTTCGCTGCCCAACTAACAAGTAGAGACTACTCAGTAGAGGTTATGAGCATTATTTAATAAAACTAGCTGGTACCCACGACATTGTTCGTGTTTGTAAAGAATTTGGATTAACAGCTACCGACATCTAACCACCATAGTGCATGATGGTAGACTCGATGCTACCACACACAAACACCAGTCATCTGTGCTATGTATTTCAGGCAGCAAAGTAAAATATACAGACACACATGTCTTTGGTCGAAATATGAAAATATCCTTGTTAGACCAATTTCAACCACCATATCTCACACACACTCACAGTTACTGAAATTCGGCCAACGTTGTGATCGATGGGTGACTCTGTGCTACTACCACACACAAACACCAATGATCTGCGCTAGATAGTTTTGGCTGAAAAGTGATACACCATGACACATATGTTTTTGGTAGAAATATGAAAGTGCCGCAGGTGGATCACTTTCAACAACCGGATCTTCCACACCCGCATAGCTACCTACATCTAACCACCATAGTACACAATAAGAGGCACAATACCACTACCACACACAAACACCACTGATCTATGCTTTGTAGTTGCGACAGCAGAGTGACATATACGGAGACACATGTCTTTGATCGAAATACGAAACTATCCTTCATCGGCCAATTTCAACCACCATATCTCCCACGCTCTCACAGTTTCTGAAATTTGGCCAACGTTGTGATCGACGGGTGACTCTGTGCTACTACCACACACAAACACCAATTATCTGCGCTAGATAGTTTTGGCTGAAAACTGATACACCATGACACATACATTTTTGGAAAAAATATGAAAGTGCCGCAGGTATGCCACTTTCAACCACCATATCTCCCACACCCCCATAGCTACCGACATCTAACCACCATAGTACACAATAGGAGGCATTACACCACTACCACACACAAACATCAATGGCCTCTGCTTTGTAGTTGTGGCAGCAGAGTGACATATACGAAGACACGTCTTTGGTCAAAATACGAAAATGCCCTGCATCGACCACTTTTAACCATCATATCTCCCACATCCCCACAGCTATCGTCATTCGGCCAACGTTGTGCACGACAGGAAACTGCATGCTACTTCCACAGACAAAGACCAGTGATCTGTGCTTGTTAGTGGTGGCTGAAATATAGGAAAAAACACGTCTATTTTTATATATACATAAGATTTCTATTTAGTTAAGCACCAGTGAAAAAATGAACTGCCAAAACACTGAAACAAAAGTATGTATTGCATTTAATTAACATATTAATATTATTTGTGGCTTTTTGTTTATTTATATTCATTTGAAACAAATGTTTTTGATAATTCCGTATTCATTCGAAGCAGGTATTTTTAATAAGTCTTTAACCCATAGATATGTAAGATAAATACTTTATTTTCAGGTAGCAGTTTTAGTGGTAGTTTTGGTTAGGTTGAAATTTAACTTGAATCTGAATGACAACTGGCATTTGAGATTAAAGGTGAGAGCATAAGTATGTTTATTTAAGAAATAATTTGTTTTCATGAATGCCACATTGCTTCGTTTGAATGATAGTAGTTCCTCATTGATCACAATCTATGTGGCATGGACAAGGATTAAAAGTTATATTCTGCTGCATAACATAAGTTGTTAAGATTTATTATTAATTTAATTTGTTTTTACTGACTCCGTATTAACTGTGTCAGCTGTTCAGATGTTGTTAAATGGATTTGAACCACGAAATAGAAAGACGTAAGAACTAGTAAAGATTTTAGGTCAAGTTTATATCATGATAAAGTGAATGTTTCAAGTCGTGTGTGAAAGAAGCTTTGATTTTCACACATGATATTGCATTGAGCATTATTTTATAACAAAAAATTAAACAATATGAATAAATGACTTGCCAGAACACTCCATGTAACCTTTCATATTTGAGGCTAGTATAATAATTAGAAAACATCATGATAAAAAATCTCCGTGGATATTTGAATCCCATCAGCTAGTAATCAGCCTGTCCTTTAAACCATGGAGATATCTCAATCTTATTGCTATGTCATATCAATGCAAGGCAAACCTTTGAGAATGCTCGAAGCGTAGATTCCCACTGCTCCAAAGCTTTAGCTGTGAGATCTGCTTTATGCTCCCTAAAATTTGAGAATAATCCATGTTCCTCCATGTCTGGTGATCTACTTGTAAGTGAAGTCAAATTGTGTTCATATTGCACCATATATAACTCAAAGTATGGATTGAAACTTTGATAATGAATTTGGTGGTTATTTGATGTAGAATTATTCTTTTGAAATCAGTCAGTATATATTTATAGAAAAAGAATTGATGTTAAAAGACTAAATAGATTGTGAAAAAAAAACCTGACTATTTACCAAAACTGAAGGTGGGAGGCTTTATTTGCTATTTTATATCACTGCAATCCTCTTACTAAGTAATGTTTTTACTTTCCTGCCTGTAATTATAAAGCAGTTTTTTTTTTACAATGGTATTCTTTTTTTATTAGTGAAACATACAGTACGTAAGTTAGGATTATGTGTGAAATAACACATCTGGCAAATGGTATTCACGGCTTTGCTGGCATATTTTGTCAAAATTTTGCCTAAATCTGGCTGAATTTTGATGCATCATCGAATCTCCTCGGGTGGACATAGCTTTTTGACTTTAAATAACCCCATAGAAAAAATCCAATGGTGTTAAATCACATGATCTAGGGGGCCAATTCTGATCACCAAAATGAGATAGTTCACGACCATGAAAAGTCTCATGCAGTAATTGAATTATTTCATGGGCTGTATGGCATGTTGCACAATCTTGTTGAAACCATATGTTGTTCATATCAATATCATCCACTTGAGGCAGAAAGAACTCGGTTATCATGTTGCACTATCAAGCAGCAGGAACAGTCACTGCTTTGCCAGCTTCATTTTCAAAAAAGAATGGTCCAATGATGCCTCCAGTTTAAAATCTGCACCAAACAGTGACATGTTGTGGATGCATTGGTTTTTTGACAATCACATGTGGGTTCTCTGAACCCCAAGTAGGGCAATTTTGACGATTAACGAAGCCATCAAGGTGAAAATGAGCTACATCGCTTAGAAGTTTGTGTTAAAAAATTCAGTATTCAATTTTTGATACTCAATAATCCATTCATTGAACTCTCTTCACTGTGCATGGTCATCAGGATGCTGTTCTTGTGTCAATTGAATTTGGTAAGCAT
Organism: Vandiemenella viatica; assembly: GCA_031002005.1. NCBI lineage: Eukaryota > Metazoa > Arthropoda > Insecta > Orthoptera > Morabidae > Vandiemenella > Vandiemenella viatica. Next base: position 1,757,248 of record JARYHS010013631.1, read on the forward strand.
GGAGAGACAGCTCTTTAGTGAGTATAAGCTGTAAAGAACCACTATCCTGAATCGATGTTCCTGGACTTTCACCAATACTCTCAAGTATTGATTCAATATTATCACTTGACCGGATTGTTATTGGACGACCAGTTCGTTTAGCATCTCCAATCGATCCAGTCTCCCTAAATGTTCTTATTAGTCTCTTCACAGTTGAAGAAGATAAATCAGGATTCCGACCATATTTTGTACGAAATTTGCGAACTGTAGCAGCCAAACTTTCATTGTTTTTTTTTTTAAATATGTGCAACAATGGCATTGTTCTTTTGTGTAGTGCTCTATTATTACTAACCCTAAACTGCCATCTGTAAAACCTTTTTGATTTCCAACTCTGACCACACAAATGGCAGCAAATTCAAAGTTTTCATTATTTTTGGGACACACTTTATATTTTGACTATAAGGAGAAGATACTTTAAGGTAATGTGATTTTGAATATTGGAAGTGAAACTAAATCCATCCATTACCAAAACTGTAGGTTGGAGTGCTATAATGACATGAAATTCAAGATCAATATCAACCAAAATCCACTGAAATTTGGTGGAAGTGATTTTTTGTTGAACTTTTAAAACTCTGCAATATTGTTTGCATGTGAACATTGCTAGATTATAGGAGCAAGTAATATTAGGGTTTAAACGTCTCATTGAATTGTTTCTAATGCTGTAAGCAGAAAAGAAATCAATAGAAGTTAATAACGTATCTTTACTAAGTAAATATTTCCTTTTTATCCATTGGTAAAATTGTTAATGATTATTTACAGAGCCTTTACCTAGCTTCTTCACTGATAAAATTTATATGGACCAGTGCAGGCACTTATAACCAAGTTACAAATGATGCGTCATTTTTGACAATGGGTGGAAAAGGTGTTTTGAAGAATGCAGTTGTTGGAGTAAGAACAGGTGACAGCAGCAGTGAGAACAGTGTCAGTATGGAAAACAGCAATTCAGAAGATGAACAGGTTAGTGTTACTATTATTCTTTCAAGAACTATACTATCTTTATTATGAGGATCAATATGAAATTTTTGATATACGGAAAAGTGAAATATGACAATAAAATCAAGTGCACAACTGGTTAACCCCAATTCTTCTGGGGGGGGGGGAGTAGCAGGTAGTCACCATTCCAGTCCACATATTCCTGCAAAATGAGGTAAAACAACACTGTATACCCCGACTGCCAGTTGCTACAGTGGATCTTGAAAGGAAACGCTTCTGTTTCATGATCTACTATAATTTTAAAAGTGGCTCAAGTCCTGAGCTTTTGCAACCAATTTTTGGGGACCTTGTACCTCCCTTTGCCACTGTTTTTGATGGTTTAAAGTGTTTTAAAGAGGCTGTACATTGCTGAAAGAGCTGTGAATTGGTCGTCCATTCACAACTGTGACTAAGAAAAACATAGTTGCTTTGGGAAACAATCATGTTACTTTTGAGTGAATTGAGGCAGCCCTCAAGACTTTAGCATCAATCTCTTTGTTTCAGAATGTTTCCTCCTGTCAGGTGCCTAATAAAATGACAGATGCACAGAAATGCACACACATTGAATGTTGCGAGGAATCGCTGGCTAGGTTTGATGAAGGGAATTTCATATGGGTTTTCAGCACTGACAGTAATTTGAAAACCAGAATTTATCAGTTATATGACTACCCAGATACTAAACATCTGATGGCAGTGTAGTTTTATCCTTACGATGATCTGTGAACATAAGTGAAGCATTCTATTAGTGTCGTCAAGAAAATTGTAGCCACTTTTTGTTTTAAAATTGGTCATGTGTTAACCATTGCTTTGGGGGAGCAAATGAATGTCACTGCTCATTGATACCATTGAAGAAATTGATTAACAGGAGTCCTTTCTGAGAATGATGAAGTGTGATTCTGTTTTCAAAAAGGCAGTCCACAGAGTGATTTTATATAAATTAGTCTCAAACCTTAAACACAAAACCGAGCTTGGTGGTGCAACGGTTAGCGTTCTGGCCTCGCATTCAGGAGGACAGCGGTTCGAATCCCCATCCGGGCATCCAGATTTGGGTTTTCCATGGTTTCTCAAATCGCTCCAGGCAAATGCCGGGATGCTTCCTTCAAAAGGCCATGGCTGAATTCCTTCCCATTCCTTGCCCCCCCCCCCCCCAATCCCTTCCCATCTCTAAAGACCTCACTGTTAAGAGATGTTAAGCAGTTAAAAAAAAAAAAAAAACACACACAAAATAGTGAGTTATTTTAGTACAGAAATTGTTAATGCTGACATGATGAATGGTACTGAATTTGAAACAAGTTTTGCGGTAAAGCATTGCCTTGTGGTAAATTACTCAATTCTGTTGGTAGAGCACTGTGTACCAACAGCAAATGAGCAAGTATAACAGCACATGAACTCGCACAGCTTGCAGAAAGAGTAAAAAGTATATTTGTTTTGAATCTAATTATGACTTAAACCCAACCAAAAAGAAAATTAGGGTTAGGCTTTAGTCAGCCTACACCTGTTGGGAATATCATGAATACTATGTTTGATCTCTCACACCGGTTAAGATTACATTTCAACTCGTACATTATTTGAAAGATTTTTCTAATTGACTAAATGTCTTATAATTTTAGAAACACGTGGTTTGCAGTCTTGAGGGAATACAGTTCTTGCAGTTAGTTTGTTGTTTACTGTTTTGGAAATTCTTAGCCTTTCAAAAAAAAAAAAAAAAAAAATTCAATTGATAGAGTCGACAATAATCTCCATTTTAAATGGATTTTGTTTCATTTTGGCAAGTTGAACTTGATGTAGAAGGCTGCCATTTGTATTTTGGTTAGTTTCCCCAGATATTTTTAGGCATATTTTGTTTTCCACAATGACACATTTTCAGATTTAATGCCTATAATTTTTTCAGTGGAGAATCTGATTTTGTAATTTTGTATATTTACCGACCATGGTGGGTGAAGGGTTAATGTTCTGGCCTCGCATTCGGGAGGACAGGGGTTCGAATCCACATCCGGGCATCCAGATATGGGTTTTCCATGGTTTCCCCAAATCACTCCAGGCAAATGCTGGGATGCTTTCTTTCAAAAAGGCCATGGCCGAATTCCCTCCCATTCCTTGTCGCCCATCCTTTACCGTCTCTAAAGACCTCGCTGTTAAGAGATGAATTCAGTTCCATTACACCATATTTAAAGAAAGAAATGTTTCAAAATTTGACCCTTAAAGGGAAAAAGTATTAATATTACTACAACGCACGAGCCATTTATCTCCCTTGCTACCTAACTGATATTGATAAATGTGGTTTTGTTTTAAATATTAAAGTATCCACTTTGGTCACATCATATTCTAAGAAAACTTTCTCCAAATTCAACCCTAAAGGGGCAAAAATATCATCATTTCTAAAACTATTTTTTGTTTACCTCGCTTGATGCCTGACCGAAATCGATAAATGAGCTATCATTTTAAAGACCAAGGTGTCCGCTTTGATCATATTTTATAAAAGGAATTTTTTTGGAATTTGACCCTTAAATGGCAAAAGTATCAATATTATTTCTGCAACGTGTGCATCTTTTTAACGAGCCATTAATCTCCTTCGATACCTAACCAAAATCGATAAATGACATATTGTTTTAGAGATTAAGGTCTCCAGTTTGGTAAAATCATAAATTAAGAAAGAATTTTTCGGAATTTGATGCTTAAAGTGGTTGTTCGTATGAGACAGTTCAGAGCCAAGTACCTAGATTGCAGTAGCGGATATCACAGAGATGTCAATAAACCGTTTTTTTATACAATAAGTAGCTTTTTGGATATTTTTTTTCTGTTGTGGAAACATTTTTGTTTTGCTATATTATTCGCACAGCAGCAAATATCACAGAGATGTTGATATGCTGTGTGCATTTTGTTCAGGTTGGTTGTATTCTGTTCAGTAATAGTTTGTCCTACGTACAGTGTGTTTTAAATTTTCCTAACTGTTTTGTAATATGTTGTAAGTATTTTGATGTCTACCTATTACACTAAACAAATAAATATTTGCTACAAAATTCCGGTTCTACTTTTAATAATATTACAAACATTCAACATCATTATTCATCGTATTTTATTGGCGAAATTTTCGCTTGGGTCGACTAATGACTGAATATTGGAGTTTAGGGTAACTTCGTGAATTTTGGCTTCAAACTCACTTTTTAGAACCAATTCATAAATTGATGACAAAAAGCAAAGAGTAACAACTCTCTTTCTAACTTCTATTCCACAAGCACACAAGTTCCATTCAGTTACACATTTAAGACTTTTTGATGTCACAACACATTACTTGCACTTTATCATTGAGGTGCCTATTATAGATAGCATTGAGAACAGCTTTGCCTAGTTTTTTACTGCTGGAACTGTCCAGTTTTTGCACAGCGAGTAGGTATTAACTGTTATTAAATGAAATGAGGAATGACAGTGGCTCTTCTTTAGAAATCCTGACGTCCAAGCTAGGCAATAATTTGCCATCCCGGAAAATGTTGACTAAGTTGGTCACATTATCATAAAAATTAGGTTTTATAGTTTCTGCTCTATCTTTAAACATCAGTATCTGAATCCATTGAATTGTATGTTTATTGATTTGTTATTCATCAATGCAAATATCTAGTTTTTAAACTGCAGCATGAAGAATATAAACAAATTTCCTAATGCTCAGATGACATCTGTCTAATCCCCGTCCGGACATCCAGATTTGGGTTTTACATGGTTTCCCCAAATCACTCCAGGTGAATGCCGGGATGCTTCCTTCAGAAGGCCATGGCCGAATTTCTTCCCATTCCTCACCCCCCATCCTTTCCCATCTCTAAAGACCTAGTTGTTATATGAGACGTTAAGCAGTTAAAAAAAAAAGACACCTGTCTAAAGCTGCAACTAATTTAGGAGTGTGAAATCCTTTCTTCCTCTCTTTGGAGTAGCTTCAGATAATGCGATGTCTGTGGCATAAACTGTACCATGCTTTCATCAGAGCTGGCAGAACAATTGTGTTGCTCTTGTGGTAATAAATAACTCATGTAATATTGAACTTGTCTTTATTATCTTGGTTCTCCAGGTTGAGCCATGTTGATTTATTAATACCTAACGTTTCTGCTATCGTGCTGTGGCCTTTTGAAGAAGCACGATGGCAGAAACATTAGGTTTTAATAAATCGACGCAGCTCCACCCGGAGAACCAAGATAATACATACAGTGACCGCGGAAGCTTTCGTAATCATTTGAACTTGTCTATTTAACGTTAATTTTGCATCTTTTGTTTGATGATTTACATCACCCACTAAGAAAATTTTTTCTTTGCACTCCGTAATTCCATTGACATTTTCGAAAAAAAAGAAACAATTTGTGTTAATTACTCAAAAAATGACATTAGAATGACACACACAGTGCCACCCTCATGCAATTTGTATGAACATGCTTTGACGTGAGTAGCGAAATGGTTGCAGTGCTCCAAATGAGCTAAAACTTACTTTGCTAGTGTTTTGGAGTAAAATAAACAAGACTAGGCCTTAAATTAGAGAGACCCTACTAGGCATTTACCTATATATCATCTGCTTTCCCCGTAGCTGAATGTACATATCTCACTTGCTGTCAGTGACGTGAACAATGTAATCATACATGTGCAAGGCAATACATCTCCAAATATACTGAACTCATGAAGTTGCAGGCAAAGGTAGTTTTAAATAAGGGTACAGGTAGAAAATGTCACTTGAGGAATATTTGGCTAGTGCAAATCCACACTTCCATACACTGCACTTTGTGCTCTGCATATTCTGTTGTCTTTAGAAACTGTACATCATTCTGCCATTATTTGTGGTAAATGATATTTTTTTTTTATGTCTGGCTTCAATATGCTAACTATTACATTTCTTATCAAATCTAGTCGATATGGATTTTCTTTGATTTGGAAAATTTTGTTTATAGCATAACAAATAAAGTGAATCTTAAATTTTTTTGTCACAGGCCTGTTGCATACCATCTGATGCACCTCAGCTAGCCGAGAAGGAAAAAGGACAGTCTGAGTCATGTCCAAATAATAGCAAACACAAAAAAAGTCCAGTTAACTTGGAGAATTCAGATGGTAAGGAAAAATTACAGCACATACTTGTATCTGTCATAGTTCTGAAACTTCTTTTGCAATCAAAAAAAGAAAATCTTTGAACAAATGAAATATTAAATTATTTTTTGTGAATCCTCCTGTATGATTTATATGACTATTGGCAGCAGGACATTTTCATTACTTCTGATGATAATTTTGTTATTTCAGAGTTGTCTTTAATTTCATAACGAATTTACCATTTTAGTGATCTATAGTAAAACAAATGCTTGAATTTAGAATGCCAATGATTTTTAGTTCTTATTGCTTTGGGATAGATTTTTCACTTTTTAACAATTAATGGCTAAGAGTAACTTCACCGCATTCAACAGGCAGTAGTGAATTGCTATATACTGTTATATTGAATGTAATTTTTCTGAAAATTGTAGGCAGTAAAACTTGTTATTTTATCTTATCTGTATATATGGCATAGTTAAAAGATGTCCAGTTAATTGCCAGAAAAATAGTTCAGCCTTCTTATCTATTCATTATTTAAAAAATCTGCCACTTTATCCAAGGTATCCATTTCTGCTATTCCAGCTTCTAATTTATTGCATTTTTTCAGTTCACATTAATTATTTAACATTATTTTAGTTTTAAAATCTCATCTGCTTGCTTTTATATCTTTATTGGCGTTTCATTAAGTAGTTATCAAACATGGGAAATTATTCAATCTAGAATTTTTTTCTCTCTCTTTTGTTTACATTAGTGTACGTAATTAGTAAGTATTGAAAAGTTTGAATTTTGCAGCACTTCCAACTTGGGCTGCATGGCTCATCAGTTACAGGCTCCATGGTTTGCAAGTTTTGTAATTTGTGAAATTAATGGATGGAAATAAACTATAGTCTCCATTAAATAATCACATTAGTAATAGCACATAATCATTCGAGTAAACCAGGAAAAACTTGAAGCCACTCAAAGGATATATCTGTTACCTCTCGTCTTTTGCAATTTTTATTTTTTTATTTTTTTTTAAGTCTATGTTCATAGGAAGCTTACTGAGTATTAATGAACCTTAAAGAATATAGCTTGGTATACTTACAAGTCTTGTTCTGTTACTGGCTCCTAGACCACTTGCACATTATTCTAAGTCAGCTGACAATCTTTATTCAGTGAATGCTCAAACATTTTCATGATTTAAGCTGGTCACAGTAAAATTATTTTTCATAAATATGCAATTTGACTAACATCAGTATGTATGTTGTTGTTGTTTTTGTGGCTTTAGGGCGCATAGACAACGAGGTCATTAGCGCCCTAACAATGACATCAGTATGTAAGAAGTGTAATTAATGATGTAGGATGAGTATGAGTTGATTTTAGTCCCAGTCTCCCTACTTGCAGAGTAAATATTCAGTGGATCCACTAAACCTTTGATATCTTGCAGCACTAACTAACTACTTTCTAAATGTGAGTGATGACTGAACACTCAAATGATTATGGAACTGGAAAAATACAATGTGGAATAGGAAATCAACATGGGTAATTGTTCATGAAGTTATATTAACCATTGATTTGTTGATCTTAATGCTTGAACAGCATGTCAATATTTAGCTGTTGGTATTACCCATGATTGATTAAGAAAATGGTCTTTAGTTATTTTCTGATGAACTGTGTGATATTCATATCATGGTTGAACCTTTATCTTCTGCATTTAAAAACTCATTTTCTTCGAAATGTATAGTGTATATTAACCTACGACTGTTCTTCACAATCTGTTTACTACTCTGCACTATATATCTGCTATAGAAGTATCCTGGCTTGGAGAAGTTGTAAAATCTGTTTCAGATTACACTTTTATTTGATCAGTAAATAAAAAATGAATTAATGTCTTTAATTGTAAATGTAGGTAGTGTAAGAGTTGAAGAAATAGATGATGAAGAAGAACCAAAGAATCCTCAGGAAAGGGGTTCAAGTCCTGTGAAGGCACCAAAGCGAATGCGGCCTCAACAGATGTGAGTACTGTGTAATTTTATTTCAATTCTAATATTTGTTGTAATTAATTTTAAGTCACTTTGTAAAAAAAAAAAAAATCTTTTCAAATAGATTACTTACTGATTAATGAAGTGATGTCATAAGTTTTGTTGCTATTTTAAATTTCGGTTTTATGTTGTTTTTTTTGTATAAAGGTAAATTCGACAGCTGAATTTCTGAAACATTAATGATATTTTACTCTGTTACATAATAATAAACTAAAATGTTTAATGCAAGAAAGGTTTGGTTTATTGTACTAAAATAGCATGATTTTAACACATTCTGAGTTTGAAACCTACAAACACTTAAGAAATGGGTTTAAGAAGTATTTACTGATATTTTATGACGTAATCAGTTTCAAAATTGGTGAGTAATTTCCCACCTTTTAAGCCTAACTGTTTGTGTCCCTTACAATCCATAAAAATCAGAAATATTAATGCATTGATGAATGGGGCAATATTCACTGCCCACTCTGCTGATGCAAGTAGTTACATTCTAAAGTGAAAACTTCCCTGTATGTGTTTCTAGTTCAAAAGCATTTACTGTATTTTCCTACAGAGTCCCCCTTTGGTTCAGTGGACTTTGTGCAGTGTTTCTCATTGAATGGATTCCATCCTGAAGTGTTACTCTGGAAGGTCTGAAAAATGCCCATTGATGGCTGCTATCACCTATTATTTTGACTTAAAAATTTTTCCATCCATAAATATCATGGCACTGTAAGCAGGTAAAAGTTAGAGGAGATCAAATCTGAAGAATGGGATGTGAACAGTTCCTCAGTTCCCTCAGTTTTACAATTGCCAATGAATCTTTCTCGGTAGGTGCATTGGCTGATCTAAAATAATTTTTTCTTTTGTAATCCAAGTCTCTTCTCATTAACTTTTTCATTTAATTGCCTGGCAGTATTTGCCAGTTTTTGTTTTGACCTTTCTAGGTAATCAATAAGGAGAATCTCCACCACATCCCAGAAAATATTAACCTTAACCTTTCTGACAGCTGAAATTAATTCACTCTTTTTTTGATGCTGCACCATAGACTTCCATTCACTGTTTTTTTTCTCCATTTCTGGCTAGCAGTGATAGACGCATGTCTCATATGCAGTAGTAATTGGCATGCAAAATTGGCAATATCCTTTTTATAGAACTCCAAACATTGTTGATAAATTCATTATTGCCCTTGTTTTGGGACAGAATTAAACAGTGCATGAATTTTTCTCCTATTTAATTCCTGATTTAATATGTACTGCACTCTTTCTTGTGATATGTCTATGGCCTCAGCTATGTCAAACACATTTAATCGACGATAATCCAATGCCAGATTGTGCTCCTTCTTATTTTCATCTGTGGTTGCTGTTTTTAGCTCATCTCCAAGAGATGTTGAAATTCTTCCACTAATTTCTTTGCTATTTTTGATAAATAAATCTTCAGCAGCTATGAATGAATTTCCATTGGCAATAAACGAACAAAAATGAAGAGTTGTAAGGTGGCATGATATTCCGTTTAATCCAATTCAATTAAATGCACACAATATATCTATTTTTAAAAGCATTTAAAGAAATATACTTCACAATTAGAATTGAAACTAGATTGCTGAATTGCCATGGAGGATGTGCTGGAGTGGCATTGTCATCTGTGTACTGAGTTTTCGTTGCATGAGGTAGTTAATCTTGGTGACACTGGCCACATTATAAGGTTCTCCATCTAACCCATATCTGATTTACATGCCTTCATTGAGAGTAGATGATGTTTCATAGAGCATAGCTGCCAAACACATGGTGAAAAATGTAGTACCAAGTATGTAGCCCTTTTTTTTAACAATTTGGGATGGGGAATTATTCTGAGATATCATTTTGATAAAGAACCTGACCAACCATGCCATCATGGAGTGCTCTAGTCAATCCTAAGAAAATGTTCAGTTCATCCCAACGTCTTAATACCATCTACATTGAGGCACAGTATCAAAGGCCATTTCTAGGTCATATAATACTAAAAAGAGAGACTTTCGTTGTTCTCTGTACTTCTCTTGAAGTTGTCTGTAGCAGATCATATCTATGGTACCCCTTGATGTATGAAATCCACATTGAGATTCTGGGACCAAGAATTTGGTGAGGTACAGGTTTGACTCCCTGTCTGGCCATCCAGATTTTGGTTTTCCAAATCACTCCCAGTTAATTCTAGGATGGTTACTTCAAAAAGCCATGCCTGAATTCCTTCCCATTCCTATCCCCCCCTGTCCTTTCACACCTCTAAAGACCTCGATGTCGATGAGACATAAAGCCGTAGGCAAATAATAATAATAAAAGAGAAGAGAATTTAGAGAGATTCTGGGAATTCTCTCTGAGATGATTTGAAGGTGGTTCAGGAAGATCCCAACAAAAGCTTTTTCTGCTGTGGATAAAAGAGAGACACCATGATAATTGTAACATATACTTCAATCCCATTTGATGTCCTGGAACACCTGTTGGAATTCCCACATGAGAGGAATTGGATAGAAGAACCTGTAGGTTGTGTATGATGCTGAGGATATACCCGAGAAAATCGCCTGCAGCTGTAGAGCTATGGTTTAAGAGTGAGTTTGGCTATCGGTAAGGATGGTGGTGTTATCAGCCTAATCTTGTGTGCCAGATGAGGAGCAAATAGGTCCATAGAGCTCTTTAAATGCTGCATAAAATTTTTGAAGATCCTTAATGTCTGACAGTTTGCAGTTCCTTGGCTTTTTGTTGCCACCAGTTGTTATTGAATTCCCTTATTTCTATTTCTGCTTAAAGTCCTGAAAGAGTTTTTTCTTTACCGTGGAAGTTAGATCTTGAGCAAAGAGTAGGTAGGCTTCTCATTTAGCACTGATGAAAGTAGAAAAATTGTTCATTATTTTAATTGAACCAATCTCTTTTCTTATTCTCTTTTCTCTGTAATGATGCCCAAAGAATGATGCATTCTAGTTTCACATCATTTGTAGTTACTGGATTGTTGGTCAGCTGTTCTAAAATATCTAGGAATTTTAGGCAACAGTTTTACTGTGGAGTTTCAGAGTAATATATTTCTTGTGGAGGGATTCATGTAGTAGGTGCATGCATTTTTGCTTATTGAGAGTCCGGGGTGACTCATGAGAATTTTTGGTCTGTCCAGCAGTGATCAATGTTTTTTGCTGTCTTAGTGATGAGAACATCTGTTTTATCTCCTCTTTCACCTACTTTCCATTGGGCAATTGTAAAAGAAAGGTGCTTCACATTCCAAACTGAAATCCATCTTCTCCGCAGAGTTAGCTGCGTAGGTATTACCCATACGCTGGTAAGGCATGCATCATAAGGCACTACCAGATGTGCCAGCTGGACCAAGGTTATTTTGAGATGTGCTACACCTCTATCACTCCACCACTTTTTGCTGGCTTGTTATAGGCACAGCTTGGCTTCTGTATGCTGCACCTAGGTTGGAGGGGTTAACACACATGTAATGGGCTCTTAATAGGTGCAAATCTGGTATAGTGCTGTTTGTGCTGGGAAATGGCTGTCAGATAGAAGTTGAAGTAGTAAGTACTGATGGAGTGTGATTTGTGGAATTGGATCCTACAGGAGAGGGGCCCCTTGTTGGTGTTCCCAAAGTTTGTATACGATTGCTGACCTAAAAAACTCACAGTGCTTGATGAATGTGGTAGAACCCACCTATTGTTGCTTGGTGAGACATCCATGAGAGTTTTGTAGAATTGGATCTACTGGTTACATATATTTAAAGTTTAGTTTTATCTTGCCTTATCCTCCAGATCTGGTCCAGTTCTCCTGTCACACCTTTGATCATATATTCATTTGATATTCAGTGAAATGCATAACAGACGAACCATTTTATCATTTTTATCTTTTGTTCTTATGTATGTGTGTTCATTTGACCAACAAGGACCACTTTAAGTATTCATTTGGATTTAATTTGCTTTGGATTTGCACACATCCATGTTATAAGTAGGGTTGTAAATACTAGAGGGGACCTACAGTTTAACATGGAATGCATATCATGGAAGTATTCTGGGGCCCTTCATATTACACTGCAAGCTGTGCAATAGGTAAAGGTCTAGTTAAGGGCTTATGAAAATCCCCACCATGACGGGGATCCGAACAAGGAGCCTTTTCAATCTCTGGTCAGACAACTTAACCACTGAGTAACCTGGCTGCTATTCTATACATCTTTTTTATTTATTTCAGAATGGTTTCAACAGAAAATTTGAGTGTTATGTGTGATTGGAGTTTTTTGCAACAGTGGTTCTCAAATCGTGTGTTGCTGCTTTAATTTCTGTGTGTTCTCTTATTGCAAGGTTCTTTTACCTTTAATTATGTTCTTGTTTATTTTCCATTTGAAAGTTATTGCACTTGTCTCATTCCACATTCATCTCCTTAATCATTTATTTGCCCCAAGTTTTGTTGGCTTTAAATTCTTCTTGAATTCATCTCAAGTACAATCTTTCCCTCAGTAGTATCTGATTTGTTGGCTAGTAATTATAAACTCGTTTTTTGTTTTGTTCTGATTTGATTCCCATATTAACTTTAATTGCAGTGGCATTAATGATATGGTGAGATGGTTCTAAAAAATTACTTTGTGACACTCCGATTTTCATTTCTTTTCATTGTTTTGGATCATTTATTTCCTATAAGGCAACTTTTTCTTTGACCTATTCATTGGATATGACGTATTGTAAGCTAGATACTAAACTGGTTCTGTCGATGATTTCTTTGTGCACCATCATCTGTTTTTCTTTCAAGTTACTTTTGTGATAGTCCATCAATCTTTCTCATAATTTGACATGAGTTCTATGAGGGCTTCCTGTGTGTACTTGTCTCTATTTACAGTGTGACCTCTGTAGACCAATTACGTATCTAGTCGGTTCAGCCTCTTACAAACATCTCCCCCACTTCATGCTTTTGCTAGTAATGCTTTTCACACATTTGATGTTTGTTACAAGTTTTTTGTAACTCTAAGTTCTGATAATTCAAGAGTTGATAATGTCTCTGTATCCTTTCATTTCTATGGAAACTTTCTTTCCCCATTTACTACATTCTTCTGATATTCACACCATGTATTCTATTCTCTTTCATAATTGACACAAAGACCTATTCGTCAACAAATAAGGCTATATAAACAGTTTTTATTCATTTCTATTTCCTGTATTAAATGTAGCCCTCCTTTATATAGTTATCTTCAATGTATATCTTAAACTGTGTTACAAAAATGTTGCAATCTTGCTTCAGTTCCTTGTTAATTACAAAGGTGTAGAAAACTTCAGATATTTGCTATCTTTCACATTCTTATAAGTGTTTTGTAAGGTGTTTCATCTATGTTGATGAAAATTAAACACGTCTGAGCTCTTTTCCATTAATTTATTCGTTGATTATTTTGAAGAAAAAATCGCCTCTGGATGGTCATCCACTTCGAATTGATCACTGCTCTTCATTAATAATATTTTCTTTCCTTTAATCACAATTTCCAGTGGTATACATATCTCTAAATGCTATTATCTTATTATCTTAATATATAGGATTTGGAACAAACTTTTACTGAGGAGATACCATGCAATTAAAAGTGCATATTAAAGAAAAAAGAAATATACCTAAAAAGTAAGGCATCACGAAAGTTATCGTATGGGATTGTGTCAGTGGCCATTTCTAAACATATCTTTGCCACCGGTCATAGCATCTGTAACAACTAATGTAAAATCACTGGCAAATTTTCATAATACCATATGAATACTTTCCTATGACATAGGTAATAATACTTATTTCTTACAACTGAATGTGGCAAGCGAGTGGTGACACTCTGGCCTTGCATTCTGAAGGGCATTGATTCGAATCTATATCCAGGCATCCAGATTTGTGTTTTTCAAGGTTTTCCCAAATCACTCCAGGTAAATGCTGGGATGCTTCCTTTAAAAGGCCAGAGCCAAATTTCTTTCCACTCCTTGCCCACAGTCCTTTCCTCCCTCTAATGACCTCGATGAGGCGTAAAGCCATTAGAAAAAATAAATATTTCTTGCTAAATAACGTCTAAGTAACTACCCACATTTAGTGTTATTTTACTCCGTTGTTATGTATTATGTGGTTTTAATAAGCCTATTTTATAAAATATTACTGGCTAAGGAACGTGTGTACCAAAGGGTCTAGCGGAATAAGACAGTGGCCCATCCCGTTCATGGTGCATACTAGTTCATAGATCTTGGTTAGCATAGCATTCAGAACGATTTTTATTTCAATGCCTTGACTCTACGGGGCGCTACGGGGGTGAATGTGCCATTGAGGCCTAAATGCATAACTCGTGAAATCAATGTGGAAAAATTCTGAAAAAAAATCAGGGATGTGCACATTGCTACAGGAAATATCTAGTATTTTTGTGGAATATATTTTTTGGCAGATTTTACAATGTGTTATCGCAATTTGTTTATATAGAGTTCCTAGTAAACAAAGTCATTTCCTTGAGTGACAACGTTTAGAGTTTTACTGTAGCATCATCTATGACCACTATATCTTCAGTTCAGATTTCAGACCTTTCCGAGTGGTGCAAAAGATAAACACTGGAATTGATACCATCGGGTTGCCTATCACACAGGGGTCCTTACGGTGGGTATGCATGTCATAATTATAGTTGTGAGACAGGTGCTGAAATATTATTTTGTGGATTTCTAAGTTGTTTGTTTGTCAAATGCAAGGAGCAGCTTATAGAATTAATAAAAGCTACTAAATAATCCACGAAAAAGAAGAACTTAATATATTGTTCAGGCATTTCTTGCTAAGAAAATCTTTTTGCAGTGCAAAGCACTCAATACAAAAATCACAGGGCGTAACAACATTTTCCCCCCACCTTAAGTTTAACCTTCATTGCTATCCGTTTCTATAACAGGATTTGCATGAACGTCGTCAAAAAGCCTGCTTAGAACTTGAGACGGTCGAACAATTTTGGATAAGTATTGAGCATTTGAAAGGTAATAAATTACTGCAGCTACATGAGAACAGCATCCTGTCTTTCTGCTATTGTTAGCGCATTTGCAGTAGTATCGCTTGATACCCGCGTAACCTGTGGAGTTTGGCGAATGATCAATATAGCATCTGTACGTCTTGGCGTTGATATGGCGTGATCGCACTTCGAATTTGGCAATGTTGCCCTTTTCTTTCAGATAGCGGAGATTGATTTTGTCATCATCATTTAACATTTCTGATAAATATGAAACGGCCTGGGACAATTGGTATGAGCCCGTAAATAGCACTTTCAGGTCTTTATCTGCGTTGCAGTGGCCATGTGCATTTATCAGCAATACACAAGGTTCGCAAGGCATTAGACAAACACGGGACAACTCCTCAGTATAGGTGGTTTCACAGTGACATCACGAGCTGTTGCAGCCATTATGTCGCATCTTTCATTCTGCTGTGCTGGCATTAATCAATTGGGTAGGCTGAGCAGAGCAGGGTAGCGGACAGAGTTCAGTTTGGCTCAGTAGTTTTTCTTATCTCGGCAAAGTAGCCAGCTCTAGCTTCGGTGATCAGCAATCAGTCCATTATGAAATAGTTACCGCTGTGGCAGCCACCACACTATGCCAAGCCGTCGTGAACCACTTAAGCTCGTCCGTCTTGAGCACCTACAAGATAAGCAACCCGATGGCATCAAATTCAGTGTTTATCTTTTTTCGCTATGTTGCACCACTCGGACAGGTCTGAAATCTGAACCATAGATATAGTGCCCATAGATGATTCTATAGTAAAAATCTAAACGTTGTCACTCGAGGAAATGACTTTGTTTATTAGGAACTCGATATAAACAAATTGCGATACAACATTGTAAAATGCGCCAAAAAATTCCACAAAAGTACTAGATATTTCCTGTAGCAATGTGCACGTCCCTGATTTTTTTCAGAATTTTCCCGCATTGATTTCACGAGTTATGCATTTAGGACCCAATGGCACATTCACCCCCGTAACGCCTCCAAGAGTCACAGCATTGAAATAAAAATCGGTCCGAAGGCTATTCTAACCAAGATCTATGAACTGGTATGCCCCGTGAATGGGATGGGCACTTTTCACTGTCTTATTCCGCTAGACCCTTTCAGACCAAATTGACAATTAATTCTTGATATGCCCTTATTTGTCCATTGCAAAATAGTCCATATTAATACATACCGATGATTATTGTATGTTGGCACCATCCTAACCCACAAAGAATTACAGAATTGTAGCACTATACATAAATTTATGTTACCATTACATCTGTTGTCACAGTAAAAAAATATCATTTCCATGATAGTTAACTAAAAAAAAAATACTTTTCTTAAATGCTGATACCGAGAATTCTACCATAATCGTGGTGCTGTTAACTGGATAGTGAATTCTTATGTAACTCGATGAAATCACAGAAAAATAAATTTTCTTGATATCGCACTTACTTCTGGAGATATCGTATCTCAACATTGAAGTGGTTAGGTTGAAATGTGGCCTGGAACATATCAGAAATGTCACAAAAGGGCACAAGAAACTATACCTATAACTGATTTTTTTTCTTTTATTTATATTGAGAAGCAAGTGATGTATAAAAAAAAATATATATATCCTTTACTTTCAAGTTGTTTAATTGACTTACTTGGAGACATCAGACCTGTTCAGAACGGATTTCGACCCCCCGAGTATATGTTGAAGGGTATTTGCTCCATATGTCTATGTTACAATTATTTCTTCAAAATGACCCATAGGTATCGAGAAATTAACGCGCAAACACATGTGAATATCTTTTAAATATTATAATTTTAATTCACTGTTAAAAAGCTTCAACGTGGTGTACTTCCCATTTTGTGAATCCGGGTTCAAATCCCCATACTGCCAAATATTTTTATTTCTTTTTTATATGCAGTAATCATTGAGCATTGTTTTTATTTGATTTAAAATTCATTTACGAATTTTTATTATGCGAAATAACGTTTAAAAGAAAATATTACAGAATATACAGTCCCAACGTTTTTTAGAAAATAATTCTCTCATTGTTTATTGTTGATAAGTTTATTGTTTATGTGTGTGTTTTTTTTTTTAATGAAACAGGTATATTTCATGTTCATCGTTTCTATACTTGTATCTCTACAATTAATAGAAAACAGAAAGTTATGGTAGGAAATGTAGTATCAAAAGAAGTGGAAGTAAAAATGGGTGTGCCACAGGGTAGCGTATTTGGACCATTGCTATTCATTATTCTAATGAATAATTGTGTTGATTGTTTACTATCTGAAATTAGATTGTTTGCAGATGACATAATGCTGTATAAAAGAATCAAAACGATAGAGGATTATAAACAGTTGCAGGGTGATCTGGACAGTATATCTAATTGGGTTGGTAAACATGGAATGAAGATAAATGCAAAGAAGAGTCAGCTTATTAGATACACAAATAAAAAACAAAAGGTTAATTATGAATATAAGGTGGGGAAAGAATTGCTTGCTGAACACTTGAAATGTAAATATCTTGGAATTACTTTTGATAACAAACTTAACTGGGCAGGACCCATAGGACAGGTGGTAGGAAAAGGTTTCAAAGTTCTGCACTTGTTGGAGAGAGTGATGAGGGGATGTACGAGAGAAGTCAAGGAATTGGGTTACAAAACTTTGGTCAGACCATTGCTCGAATATGGTAGTGTAGTATGGGACCCTCATTTTACATATCAAATACAGGAGTTGGAGAGGGTGCAAAAAAGGGCTGCTAGATTTGTTTCTGGAAATTATCGCAGAATGCAATCAGTGACAGAGATGATAAAGGAGCTGGAATGGGATTCATTGCAAGACAGGAGGAGGATGAGGAGGGTCATGGGAGTGTACAGGGCATATACTGGCGATGAGGCATGGAAAGATATTGCAATAGGTATGAAAAGTAGTGCATGGAAGGGAAAAGATGATCATGACCACAAGCTGGCACTCGATTTCAGGCACAAGGGTGTGGGAAGATTCTCTTTTTTAGGTAAGGGTGTGAGGGATTGGAATGAGTTACCAAGAGAAATGATGAATAAGTTACCGAAAACTTTGAAAGAATATAAAGATAAAATTTGTAGAGGGCAAATGTAGGTAGGTGCAGGATAGGGGGAAGATGGGTGTGTAGGGAAATTGCCACCGGAGCCTGTGCTGCATTGCAATTAAATTAAATATCCTAAAGTAAATGTATTACAGTCTGAAGGTTGGGGTTTCCCCCCCTCCCCCCCCACCACAGTTATACTTATTTCTGTGCAGTGGTGGTAGCATGTAAATGTTTGAAAATAACATTATGTCTGTTATTTAACATAATAAAAATTCGTAAATGAATTTTAAATTAAATAAAATCAATGCTCAAGGATTACTGCATATAAAAAAAGAAATAAAAATTTTGGCAGTATGGGGATTTGAACCCGGGTTCGCAAAATGGGAAGTAAGCGCCTTACCACATACACCACGCTGAAGCTTTTAAGCAATGTGCTAAAATTGTTATTTAAAAATATTCAGATATGTATGCGTGTTAATTTCTCGATACCTATGGCTCATTTTGAAGAAATAATTGTAACACATACATATGGAGTAAATACCCTTCAATATATACTCGGGGGATCGAAATCCGTTCTGAACAGGTCTGATGGTTCCCAAGTTAGATAAGATTTCATCATTAAATTGCAGTGCCACGGTTATTGTAGAGCTGCCATGTTACAGAATAAAACACTTTAATATCTGTATTAAGCACTAAGTTATTTATCATAAATTAAATATCACTATTCCGTTACATTTATTGAAGAATTAATCTATTACTAGAGATCACCCAGTGGCCAAAATTTGACCGTAATTCATTAAGTTAATTAGGTTGTTTTTTTTGTAAAAGAGTAATAATTATTGCAAATAGTTTTTTGAATTTTTTTTCTATTGCATTTGTTGCGAGAATAGATATATTATCTGCTATACACATTATCGTTGTTGGTTGCTTATTATAAAATAATAAAATTAAAAATTTAATGTAACAGTAAAAAAGCACAATTAACAGCTATTATTTGCATGTATTTTTTGATACAATTATTTGTCAGCTATATTTTTTAAAATTATTATTGGATCAAAGAAAAACTAACCAAAAAAGTAAATGTTTTTCATTGAACATCAAATATTTTAAAATTTGATGATTCAAAACTTCTGTGTAAATGATGTTTTTTGTGTAAACTCTTTCATCATTTGCTAAATGCCCTTGACCATTATATTCTGAAATATAAAATCTCAAACCATCGAATGATCAAACTGTACTCGCTGCGATGTGCAGTTGACCATGTGGAAAGAATGGCTGTCTCAATAAAATTCCTACTTTTTCGAAGGTTTGTCCTTGAGACTTATTTATTGTGATGTTGTTGCAGGCCATGTTTCCACAGTTGCTTAATTAATTACTAGTTGAAAGAACACGCCAGTGCAACTGTTTAGTTTATTTATTGCTGCGTCGTACGCGTTTCACCTCTCGTCGAGGCATCATCAGCGACGAATCTGTGTTACAGTTTTTATATACTGTTTTATCCTATTATTACATAATTATGGGCATGAGATATTTTATAGCTACAAGATACTTACAATTTACATTTGTTACTGTGGTATGCAGCTGCGCATCTCCGTTTTTATATACAACGCATGTTTTGCCTGTATCATATTTACAATATTGTTTGTTATCATCGTTCAGTCGTCTGTTAGCGTCAGCTGGTTTGTTTATGTCTTGTCGCGTCCTTCGGTTGTCTGCTGTGGCCATTTTGTTTGTATATGTCATGTCTCGGGCCGATAGCGCGAGTTTTGAAAAGTGTGTGTATGTGTGATGGTCTTGTTAGAATGTTTTATATTTATGTGTGATGTATATATGTGTGGGGTTTTATTATACAGTTTGTGTTTATTTTGTTTTGTCTGTCGAGTTTGTGTATATTAAATTGAGTAACGTTTTATTTGTGAGGTTTAGTTGGTCGTTTAGTACCTGTTTGCCTTCATTTTTTGCTTTTTGTATATATATGTTTTCCTGTATAGTGATTGTCTTGTGTCTGTGATTATTGATAGTGAATATTTGCATATCTGTGTTTATATTTGTTGGTGAATGGTCATTTTCTATGAGGTGTTCGGCAAATGTGGAATTGGTACTGTATTTTAGTGCTCTCATGTGTTCTTTGTATCTGATTTGGAATTGTCTTCATGTTTGCCCTATGTATACTGCTTCACATTTTTGACAGGTGAGTTTAAAACACAATAGTTACAAAGGCAGATAAAAGCAATTCAATAGTCTTGATGGATAAAACAGAATACATAACAAAAACAGAAGAATTTATAGAAAAGAACAACAAAACACAACTAAAATCTGATCCAACAAATAGATATCTAGCAGAACTGAAGAAACAACTGAAAAAAAACAAATATCATTCTTACAGACAGCTAAAAGCAACACATCACACAGACAAATCCTTCAGCTCCAACACTGAGAAGCCAACCAAAAATACATAAACCACAAATTCCAATAAGACCAGTAATTAATTTTAGAAAAGCCCCAATATATCACTTAGCCAAACACATAAACAGCATTTTAAACCAACACTACACATTAAAGGGGAACAGAAGTATCAAAAACACAACAGAACTCATTCAGAACATTAAAGACTCGCACATCCCAAACACAGCAACACTTGTATCATTTGATATTGAAAATATGTACAGTAACATCCCAATCAAAGAAACCATAGAAATAATCAACACAAACCTGAATACTTACAAAATACTACCCAGCAACCATATAGAAGAAATCAAAAGCACAATAGAAATACTGACATCTCAGAATTATTTCACTTTTAATAATAAATATTACCTACAACAGGAAGGACTGCCTATGGGATCCCCAATATCAGGCACCTTAGCCAATATATTCATAGACAACATAGAAATGGAAATACCGCAAAAACTAATCCCCCAGAAAGGATACAAGATCCTGTATTGGTGGAGGTATGTTGATGATATTCTATGCCTCATAAATGAATCAGATGAAAGAATAAATGAATTACACCAGGACATAAACAATATTCACAAAATATTACATTCACAATAGAAAAAGAAGACACAGGAAAAATAATTTTTTTGGATCTCACCATTACAAAACATGAAAACAAACACTCATTTCAAGTATACAGGAAATCTACAGCAACAGACCAGATAATACATTCCACATCAAACCATCCACACAATCACAAACAAGCTGCAATACGTTTCATGCTAAACAGATTAAACAGAATCCCACAGACAAAGAACAACTACCAAGTAGAATTCAACACAATAAAGGAAATAGCAACAACAAAAGGATATGAACCACACACAGTTGACACAATAAACAGAAAAATAACTAACCAAATGAAAAAAGAACAAATAATAAACCACAAAACCAAACTGCAACCACATAGATACCACCAGAAAAACACATCTACAACACACACAGTTCAAACAAACACACAAACCACACAGTACAATGAAAACAAAAGGAAATGGTATGCAATGACATATTCTAACAAATACACACACCGAATCGCAAACATTTTCAAAAAACAAGGCATTAACATTGCACTGTGAACTGACAACTCACTGCAAAGACAAATTAGACCCCATTCAGACACAAACAAATACCACAATTCAGGCATTTACCAACTCACCTGTCAAAAATGTGAAGCAGTATACATAGGGCAAACATGAAGACAATTCCAAATCAGATACAAAGAACACATGAGAGCACTAAAATACAGTAACCAGTCCACATTTGCCGAACACCTCATAGAAAATGACCATTCACCAACAAATATAAACACAGATATGCAAATTCTCATTATCAATAACCACAGACACAACACAATCACTATACAGGAAAACTTATATATACAAAAAGCAAAAAATGAAGGCAAACGGGTACTAAACGACCAACTAAACCTCACAAATAAAACGTTACTCAATTTAATATACACAAACTTGACAGACAAAACAAAATAAACACAAACTGTATAATAAAACCCCACACATATATACATCACATATAAATATAAAACATGCTAACAAGACCATCACACATACACACACTTTTCAAAACTCGCGCTATCGGCCCGAGACATGACATAACATGACATATACAAACAAAATGGCCAGAGCAGACAACCGAAGGACGCGACAAGACATAAACAAACCAGCTGACGCTAACAGACGACTGAACGATGATAACAAACAATATTGTAAATATGATACAGGCAAAACATGCGTTGTATATAAAAACGGAGATGCGCAGCTGCATACCACAGTAACAAATGTAAATTGTAAGTATCTTGTAGCTATAAAATATCTCATGCCCATAATTATGTAATAATAGGATAAAACTGTATATAAAAACTGTAACACAGATTCGTCGCTGATGATGCCTCGACGAGAGGTGAAACGCGTACGACGCAGCAATAAATAAACTAAACAGTTGCATTGGCATGTTCTTTCAACTAGTAATTATTTATTGTCATCGCAAATGCAGGTATAATTGGAAATTGAGTTCTTTGAAACTTAAATGGTAAAATAGTACCGGAAAAAGTTAAGTTTATATGTGGAATCAAAATTCTCTAATTGCAAGCAGTTCCAGTTAAAAATTCGCAATTAATAGCATTATTGTACATACACTTGATGCGCATTCTTGCTCCATTGACTAATGCTTCCTTTGTATTTAAGTTTCTGCGATTAACCTTCAATACTACCAGATTTCGTTCAGACGTTGGCTCACCATCATATTACAGTTACATCAAATTGAACTGCATCATTGTAACATCATGTATCTAAATCACGTTTTGCTTTAAAGTGCATACAAATTTCTTTATTTTGATTTTCAGCTCTCTGACAATGATCTTTCATTGCAGTGAATGAAGGATTAATGCATTCCGAACATGCTCCTTTTTGAACATAGACAATTCAAAGTGTTGCTTCTTGCTTTAAGTTCAGAGATTAATCTCGACTGTTTTGTTTCACCAAATACCACAAACCAAAGACCACAAAGTATCTTAATGCCGAAAATACACATCAGATAGTTGGCTCTGATCCGATTCAATTTCGCGCGCGCGCACACACACACACACGATTAATGTATTTGTAAGACATATTATATATAATTTTGTCTTTCTGCATTTCTTCTTCATATATATATATATTACTTCAAATTCCTCCGTTTGCGCAATATTCTGGCCGCTAGCTGTGCCATCTATCGTTCGTCCGCTCAACCAGCGTCCGAACTGAGCAATAGGTAGAGTGCTCTGGTGGAATCTGAGCGAACTATGTAGCGGAGATAGTGTTTTATTTTATTTTATTTATTTAATGTATTTTTAACACATATGATATATTGATTTTAGCTTTCTGCACTTCTTCTGCATATAAACTTTAACTATGACATATTTCACACTTCTCCGTGCACACAATATTCTTAAAAAGGGATCCAAAAGTTTCGCTTAGTGTATTAATATATAGATTTATTGGGCTGATTAACATGTTATATTTATTTAAATTTACTACAATTCAGAAAACCTATTAAATACTAACAATAGGGGAAAAAAACCAATATAAACACAATCCAATGATTAGAAGAATCACCTTACGTCATATTGCTTCAAGCACAAAGATGTTTACAGTTAATTAAATATTAATAATGTATATTAGTTTGATCCAGTTATGTATTTTTTACTGCATTACAGAAAAAAGGAAAACTAAATAATCAAAGTCAAAATATTAAACAGAATGCAAAATGCTGTAGTTTGATATTTTGTCCTTTTTTTTTTTTTTTTAAAGAAGTGCTCATGGCAACTTTATTGTGTTCTGTGGTCATATTTGTTCCATCTGTAAATGCCTTTAATTTATTTCTCCGTTTCTCAGCACATATAAGTCGTGAGCTATTTTCCCAAATTTTAAGCTGGACCTCTAACTCTAAAAATTTGAAAACACCATCCATATTGCTGCAATATTTTTTGTAAGATACCATTTAAACCTCCAGACAACCTTCATAATAGTATAGATTATTACTAATGCTGGATATCAGGTGATATCAGATAACGAAATCTGAAACAGATTTTTTAACAATGGTACAACACCCATCATTACTTAGGTACAAAGAATTATTTACTATTATTTTATCTGTGGCCAGGTCAGGTGAGGTTGTTGCAAGCAGTGGTCAGGAAGAGGACAGTGAGGGCGAGGAGCCTCAGAGACAGCCTGCTGCAACGAAAAGGCGCCGCAAATTAGTAAGGAGAAACTGTCGACGGAGGGTCACGGCCCATCTCAAAGGAGCAGGTAAGATTGGGTAGTGCCATAGAAAAATTTCCCCATTAAACAATTTTCACTATCAGAGATCAGGGGAATTATTGCATTCTGTTACTGCTATTCTTCTACTGCATCGGCGGCATGGGTATGCAATGACTGACAAACTGTTTCAATGAACTCTGTCTCTTCACTCGTCCTCCTTGAAATGTCTCACTTTCTGATGTCTTTTTGATTGCATCACCTGATCTACCGCGTGGTCTCTTCCATTCGGAACATCATTGTATTACATCTTTATGAGATCCCCATCCCTTCTCAAGTGGCCATACTACCTTGCCGTTGTTATTATTTCTATATAAAACAGGTGATTCAAATCTCTTAGCTCTCTACTGGTTCTTCTTCTTCTCTCATCTCCCTCTTTAACTGTACCAAAAATTTGTCTGAGAATTCCATTTTCAAATGTCATTAACTTTGTCTTCATTCTTTTGGTTCAGCACTATTAAATACTGCTGGCTTATTATAGTCTTTTATATCCAAGTTTTGATGTTCTTGATAGTAATTTTGACTTTGGCATTTTCCCCATCACAAAACTGTACATATTTTCTGCCTCTCTTATTGTATTCAAGCCAGTAAAATTTATGAATATTGTATTGATGTAGCGTAGAACTTATTTGAAGCTATATGGATGTGTGTAAAAAATGTTGATCCTCACATAATTGTCATGTGGTTGATATTCCTTGATTGCAATATGATCACTGGATTAAGTTGAAATTGTGCATTTCTATTTTATTTCATAGTCAGGTTCATATTTTAGCAGGCTAACAGATTAATCCAAGCTGTTAAAACCAGCTGAATAAAAGCTGCCTTTCCTTTGGTAATAGCCTTAGAAAGTGTGTCAATGATTTATATTTTAAGAAGTGAAACTATCTTCATAAATATTTGTGTATAATATTTCTGCTAATTTGGTTATACTGGTATTTTTTAAATTGTTTTGCTTATTGTAGTATGCAGATTTCATATTTTCTATTTGTTAAATTTAATATGAGAGTTAATTGACTAGTTGACTAAATTTGAAAAATAGGTTAATACTTTACCTTAGTATCTCTACTTCTCAAAAAACGTACTATTTTTTTAAAAATCAAACTTTTACATTATGTATTTTGAATTAAAAAAGACATTTTAAATTTACCGCGAAAACGCTCAATTCTGTGATGGCGTACTGAATAACGTCACACCTCGCGAACCTAAACAAAGCAGTCGTGTTATGTATATGACAAGTGACAAGTGTTCTTTAGTTAAACATGAATTCTTCATTTTATAAGTACTGTGCAGTGCCCCAGTGTAAAAGTATAACAATAAAAACGCCAAACCAGTTATTTATATATGTTCCAAACAAATGCGGAAAAGTGGTTATAACTTGCAAGGAGGGAGGATGGTCATAGATTATCTGCAGATTCAAGTATCTATTTTTGTGAAGATCATTTTGATGTAAGTGTTTGTGCACTATATATTTCTGAATCTAAAGCAAAATCTGAATTTTGCAGAACCACTACTTTTCAAGTATTGATAACACAATAAGGTATGTTTTGGTTTTATTATTTAAAATCTTTCTTTAGTGTTTCGTTTGATATAATAAACACACTCTGGCAGCACTATCATTACCGTGGTGTCACAATCTGATGATAGATTCTTATGCTTCTCGACGAAACAAATTGTAAAAAAAAAAAAAAAAAGAATAGATTTTTTGTATATCTCTCTTGGTTCTCGAGATATCTTAGTTGAAAGGTGATGTAGTTAGGCTCATGTGAAGCTTAGAGCAGACTGGAAATTACCAGTGCCACACCTGTTTTTGAGGATATACTTTTCTAGAAAAGGTGTATATAAAAGCAAAAAGAAAGGCTCGGCCGCAACGCCAGGGTCCCAAGAAGGAATAAGTAAGCGAGTTAGCATTTACGTGGAAATGAGGCCTGACCAAGCTATTAAATTATGCATTCATGGCAGTGGTGACTATGTATTTTCGATTCGTACGAAAATAAAGCCAGTAATCTAAGTTGTTTTGTTAGATTGCATTGGCAGTCGTATTCTCAGATGAACAATGTATATTACAATCGCTGCAATGTTCAATTGTTGGTTAAGGCATATAAGGTCGTCATTGAAGCTGTTTGAAGTGGATGTTTGACGCGAAAAATCCACGAAGTGCTACGGCGTCAATTTTGTGCTAATTGCTACTGTTTGCTTTGCTAAATCCTGGTTCTATAGCGAATTAAACTAGTCTTTCAGCGTATAACTGAGAATAACTGTATTAAAGTGACAAAAGTTCCTACAAATGAATAATTTACCAAGTAACCCGTTCTGTTGAACGAATATGTCAATAACAACTTTGGTGTCTCGCGAGGTGTGACATAATGCTTTCTCATTGGCGTTCACTTGATTTTGTCGAGTTTATTTTCTAAAAATAATATTAATCTTTATCTTTTATAATAAATAATTTAGTTTTTTTGTTATCTCCTTAGCATGATTAATCATTAAAAACTGCTATGTTTCTGTTTTATTCTTAGTCGACACAAGCCAATTTTGAATTTTATAGGACTGTTGGTGATTTACTAACAATGGTCCGAGATGTTATTAGCAAATAGCAATAATTTGATTTAATTAATGAACTGAGAAAAAATATATGTCGGAACACTGAAAGAAAATCACCACATAAATTATTACAGTAGAACTCCAATTATCCGAACTCTGAATATCCGAATCGCTAAATATCTTAATTTTTTTTAAACTAAACCACCAGAAATATCTTGGAAAAGAAGCCAGTAAAGTACTTTTGGTTGTTAATAATACAACTCATCCCACCGAATAATTTTTGGAAAGAGGGAATGGCCAGTTTAAAACAATCCTTTTACTGCCAAAGGTCACAAGCTTGTTGCAACCAAAGGACCAGTCTCTTATTGAAACTGTTAAACTCCATTACAGAAGGCAACTTTTAGAGAAACTTTTGATGGAGGGTGAAGACAAAGAAGGTATGTTGGCTAGCCACTAAAAGATTGAGCTTACATGGTGGCAGAAGCTTTGAGCATTGTTAAGGCAGTCACATTATGACGTGCGTGGAACAAGATGAAAGGCATGCCAACTCAAGAAGAGAAGGAAAAGGGACAAAGAAGCTCAAGAAATGGAAAGGGAAGAGACAGGATAAGTTGGGTATTACGTGTCACTTGAGGAATTCAGAAACATTCTTTTGAAAATTCGTGGATGTTCAGAAGTTTGTGCTGAAGATATAGGAGAGTGAGTGGTGTGTGTGTCGTCAGACCCTGGGTATGAAATTCTAAATGATGATGAACTTATTAAAAGTGTGATAGAAGAAAGTGTCAAGAAAGAAGATCACCTTAATGTCAAATATGAAGCAGAGACGGAACAATCAGTTAGTCAAGCATTTGCCGCCCTTGAAACTGCGTTGAAGTGGCTGGAGCATGAGCCTGAGTGTGACCACATGCAACTTCTCACTGTCAAGTAGATGCGCAACTTGGGTGCCTGAAAATGGATGAATACAGTCAAACAGCAAGCAATGTATTATTTGCAGTAATTTTCAACACACATACAATAATTAATTAAAATAGACCATTCTTCCGAAAAAATCTGAATTTTGACTATCCGAACCGGGTCCGGTCCCAATTGATTCAGATAATTGGAGTTCTACTGTATCTGCGTTTTGTTGATTTATATTTGTTCAATGTGGATGTTTTCATTGTGTTTTCTGATCGCTGTTATAGTAACTAATAAATATGTGATCACATATTTATATAGCAATGCAGTGAATGTATTAATCCGTATGTGATGGAAGCTTTCATTTTAGAGCAGAAATATTAGCTTTCATGAATGCCATGTTATCGAAACCATTACTTAATTTGAATAAAAGTTTTTATGCAATGGTCATGATCTATGTGGCCTATAACACAATTAAAACTAATATTATGAATCATAATTATAATTTATTTTTAGTTACCTTTTTTCACTAATGCCGTATAACTGAGGTCGTTATTTCAGCTGCATGCAAGCAGTTCCAGTTGTGTCAATACAAATGTTGTAGCTTGGATCTGAATCACAGGTTAAAAAAAGGTGGGGGAAGATGTATGAATCTTTAAAAGATTTTAGGCAAGTGTATACCGCAGTATGTCGTTTAAATAACGTGATAAGCCCTTATCCCTGGTGAGCAAGCTGGATTCCATCCCAGTCAGGACTGTAGCGATCAGGTCTTCTGTCTCTAACCACATACTAGGAAGCAGAGTATCAGAAAAAAATGAAGAATGTAACTGCCTTCCCAGATCTTTCGGCAGCATACGATACAGTTTTGAGAGAGGATCTCCTGCTCCAACAGATCAAGGCAGTTCCTTGCAAACAGATAAGTACTGTACTGGAAAACATGTTAAGTAAACACTTGTTCCAGGTGCACACGGAGTCTAGCAGGAGTTAAATAATGGCTCGGTTCTTTCCCCTATACTTTTTAACTTGTATACGCATGACATGCCAGACACAGCCTTTCACAAATTTGTATATGCTGATGATATTAACATTATAGTGTGTAGAACTATCTTTGCAGAGGCTGAAGAAATAATGACTCACGATCTTCAGGAAACAGATGCCTACTTTCAAAGGTGGCACCTTCAACCTAATCCGTAGAAAACAGAAATAGCTACATTCCAACTTGACTACAAACAAATGAACAACCAGTCAATTATAGCATTCAGAGATCAGATACTTAAAAAAAGCACATTAAGAACAACAGCATTGGCCTTATCTTTCCCCACAACTTATTAGATTGTTCGTGGTTTATATTACATATATTAAATAACTAGTCCACGATCCAGTTTGAAATTTTAACTTGTTTTTATTGATAGTAAGGCATCAAACTTCAAATACATTTCACAACACTCCAACGATTACAGTTGACACTCCTTCCAAAGACAATACTACCAAAACTGTTCATTCAACATTGTCCTTGACCGATGTAAACTAATGCCAAGATACTCCTACTGTAAAACTCTGTCAAAAACTCTTTCTTGGTCTCTGCTGATCACATTATACAAGTTCTGTCGAATGTTCTAGAACACTACAAAGGCTTCCGACAGATATTTCTCGAACATTAACAATGCTTAAACAATTGAAAACATATTAAAAACAATCAGAACTAATACATAATCATTTACAATCATTTCAAAATGCTTAGAAATGAAAATGAAAGATACTTATACACAAAATTATCCACATAAATCATTTTAAACTGTAGTAATTCATCCTTTAAACATCGTAGCTCACCTTAATACTTACAATTACAAACGTTTAGATAATTCTCTTGCATAGTTCTGTCCTTAAACATATTAAATGATATTTACATAATTTCTTTTCACAAAACAAAATCCATTTACACTGATATACAGTAAAATACAAGACAAATATACGAAATCATTTTCAGTCACACTCAAGCTTGCTACAAGTGCTTCATAAAATACAATTCCAGTTAGTTTAGGTTTGAGGGCTGTTACAAACTAAATACTGCTCCAGCGTGTGATTTAATAGCTCTCACACCCAGTGAATGAATGTTCAGCTTCACCAAACAATGTGCATCATAACTGGCATGCTTCTGCCTACACCTATCCAGTGGCTGCCAGTGCTAAACATCACACCACCTCACGTCAGAACACAAAAGGTCCTAGTCAAACTATGGTCGAGAATTGTGAACAGTGAAGCACTTGCCATTTATGGAGAAACTATGGAATACAAAATACTTCTGAAATCACAGCACCCTGCCTGGAAGACAGCTGTCACTCTAACATATAACTTCTTCAGCCCTACAGATAGCTCGACAGTGGAATGGGCATCACCGACAACATAGGGCACAGGGCAAATTAGCAATCCCAGCTCAAAACTACCACTTACCGTGGTGTAAATTAAATTGTGTTAGATTTGGTATGAGAAGAACTGCTTGAACTCTCCTCACCTGGGGCTAGACAGATTCTCCATACTGTGATTGTGGTGAGGTTTCACAAACTGTGTTGTGCAGGATTGCCCACTGCATGCCTTTGCTGGAAGTCTGGAATATTTAAATTTGGCTATGACTAAGATGGTGGGCTGGTTGGAGCACCTCAATGTCATGTTATAGTGGTTATGGCTGGCGATCCTGTTGTAATGGCATTATCACCTGCCAGCTGTGGGCCTTGTCTGCTTAACTAAGTATATATATTTTAAAAGAAAGT
The DNA here is from genome assembly GCA_031002005.1 of Vandiemenella viatica. Taxonomy (NCBI): domain Eukaryota; kingdom Metazoa; phylum Arthropoda; class Insecta; order Orthoptera; family Morabidae; genus Vandiemenella; species Vandiemenella viatica. The sequence goes on from JARYHS010013631.1 coordinate 1,787,844, forward strand.
TGTTCCATAATTACAATATAACTGTGGTTGAGTTTTTTAAATGTCATGTAGCATCAAATGTGAAATAAATAACTAACATGTGATACAGTGAATGTATTAATGCACATGTGATTGAAACTTTCATTTTCTAGCTGCAATATTAGCAGAGTTTGTGGTTAGGTTGACCAGGATGACAAGTGAAACTGTTTGCTACAGTGTAAGGGGGCATCCATAAATTACGTGAGGTGTTTTTCCAGATTTCGCCAGACTCCCCCCCCCCCCCCCCTCTGGTGAGATTTGGCCCGTGAGAACCCCTCCCCCCGCCCCTAGATATAGCCCTTGAAACTTTTTGAGACCTTTTTTTTTAGGTCTCACCCTTCAAAATTCGTTTTTTCGACGAAATTTCTCCATAAAATAGCTTTTCGCGCAATTTGTAGACTTTTTTTTTAACTCTGCTATCCCAAAAAAAAATTCAAAACCTTACGTGAGATTTCTGTAGACCCCCCCCCCCCCCCCGGGTGAGATTTGGTGAGATTTTGCCGGACCCCCCCCCCTCCCCCATTTGACCTCATGTAATTTATGGATGCCCCCTAAGGCAATAGGGTTTGCATTAAGCATTACTTCGTAACAATTCTATTTAGTTAAGTAACTACAAAGAAATTACTTTTTCAGAACACTCTGCTCAACATGTCATTTTTAACAGGTTTACAGGCTAGTTAATAAAAAACAGATTAATTTCACTTTTTCTATTACTTGCATGTTTCAGGCAGGCAGGCTAAGATGTTATAATACAAGTTATGTCCAAAAATATCATCTTTTAGGTGTCCACTGAATCATTTGGATTTTTTTTTTTTTTTTTTTTTTTTTTTTTTTGTAATTTGCATCTTACCAGAGATGATTTAGTATAGTATTTGTGTTTCTCTTTTAATTTGTGTCAACACAGTTATCCTCCTTCCAACTTTTGTAAGAGAGTAGTTTATTTTAAACTCTATTCTTGTGTGAAGTCTTATTTCCTTTAAATGTGTTCTGGCCTTTTATTCAGGAGGACACGGCATCAATCCCTTTTGAGCCATCAAGATTTGGGTTTTCTATGGTTTACCGAAATCACTTCAGGTGAATGCCAGGATGGTTCCTTTAAAGGCCTTGGTAAATTTCTTCCCCAGATCCTTTCCTGCCTCTAATGACCGGGTCCTCAATGAAGGGAAAAAAAACTTTAAACATTTTCTCCTTCTGTAATTAATCTTACACAGCTAGTTAATTTGCTGTATCTTATGCTTTGTTAGTGTCAGACACCAAATGTATGAATATTGTACCAAACAATGTAAGCATTCCGCCCCAATGCCACTCCCAAGTACACAAATATTTTCACATAAAAGAATGCTATTAGTTGAAAAATACCTTCTCATGTATTTGAGTGTTTTAATTGCTTATTGTTGTAGGCGCCACTGAAAAATGCAGCGAGATAACAGATGATGAAGAAGAGGAAGATGAGGAGTCAAAGAATGATGATGCAGTGAAAGATAAGGATACAACAGATTCATTGACAGAACCTGACCAGGAAGTACCAAATGTTCTTATGAGGTTAAGTGGAACTTTGAACTTATTCCTCACTCTTGTATTTCTTATAAAAATCATATTTTATAGCTTGAAATGTATAGGTTTGTTGTATTTGCATACATTTTTTCTACACGATAGTTGTAGTTACTCATGCTTCTAAATAATTTCTGCTACAAATTTTGAAACAAAAAAGAAAAATATCTAAAATATTAATGCCATCCTTAAAACCAGAAACTTTTAATACAAAACAAAGAAAAAATTATGTCTTCATGACTACTTATTGACCTTAATTCACTAAATTTTCAACAAAAGAGCTGATTTTCAAATTTAGCTTATGGTAATTAGTTCTAGAGAAAACAAATCACATGTTAGATCTAAAATATTTTAAAATAATTGTCAATGCACCTCAAATAAGAATTGAAAGTCCATATTTTTTCAACCACTCTGTAGCAGCTCTAGGTGTTTAAAGAAAGTCTTCCAGTGAACCTTGGTACGCACTTTGTCTACACTCATGACAACATGCTGGATAGTATGTTGTTGTGAATCACAGTAACAGTTGGGAAAAGTTCCCATGCCCTACTTATACCACCCATGGTTAGTTCATATCCTGTTGAGGGCAGCCCATGTTTTATATTGTAGGTCAAATCCTGCTAATCGATAGTGGGCATAAAATATTGACTGCCACTCTTTTGTTGCTACAGTGTTTCAGTCCTGTCGCCATTCTGCTGTAGCTATAAACCTCCTGTCAATTAGCTCTTTTGCTTTTAGTACAAACATAAGTTCAGACACCAAAATCTATTAAGCATTTCTTCACGGAATGGAAGACTAATATTCACCGATATTTTTGTAAACTTGTGGCTCAATTTATTAAATCTTCTTAGTCTTGAGGCTGTGGCACAACATAGGCAACCAGAATAGAGGAATAGATTTTAGTGTGCCACTGATGATGCACATTGTCTGGTTCAGGATGATGAGGGGAGAGCACACATCCTTGAGGTAACCCATTGTTGAGCACATTTAATTTACTCTGCTTATTAACAATCACAACCTGAATCGCCCTGTTTGATAGCATGTTGTTTATGAGCTCTGATATTATCTTACAGTAGGTGGGTTTGATGAACTTGCACATTAAACCTTCCTTCCATACTGTATCATATGTAGCTCTGAGGTCTATAAAAATGGCAACACTCTTCAGTTTTCTTTCAAAAAGCAAAAACTTGATCTTCTCAATTATAGCATGGTCTAAAACATGCTTGTTCAACTGGAAGGATACTTAAGATTTGAGGGCTAATCCTATTGTATATTCCAGGAGCTTATAGCAAATGCTCATCAAAGCAATTGGACAGAAGTTTTGAGGACATACTGCTGGTTTCCCGGGTTATAAGATAGCTATGATCTTATTCCACTTGAACTCTAAAGGAAGCTTTAAATGTTTAAGATATTTGGTTAAAAAAAACTTTATAGTCATTGCCTTACATTAATTCCACAGTGTGTTAGAAATTCTGACTGAATACCATCAAAACCAGGAGCTTTCTATACTTCATTTCCTTAAGGGCTATTGTTAACTCGTCCTCGGTAAAAGGCCCAGAAATATTTAATGATGTATCACTTTGTCTTTTCATGTGAGGTAGTTTTGATTTTATTAACCTTTTATCATCTTTATTGGGTTTAACTTTTGACATACTAGCAACGCAGTTGGCAACTTGATTGGATATAATAGCCAATTTGGGTTAGGGATATGGGGTGCTCTTTCCAATTCCTTCAATAGGCTCCAAACCTTTATGCTTGATTGCTTGAAGCTTGCAGGCTTCTGTCCGCTTACAATGTCTAGCCTCATCAAAGTTGTGAAGGAGTTCAGCAGTGACATCAGATCCCCCATTCTTCTTAAAATCATAGTAACGTTTTTCACATTTATTGTTCCACCCAGGAACATATTCTTTTCTCACTATTCTTGGAATGTCTCTCTTTGCAGTAGGTAACACAAATTTAAAAAATCTAGAATAGTTGCTGGCAGTTATCGTCAGATGTTAAATTTATATATATTTTTTGTATTTTTCCTCCCAGAGACCCTGGTGACTTGGTTGAGATAATAGAGGATCATTCTAATGATAGCTCACATGATTCAACCCAGGGTGCTGTCATGACAGAGCTGGCTAGTCTTGTTCAGGGTTCACAGATGCACGACTGTCGCCCATACATTCGAAACTTCCAGGCTCATAGGTAATAAATTTATATTATCTTAGATGAAATTTAGAAGTGTAATTGGCTAAAGTTTTTTTTCTTCTTCTTCTTCTTTTTTTCTTTTTTGTTGTTGTCAGTATTTCAACTGGTTGATGTAATCCTCCATCCCTTCCTATCTTGTGCTAACCTGTTCATCTCTACATACCCCTTACAACCCATGTCCTCAATTATCTGCTTCATACATTCTAATCTCTGTCTTCCTCTACAGTTCTTACCTTCAACTGTTCCCTCGACCAGCAAATTAAACAGTCAGCATGTCTCAAAATATGTCCTGCCAGCCTATCTCTTCTTTCTGTAAGCTTCTTCGACAAACTTCTTTCCTCAACCATCATTTCCAAAATTCGTTCATTTCTTACTTTGTCTGTCCACTTAATTTTCAGCATTCTTCTGTAGCACCACATTTCAAAAGCCTCAATTTTCTTTCTTTCAGGTATTCCTAAGGTCCATGTTTTGCTACCATAAAGTGCTGTGCTCCATACATAGAGTTTTTAAAAAGTTCTTTCTAATTCCTAGATCAATATTTGAAATTAAAAGATTTCTCTTTCTCATGAAGGCTCTTTTTGCTAGTGCTATTCTGCTTTTAACATCATTCTTGCTTCGGCCATCGGTTCTAATTTTGCTTCCCAAGTAACAGAATTCACTTACTTCTCCTATTGCGTGCGATCCTATTTTGATATTTAATCTCATGTGATTGATATCATTTCTGCTACATTTCATCACTTTTGTCTTGCTTTGATTTATATTCACTCCAAAATCTTCCTTCAGTATTTTGTTCATGCCATTCAGTAACCTCTCAATATCCTCAGCCCTTTCTGCTAACAAGACAATGTCATCAGCAAATCGTAGAGAGACTATACTAACCTTTTCCAACCAAATGTCAACCTCTCCTTCACGTGGTGCACCCTGTTTGCATGGACGAGGCTCTGCCGACTGAAAGATTCCCCGTATAAGGAGTCGCCCACTTCTTGGCAACAGCCTCCGAAAGGAAGGTAGAAGAGCAGGGAGTGGTTCAGGGTACCCTCTTGTCCTTGGGGTTGGAAACAGTCTCTGAAGGCGGATGAATCAGAAATGATCAATGGCATGGGGATGCAGAAGGCAACGGGAAACCACTGCATTAAAGACCCAAAGGGTATCCCGAGGACATGTAATCCTCTCAAATTCCATATATCATGATGGCTTCTTCCGGGGTAAAATATTCTCCCAATCGGATCTCCGGATGGGGGCTGCTCAGGGAGGAGTCATCAGAATAGGGCGGGTAGGCTAGAAAACTTAAGAAGGGATTTAGATGTTGTTGGGATTAGTGTGATTAAATGGAAAGAATTTCTGGTCTGGGGAACACAAGATAATTAGCACACAAGCTGTCAGTGGAATCACTTGTGTAGGATTTGTAATGAATAAGAAAGTAGGGAAACGGTTGAGCTATTACGAACAGCTTAGTGACAGGATTATTTTGATGTGGTTAGAAACTAAGTCCGTCCCAATTTCATTAGTACAAGTGTATATGCCAACGTCGCAGGAAGATGATCAAGAAATAGAGAAATTTATGCCGAAATTGAAGAATTAATCAAATATGTGAAGGAAGGAGAAAATCTAATAATCATGGGTGATGGAAAGCGATAGTGGGAGAAGGAAAAGAAGGGAATACTGTAGGAAGTTTTGGTATAGGAGAAAGAAATGAGTGAGGAAGCAGGCTGTTAGAATTTTGTTAAAGATATATGCTAGCTGTGGCAAACACATTGTTTAAGAACCATGCAAGAAGGATATACACCTGGAAACGTCCTGGCGATACAGGCAGATATCAGCTAGATTATATAAATGTCAAACAGAGATTCAGGAATCAAGTTCTAGACTGTATAGCGTACCCAGGAGCAGATATAGACTCTGACTATAATTTGATAGTAATGAAGTGCAGGCTAAAATTCAAACGCATAAGGAAGCAGTATAAGCAGAACAGACTGGAAGTGAATAAAGTGAAACAATCTAGCACAAAGGAAAAATTTGCAGAAATGGTGGACTTAGGTCTAAGAAGTAACTCTGAAAGGAGTTCTGTCGAGGACGAATGGAATGGTTTAAAGACCTTTAAAGACTGAAATAATGAAAGCGGGTAAAGAAACATTAGACTTTAGGGAACAAGCCACCCAAAAACCTTGGATCACAGAAGAAATTTTAAAGCCGATGAATTAGAGTAGAAGGCACAAAAATGCTCAGGATGAAGCAGAAAGATAACAAAACAGGCAATTTAGAAATCAAATAAACTGGAAATGAAAGTGCAAAAGAAAAATGGCTACAAGAAAAGTGTGAAGAAATAGAAAACCATATGGTCATAGGTAAAGTAGATGATGCATATAGGAAGATCAAACAGAATTTTGGAGAAATGAAGAAAAGAGGTGTAAACATTAAAGCTGCCGATGGGAAACCTCTTTTAAGTTCAGACGATAGAGCTAACCGATGGAAGGAATAAATTGAGAAACTTTATGATGGGGACGACTTGAATAATAGCGTAATGGAAAAGGAAGGCGATGTCAACATTGATGACTTAGGATATCCTGTTTTGAGGACAGAATTTAATAAAGCTCTGAATGACTTGAAAGCAAATAAGGCAGTTGGAATAGATGAGATCCCTGCAGAATCCCTAGGAAAAGAAGGAATCGAAAGATTTTTCAAGCTGATATCAAAAAGTTATGAAATGGGAGAAATTCCAACTGATTTTAATAAAAAAATATCATCTTCACACTTCTAAAGATAGCACAAGCCGACAAATGTGAGAATTATCGCACCATTAGTCTAACATCACATGCTTCAAAATTACTGACAAGAATAATATACAGAAGTATGGAAAGGGTAGTTGAAGAGATAGTAGGTGAAGATCAGTTTGGGTTTAGGAAAAATTGCGGTACAAGGAAAGCAATTCATGCTTTAAGATTAATACTAGAAGGATGGATCAAGAAAAACAAAGATACTTTTGTGGCGTTTGTTGATTTAGAAAAAGCTTTTGATAATGTTAGGTGGGAAAAGATGTTCAAAGTTTTAAAGAAGTCAGGTCTAAAGTATCGAGATAGAAGAATACTTTATAAACTGTATAAGAATCAAGTGGCTATAATAAAAGTGGAGAATCATGTGAGACATGCATGAGTTTAAAAGGGCAAGAGACAAGGTTGTAGTCTATACCCATTAATATTCAACTTGTATGTAGAAGAAGCAATAAAGAAAGTAAAAGAAAAAGTTCCATTTGGCATACGTGTTCAGGGAGAAACAAATCAGTATGCTACGGTTTGCAAAATAAAGTACATACTGCAGAAGAAAAACATTGTATGTAATACAAGATTACAGGTAATTTGCCAAACACTGTTTTCAGTGTGATGATATTTGGTCAGTAGGTTATGGCACTGTATAGTTACTGACATAACATATTATTATCATCACCACCACCACCACCACCACGCCCACCCTCACTCCCACCGTCACCATTGATAGTGAGTAGGAGAGGAGATCGCATTCCACATTAATAAATGCTATTTAATATATCTTTAGTTTTTAACATCAGAGTAAGAATGCATAATGTTATACTAAATTGCTAATTAAACTTGTTGCTGTTGTTGATTTAAAATTGTTTTTTGATAATATATTCAAAATATATGTATGTTTTATTAAAAAGAAAATTTATTCATTTTATTTTACTTTGATTGGTCATTATTGTGAATATACTTTCCCACAGTTATCATTGATAAACTTGCCCACCCACCCACCCCCCCTCTCCCCCACCATTCAATCCTCACCCTTCCAACCTGGTTATTCTTTGGCTTATTCACTAGTAGGTACTCATCTGTCCTGTTTCCGTATGTCTAACTTATAACATGACTAAGATTTCTTTACCGAAGAATATGAAATATGTTCTTGTTTTTGTATTTGTTCTGCCCCTCCTGCCTGCATCTGTGGTGATGGATTATTTTACCTAGTATTTCTTATTTTTAAAAATTCCTTTTTTGTCACTGTTGTTTGGATGTGGTTTCTTAGAGAGAAAAAAGTAAATTCACAAATTACCAAAACTTATACTCATTATTATGTAAGCTTATATTTTGACAGTACAAAACATTCTTTAAAATAATCAATTTTTATGTTTACTTCTTGTTTCTCTTTTTGGAGGTGTAACAGTTTGTGGCATTACATTCTCGACAGCGTGGTGGTAGGATATTATGTATATCCCTAGAAATGTTTGAAGGAATAAATTCTTCTGACCCAGTCACCAGTTATTCTGCCTATTTATACTTTACTGTTCGAAGGAGACACACTAGGGGGAAAAAAAACAAAAACAACTTTTGGCATTTTCAATTCAAGGTTTATTCAAATGTTTGAAATCCTACCTACACCAGTTTGAATCGGAACATTATTAGACTTTGATTGTATCTGAGACTGCGAAATTCTAAGAACAGTTCACATCATCAATTTTTATCATTCACACATGTTCAGCAGGTATACAAACATGAAATAAGAAAACAGGTTAACTTCTATAAATAAGTCCAAATTATTGCATACGTGTGCTGTATGCTTCCAAAAAGTTCATGCAGGTGAAAACCAAAAATAATCTGCCACATATTTTGCATTATGGCTGGACAGACTTATGTTCGCATAACATGTCTGATGAAAACAGTATCTCTGAGAAGACTGGCAGGAGCCGAGGTCCTTCCGCAACATGTTATGGTTTTCCAGGAAATTCTTAGTAAACTCCCGGGAGCATTCATGCATCCAAGGTCTCCCTGATACTTGCATGGACTTGTGAGAAATTTAATTATGAAAATCCACATGGCAGTATTTTTAATGAAACAGCGGGTTCTAAATCTCGCACTGCTTTGGGTTTAGGGGTAACCTATAACATGACTGTTATGTTAAAAGTTGATTTTGTCAATTTATTCTACTCCCTTGTAAAACATTTTTTGATGGTTTATTCTTTTGATAAAACTTCTGAACTGTCTGAAAAATAAAAACTTCATGAAGTTTCACATGAGTGGAAACTATCATGCTGACAAGACATTTGTGGGCCTCAAGTCATATAAGTATTGAAACAAATAACCTTCTTATCATCGACATCATTACAGCCCTTGTGAGATGCTGGCAGCTGTAGCATACCTAATCATTCTGATGTCTTAATTAATAGCAAACCAGGTAATTTTGTCTGATGCTTGTTAAGAAAGCATGGTGATTAACTGCTTTCACTTGATTACAGCAGTAATCCTACACTTCTATCGTTGTTAAAAATGTGTGCAACCATATTGTTATGCTGAATTATTGTATGCATCTCTATTTCTGCAACCTCAAACTTAAATTTGTGCCCTAGAGTCAGGCAGTATTTGGCAGCAGTCATTTCTCCTAGATGTGGGAAGGACACACAACGTCTGGTCACACCCAATACTCTTGTGATGTAAAACTGATGTATTATGGTTTGCCACAAAGGTACAAGAATGGTGGGGAACATGCTACTGTTCAGCACCTCACCAGAGAGTACACTGAGAAGGTATGTCAGGGAAGGTATGGAAGTACATATACCGAAGCGGAAAATAAATTGGGACAATGATCCACCGTGGTACACATGTGAAGTCAAAAGATTACTCAAAAAACAAAGGAGGATACACAAACGATACAGAAGGAAGAGGTCTCACAGCGATTTAGAAACCTTGGCTGAGTTAGAGGACTTGTGAAGAATGTGATGTGTGAGGCCTTCAACGATTTTCATTCAAATACTCTCTCTAAGAGTCTCACAGAAAACCCAAAGAAATTTTGGTCATATGTTCGAAAAGTCAGTTGTACCAACAGCAATATTCCAGCACTATTTCGTGAAGGGTCCGAGGTTAATGAAAGCCGCAATAAAGCTAACGTACTAAATACTGTATTCAAACATTCATTTACTGACGAAAATAAGGATAGCATTCCCATTTTCCCACGTCGTGTTGAGTTGGAGATGGACTCATTACGAATAGATACTGCAAGTATCATAAAGCAATTAGAGCTCCTGAAGTGGGGGAATGTGCCGGCCCCGGATGGAATTCCAGTAATTTTCAGAGTATGCAGCGGAAATCGAGCTATTTCTGTCTGATATATTCAGTAAAGCACAGGATAGAAAGGGATGGAGGATTGCATCAAACCAGTCGAAAGACTGACGACAGCAAAAAAAAAAAAAAATATTCAGTAAATCCCTAGAAGAGCGAAAAGTAACTTCAGACTGGAAAATAGCGCAAGTAACTCCGATTTTCGAGAATGGTGATCGAAGCGATCCTGAAAACTACCGTCCCATATCTATAACATCTGTTTGTAGTACAGTTATGTAGCATATTATATGCTCGAACATTATGAATTTTCTAGATGAAAATAATTTGCTTACAACAAATCAACACGGATTTCGGAAGAAAAGATCATGTGAAACACAGCTGGCCCTATTTACACACGACGTAATGAAAGTTATTGATGCAGGTTCACAAGTAGATACAATTTTTTTAGATTTTCAGAAAGCCTTTGACTCTGTGCCACACAACCGCCTTTTAGCAAAGCTACGAGTGTACGGTATAACGGATCATCTTTGTGAATGGATAAAGGATTTTCTAACTGGTCAATCGCAGTATGTCGTTGTTGAAGGAGAAAGTTCTTCTAATCTAGATGTTACATCGGGTGTACCTCAAGGAAGTGTAATAGGACCACTTCTTTTCTTAATTTTTATAAACGATCTCAGAGACAAAGTGAAAAGCATTTTTAAATTGTTTGCTGATGATGCGATTATTTATAGGGAAGTAAGGAATTTGGCTGATTGCTTAGAAATTCAGTGTGATCTGGATGTTATTTTTGCATGGTGCGCTGAGTGGCAACTCTCACTAAATTGTAAAAAGTGCAAGACAATGAGCATAACTAACAAAAAGAATCCGATTGTTCAGAAATACGAGGTAAACAGTTCAGTTATTGATATCGTCGATTCTATGAAATATTTGGGAGTAACAGTACAAAGGAACATGAAATGGGACTTACATATTAATATGTTAGAAGGTAGAGCTAATTCTAGGCTGCGGTTCCTAGGTCGAATCTTGAAAAATTGTAATGACCATAAAAGGAGATAGCGTACAAATCTCTTGTGCATCCATATTTGGACTACTGTTGTGTCATGTGGGATCCATTTCGTAAGGGGTTGATTGAGAGTATAGAGAAAGTACAGAGAAGAGCCGCTCGATTTGTGACCGCTTGCTACAGTCCTTATGAAACCGTTACAGAACTGATTAGTAGACTAGGCTGGGAGTCTCTGGTAGATAGACAATGCACGTTTCGTATAAACTTATTGGTAAACATGCGTACTCCCACTTTCACTTACGAGTGTAGTGAAATACTTTTTCCACCAACCTATTTGGGTTGGAAAGATAAAATTAGAGAAATAAGGTGCCACACTGATTCTTATATGAATTCTTTTTTCCCTCGTACCATTAGGGATTGGAATGCACAACAAAGAGATTGATTAGGTTTGGTGCTGAGCATCATCTGGCACCCAGAGTTTTGTGAAAGCAGAGTGTAAATGTAGATGTAGAAGGTGGATGAAAAATTAAGTATTTAAATCACGATACTGTTAGAAACTATACATCAGGTCAGGCAATTGAGTGGTAACACTAGGGACTGATATTTGGGAGAATGCAGGTTAAAATTTCTTATCCCTATCTCCATCCAGCCATCCAGAGTTTGATTGTCCACAGTTTTGTTAAAGTCTCTTCAGTTGAATGCCAGGACGGATCTTTCTAAAAGCCGTGGCCGAGTTCCATCCAGTTCCTTGTCTGCAACCTTCTTCCGCCTCTAATGATGTCGAAAAGGTGTTAAGCCCAAAGCATACAGATTAGACCTGTAGAGTTCATGAAATTAAGAGGCAACAAGGTTGAATAACTTCTGGTGAGTGAAAATTTCCTACTCAGTTCTCCCATTCTCTTCTATGACATTTGCCAGTCATTTGCTTCTACAACCTTCAGATTCTCACCTCTACATATAACACCAGAAGTTGTCTTGAACTTCTGAGTTCTTATTATTGTATCACTCCTTTTCTTCACAGAAAGCTGTATTTTATATAATGTCACTACTTCTTGACATGCATCCATCTATTTTTGCATTTCAGTCAATTTTACCAAACTATCATGTCATCACCCTTCAAATTCAGTCTCCAGTTTTTCTTGCCACCTTCCTTATTATTTCATCTGCGATTGTAATGAACACCAATGGTTAGAAGATACTTCCTTACCTGGGTCCATCTTATACGATGGGCGTTTGAAAAGTCCGTGCAAAGTCCGAGAGATGGCACCACCGGCGCGTATCGAGGTCATGTTTAGTTAGTAGCATTCTTGAATGAATGCACACCAAGTTTCAGCCATATTGGTCTATTTCTTTGTGTTTGGTATTTGTGTGAATCAAGGAAGTAGAGTGATTTTCAAGAAATGGACGAAAAAGAATTTTGTGTGGTGATTAAACATTACTTTATGAAGGGCAAAATGCCTCAGGAGACTAAAGAGAAGCTTGATAAACATTATGGTGACTCTGCACCTTCGATTAGAGCAGTTTATAAGTGTTTTCAAAATTTCAAGTGATGCTGAACGTTCTGGATGGCCTGTGGAGGTTACAACTCCAGAAATCATTGATCAAATCAATGATATGGTGATGGATGACAGAAGAAAGGTGCGTGAGATTGCTAGTGCTGTGGGTGTCTTGACTGAATGGGTACATAATATTTTGCATAAACATTTGGACATGAGAAAGCTATCCACAAGATGGGTGCCGCAATTGTTGATGCTTGACCAAAAACGGAATCATGTGAAGTGTTGCAAGGATAGTTTGCAGCTGTTGCAGAAGAATCCGGAGGATTTTAAGCATCGTTTCGTCACTGTGGATGAAACATGGATACATTTTTATACTCCTAAGACCAATCAACAATCTAAACAATGGGTTACCAAGGAACAATCTGCACCAAAAAAGGCGAAGACCGTTCCTTCGGCCGTAAATGTTATGGCGACTGTCTTTTGGGAATTGCAAGGGAAAATCCTCATCGACTATCTGGAAAAGGGTTTAACTATTACAGGTGCATATTATTTATCATTATTGGACCGTTTGAAAACCGAGCTGCAAGAAAAATGCCCTCGATTGGCCCACAAGAAAGTACTTTTCCATCACGATAACGCACCAGCACACACCTCAGCAGTTGTGGTCGCAAAATTAATGGAAATAAGATTCCAACTCTTTTCACTTCCCCCCTATTCTCCAGACTTGGCTCCCTCAGACTACTATTTGTTTGCCAATTTGAAGAAATGGCTGGCGGGACAAAGATTTTATTCAAATGACGAGGTGATTGCACACTAATGGATATTTTGCAGAGTTGGACAAATCCTATTATTTGGACAGGATCAACAAACTAGAACATCATTGGACGAAGTGTATAAGCCTAAAAGGAGACAATGTCGAAAAATAAAAAAGGTTTACCCCAAACACGTAAGTAGTTTTTATTTTTTGCACGGACTTTTCAAACGACCCTCGTAACCTACTGTTTATTCCAAAACCACTTTCAGATGACTTTTTATTCCCTAAGCCTACTAAGGAGTCATTTATGAGTTGGGATAAAGAAGAAGCAAGAATTTTGAAATTGCACACTCTGTTATATCTTGTTAACAAGCTGATTCTTATTGTGTGTTGTTAGCATTGACAGTAATGTAAGTCTTAATTGTTTGATAGCTGTGGAGATTGGTTTATGTTTGGCACACAAATGAGCAATAAATACTTTTGTGTGTTTGAGATTTATCTCTGGCATAAAGTCAGATCATGTGAAATTTTGTTTTAAAAAGGGAATTAAGTGCAATGAAGCATTAAAAATGTTAAAAAAAAGGACTTTGGCAACAATATTATGTCACAACTTGACTTTATGAATGGTACAAATGTTTTCGGCAATATCAAAAAAAAACATTGTGGATAACACGAGGGCTGAGCGTCCTAATTTGTCCCTCAATGATGAAAAATGTGGAAAATTTAACAAGTTGTGCTTACAAACAGAAGAATTGTCATTAGAGATGTTTTACAGTCAATAAGAAGCGAGACTGGCTCTAAACACTGAAAATAAGATATGGTTAAAAAATAATCCATCACTTACCACTGATGAAGGCAGGCGAGCCAGATGCTATGTGAAAATTGCACAGGTGTGCAGGAACCTGAGCCAATCAGTGATGCCTGGTGTTTCGGTTGGGCGCAGGGTAAAGCACACTAGGAACATGCCCCGCAATGTGGGAAACTGTTGGCTGGTCGCAGGAGACCTGTGTGGCGCTCGGTCGCTACGGCTTCCTCCTTGTCTCTGTACGGGTGCAGGTAGGGATGGGCACTCGCTGTACAAACTGAGAGGTTTAGCTTCTCAATCGTGCAGGAGGCGATGCATATGGCAGAGGGAAGATGTGTACACATCCGGACCTGTCATGTGATTCTTGTGGTAAAATTTTATGTTTTATAACTAATTTCGATATGGAAGGAGGTTGAAAATCATTTTATAAATACTGTATTGTACCTTTGTGTAAAAATACGATAAGAAATGCACCTGTGAGTATTTTTATGTTGCGCGAGATGTGAATCTAAGAAAAAAGTAGTGTGTAGCTATGAGAAGATGTAAAGAATCTTCAAATAGTTGTTTATATTGTCATGAAGATCATTTTAATGTAAGTATATAATGTTCAATATCGTTATGTTACATTTTTTATAATACACAACAATTCTTTACCTATTCAAACTCTAATCATAACTTAGTTTGCAAAAGTTTAATAGATATATTTTTCAAAACATTTCTTTTTCAAGCTTAATCAAAAGCACCTACGAAACTTTTAAAGCCATCAAAGAAGACTATCTGAATTTTTAAAAATGAATTTCAATCTCCTGAATGTATTTTGAAGGGTATGTGTCTATCAGAACTCTTGACTTTAAGAGGGCACATCATTTAATGAATGAACTGGTTGATAATGATATGTCTGTGGTATCGTCGTTTCTTCAAATGCACCTACCAAAAAAAAAAAAAACCAAATGTCTTTTAATTACAAAATTTTGTGTATATTACCCAGAGTCATTGTGGTGTAGGTGGTAAGTTATCCGCTCCCTAATTTTCCAAACCTGGTTTAAATCCTGGTGGTATCAGATATTTCTATTTATTTTCATCTGCAGAAATTGTTGAGCATAATTTTTTTTTATTTTTTTTTTTTCAATTTTAAAACAAATCTGATTACTTCTAACATATACAACAAATGCAATTTCGGCCAATGACTTCCTAATATGTCTCACTAATAGCCATTGAAATTTGGTTATGATGCGAATCTTTTTTCGTCACATATATTATTACATCCAACCACTCCCAGGAATTAACATGTCTAATATAGAAAAAAAAGAAAAAATCAATCTTCTCAATGTTATGTATTAGTTTAAAATACTTCTTCACGACATACAAGTATAGAATGAAATAAAGTAAAAACTAATAGCTATTTCAATTGAAAAAACACCAAAACAATAAACTTCTTAATAAAACATGAAACAATTATGTAAGAATGTAGACTTTAGTGTCGTATGTTTGCAGTGAAGTCCTCGTGTGTACCTCCGGATTGTGTTGTGAAAACAGAATCCGGCAGTATATCCGTAAGGACTTCATTATGAATCAACGATTTTCTGGGGGAAAAAAGCTTTTCTGCTGCTTTATTAGCTTATTAGCTTCAAAGCTCGTCAAAAATAAAGGGCTGAATGGAATGTTCTTACAAGTCATTTATTTGGAATAAATTAACTTAGTAAAATTGTTATAAAACAATGCACAATGTAATTCCTTGTGGTTTACCTGTAACAAAAACTATCAGTTGTCACTATGGTCTGCCGTGCATTTAAACTTTATCATAAACTCCGCTAATATACCAGACCTATATTTCATTTTTTTTTTTTTTTAATCCGGTGTTTCCCTTGATTCACATTAGATGTATCTAATACGAAGCTATCACTCCAAAAGGGAAAGAAAATTATTAATTCAAATATCTAACATTTAATTACCTTGTAACTTTCACACCTCCATCCTCAGCGGGGTTAAGCAGAGCAAAATTACCATGGGCCCGGGCCACTCAAGGGGGGACAGCCCGCCAGCCTAGGTGCCTGAATAAATAGAAATCAAACACAAATGTTCAAATCTGCACCAATAATTTTGAACATGTTGGTATTAAAATTTTCTGAGTGTATCCAAAAATCCAAAGTATAAAGAAAAATATTTTCGGCGGAAGAGGGGGGCCTATGATAGCTTACCCAGGGACAAGAATCCTAGTGCTGATCCTGTCCAACTGTGATCTGTAAGTAGAAGTAGCATTACAACTCAAATGTGAATAGGGAGATGCTAGCCCACATATTGTGAGTATTGTATTTATCTGTGTATAAATACATGCAAAATAAAGTGAAGGGGCTCTAAAAACAGCATATAGAGTTATAAATTTTCTGTTTATAGTTATATGTTAGTATAATAGTATAATATGAGTGTGTAAGTACAAATAGTGTAACAACTCAAATGTGATTATGAAAATCCTAGCCCTCAAATTGTATCATATTTATCTGCGTATAAATACAAACACAATAAAGTGAAGGGGTTTTAAAAATGTCATATAGAGTGATGACTTTCCTGTGTATAGCTTTTGGTTAGTATAATATGAGTGTCTCCATCTGTGATTCTGTAAGTGGAAGTAGCGTAACAACTCAAATGTGAGTGTGATAATGCTAACCCCCAAATTTTGAGTATCGTATTTTTCTGCATATAAATACATTCACGATAAAGTGAGGGGGCTCTAAAAACAACAAATAAACTGATTGCTTTTTGGTATATAGTTATAGGTTATTATAGTAGTATACTATAATAATGTCCATCAGCATGGCCAGCGTTAGTGGAGGGTAAGCGTGGCAAAAGTACTTCGGGCCTAGACCACCATAGGGAAGCCCCGGTGGGCTGGGTACCTAAAAAATTGAAAATCAAACACAAATTTTTAAATCTGCCCTAATAATTTTGAACATTTTTGTATAAAAATTTTCTGAGTTTATCAAAAAATCCAATGTGTAAAGAAATAATATGTTCGGGGGGGAGATGTGGCCAAAGTTTGCTTATCTGGGGACCTTGAATCCTAGTACCGGCCCTGATAAAATCCTTTTGTCTGTTTTACCCCACCCCGATTCAATCTATTCAATTGCAGGCAGTTGTGACAGAAATTTGCACAAAAACATCTACACAAGCTATCTATTGAACAAATATCTTGTATTAGACCTGCCTCTCCTTTACCAACACTCTAATATTTAGAACACACCATCTTCTCCACTGATTGCCAAAGCTCCATATCTTGTCTACATTTTTAATATCCCTCACCAATCTCTACTACCCACCTGTTGATCCAGCACCCCATCTGTGGCTATACAATAACAGTTAGTGGTCAACTACTCATCCACTTCTCTGTCCGAATCACAACTTTCCATCCTATTCAAGCGACTCTCTCTCACTTACTCCAAAATTTGATAATGCTGCTCTGATCCAGGGCCCACTAGCATTATGCTGCATTCTTTACTGCTGTTATGACATTGCTACCACAGCAGAGAATGATTGTTGGTGGAGCAAGATTGACTCCAGCCAAGAGCAGTTCTGATCACCTTCTCAGCTGGCTCCTCCTACCCTTCTCCAAATCATCCCATTCTTCTTTGTCAGGAATTCCGCATATCCTCTCTGTCCTCAGAGTCTGTTCTCTTCTCCAATAACTTTCACTCAACTGAAGCCTGGGTCATGAGAGAACTACCCAGGAACAAAAAATCTTCATTCCAGCAGACAAGGGGTCCACCACTGTGGTCATGCAAAGGCCTTAGGCAGCTTTCCGAACTAACACCTATTTCCACACTCCACAGATCCACTCTCTTCCATTTAAAATGAAATTCACTCCTTTCTTGACATTCAGCACCCCTTACATGACCTCTCTTCACAATATTTATTCCTCTTCACTTCTTGAAATCCCCACACACCTATCCTCTTCCCAAGATCCACTAGGCTGTCAATCTGGGATGAGCTACAGTAGCAGGCATTTGGATCGGGCATTGAGCAAACTTCAGCCTTTGTGAATGAATTGACTCCTGCAACATTTGTGCAGAACCTTCCTTCCTACATCAAAAATAATCCACATTTTCTGAAGCATCTGTCCAAAGTCCCCATTCCTCTACCTCTAGACTCTTTCCTTGTCTCCATTGATGTAACCTCTTTGTACAATATCATCCCCCCTCAACACTTCATTGATGTGTGTCCCCCATACAGTCTCTCCAGCACATCCTTTCTCACATCCCTAGCCAACTTCAATCTCTCTAAAAAATTACTCTCCTTTAATTCATAGATTTATCACCAGATATGCGGCACTGCTGTGGTTACCACATGGCACCGTCTTTTGCAAACTTCTTCCTTTGCCAGCGAGAGAGAACATTTTCTGCTTAAATACCACTGAACCTCCTTGTGTAGTTCAGATACATGGATGATACACATATGATCTGGACCCATAGGGAAGACCACTTCCTAGATTTCGCCAATTATGGCCTCACATTCTGGAGGACACCAGTTCGAATCCCCATCTGGGCATCCAGATTTGGGTTTTCCTTGGTTTCCCCAAATCACTCCTGATGAATGGTGGGATGCTTCCTTCAAAACCCAGTTGCCAAATTCCTTCCCATCCTTGTTCCCAGTCCTTTCCCACCTCTAATAACCTCAACACTGACAAGGCATAAAGCCAGAGAAAAAAATTAAAAATCCTAAATTTCCTCAACAAGTTGCTACATCAGTTTTACTTGGTCATATTCTCATACCACTGTCACCTTCCGTGATGTGGAGATTGTCCTCTGACAAGGTGCCCTCCATTCCTCTGTGCACACCAAGCCAACAAATTTATAACAATACCTACTATTTGACAGTTACCATTTCTCTATACATTCCCTTCCATACGGTCTTGCAATCCTTGGTACACATATCTGTCCCAATCATGAATAACTTTTCAGGTATTTCCAAAATGTATCCCAAGCCCTCATTTCCTGCTGCTACCCCCCTGATCTTGTGCAAAAGCCGATCTCTCGTGTTACCACCCACAACTCCCATTCTGCACCTCCTAATGCTGACCGCAGACCAATATTCATCACCCACTACTCTTCGTGCCTGGAATCCAGGAACCAGATCCTTCGACTAGGGCATGACTTTCTAGGTTCCTTTCCTAGCTACTGCCCTCCACTCTTCCTTTAGCAGACCTCCTAACCTTAATAACATATTGATACACAAGCTCTTACCTTTTGAGTCTCCTAGGCATCAACATCGATCATTTTACACACCTTACTTACAACTTACCAGTCTTCAATGCACTGCTTCTTGTATCACTCACCACTCAACAACTGTCCTTCAGGATTAATGGCCACAGGCAAAAAATTTAAAGTGAAAACCCAGACCACCAAATGCCAATCCATGCCAGTTTACACTATTCAAACAATCTTAAGACCTGTTTTACAGTTACGGTTATCAGACTTTCCCAGACACCATTACCTCTTTGTAACTCTGTGTATGGGAACTCGCCTATCAACACATCCTAAACACCACTAGCCTCTACCAACACTAAGATTTCACCTGTAAACCTGTCACTTACAATTACACTAATTTCCAGTCATTTCACATAGATATTTTTATTATGTTTTTGTATATTTTCTAATTTTGTTTATATCTCTTCAAAAAAAAAAAAAAAAAAATTTCGCTCAACTGCTACAGAGATTATTCTGTCCCACATATGTCATTGGTGAACTTTCTGCCTCAACACTGGTGCAATCCCCATCCTTCCCTCTTGTTTCATCTTTGGTTCATTCATATGGTAGTTTTGGATGTGTACACATCTTTCCCCCATTATATGTTTCGCTTGTTTCGTGAGTAAGGTTATTGATTGAAGTATTGTAAAGTGTTTTTTGTGTTCGTCTGGCCAGCCTGCATTTATCTATGGTAAGTGATGGATTATTTCCCGTCATATTTTACTTTCATTATTTAATAGCAGTTTCATTGTCACGATATCCAAACACTAAGTAATGGATAGACATGAATAAGAAAGATGCTTAATTTTACCTAAGTAACAACAAACTTGGGAAGAAGTTATGATGGAGATTAGAAGATATGAATAAATTCCCAATGTTAGCCTAAATAAAATGAGAGAAACAATAGATGGGCCACTGAGTGAAGAGCAGTATGATGTTAGGGCATAAGAAGTACAATGTATCTGATGAAGTTGCCATGTGGTAGAAAGTGGCAATATGGAGAAAGACTGATCGGATGTTCACTAACATTGAGAAAATATATAACTCTCTGAAAAAGGTTTAGTAAACTTTGAGGCAAATGAAAGGTTCATTCAGTAAGTATACAAGATTCACTCATTGAATGAGAACAAAGGTATATGAAACTTACTGGTTTTAGGTAATAAAAGGGTAAAATATGCTATCTCCAGTGTTGTTCATGGTTGCACTAGAGATTATTTTAAGGAAATAACAGTGGAATTTTTATGTCAAAATAATAAGTGAATCATCATTAGTAATTAAATGATTTTTAACTGTACCAACCAATCATAATATCCATATTACTAATTGTTAACATCACTTATTATTAGTGTGTATTATTCATTTGTTGGTGTCAGATTTAATGTAAATATTCTGTTTGTTAGCATAAATGTGTTACAGAAATCTCCAAAAATACTAAATAAAAATTCTTTAACCTAACAGGATACAGCACCCCACAGTTTAATTAAATAACATTTTCACATGGTGGCAGTATTGTACAGATTCTATATATATCTGTCTTTTTGTGTGTCTGTGCAATCCTGTTATTATCTGTGATAAACGATGGCTCCTTCCCATATCCATATTTAATATTTGGTCACCATTGCATTTTGTTTTCACAATAAACCCCTATATGTGAACTTTCTTATGGTTGTAATAATTCAAAATATCATTTTTGTTTCTTGTGAACGATGTTCAAATTGCCTTCATAGATTCAGTGAAATCTTAATATCAGAATTTTACACAGTTACAGCACTTTTTTGTACTATTATTTATGCGGGCAAAGGTAAAAAACATAACAAAGAAATCAGATATTTTATTTTGTTACATTTTAAAGCGAAAGTCATGGATTGATCATTACTGCTTTATCAAACTTGATCAGTGAATGCATATTTTTCAGAAAAAATCTAAAGCTATGGCTGTATTATGATGTGGCGACAGTTGGATTTTGGTTTTATAAAGCAACTTCAATTTAAACATTTTCTTGTGCACATTATTCACTTTTTAGGGAGTTGATGGAAGAAATGATGAGTGGGGAAGAGGGGAGCTATTCTTCTCGCATGAGTAACAAATCAGAAAAGAACATGGCAGATTTCGAAGGTGAGGAATCGGGGTGTGAAGATGAACTTGTCCAATTGGCAGCACAAGCACAGGTAAGTTATTCCATGGTTGAGTTTCCTCTTGTTATTTAGATTTCTGTTTATCATTTATATGCAGTGATAATTGTTGTATGGAGCTGGTATTTAATTCCATTAACATTTTTGCATTCTAAATTAAATTAACTTCCTAATCACGGAATTAATAAATAGCAAAGAAGGTGGATAAAGATGGATTTATGAAGAATATTATTGCTACAGGGAGACCACTGATGGATGCATCTAGAAATTTCTATGGCTATGTTAGAAAACTGAAGAGAAGAAAGGGTGTTGAGGCAATTATGGATAAAGATGGAGAAGAATTACGGAGGGTTTGAAAAAGGCAGAGATTTTAAGTAACTGGTTTAGTGAGACCATTAGGGACAATGATTCAGGAATGGGAGCACATAAATCAGATAATAAACTTATCCACATAAGTAGAAATGAGAATACTAACGAATCTGAAATTAATACTGAGGATATCATGAAGGAACTAATATAGTTGAAAAGCATAAAGGGGATGGTGTAGATAATACCACTACGATGTCTTAAAGACAGCAGGATGTGTCATTGTACCTTATCTTGAAATGTTATTTAAATTGAGTCTGGATACTTGTTGCTTACCAGAAGACTGAAAAGGGGCGGTAGTAGTACCAGGAGGGGTGACAAATAGGGTAAAAAATTACAGGCCAATCAGTTTGACATCAGTGGCAGATGAATTAATGGAGGAATTGATATGCAACCACATCAGATAAGTCTGTGAGGAACGTAAGTGGTTTTCAAGTCTTCAACATAGCTTTAGGCGATGTGAATCTTAGTACACTATATGCAAGATATTTCAGATGAAATAGACAAGGGAGGCCAAATTCATGTGTAGCACTAGACCTTTCAAAGGCTTTTGACAGAGTGAACCATAAAATGGAGTTAAATAAGCAAAAAAACTATTAGAGTGGTTGAAAGAGTGATTTGGTGGGCAGAAGAAGGTAGAAAGCAATGCTAGAAAATGCAGTATCAGAAGAAGTGGTGCTAAAAATGTGAGTGCTGCAGGGTAGAGTACAGAAGCCATTGCTATTCGTTATTTTAATGAATGATTGTGTTGATGGGTTACTATCTGAAGTTAGGTTGTCTGCAGATGACATAATGCTATTTAATAGGATCAATTGTGAACAGCTGCAGGGTGATCTCCAATCCTTCCCCCCCCCTGCCCCCCCCTCAATGGCCACGATATCAATGAGGTGTAAAGCCATAAAAATAGTTAAATGGAATTCATTGGAAGACAGGAGTAGGGTGAAGAAAGTAATGGGAATGTACGAGGTGTATATTTGTGAAGAGGCATGGAATGATATCGGCAGAAGAATTTGGATAGGTGCTTGGAAGGGAAAAGATGACCATGACCACAAGCTGGCTCTTGATTTCAGTCATAAGAGTGTGAGAAGATTTTCTTTTGTAGATAAGAGAGTCTTGGATTGGAATAAATTACGAAGAGAGATGATGGTTAATTTACCAAAAACACTGAAGAATTTAAAGCTGAAATTTGTAGAGGGTGGAAGTGGATGGGTACAGGAATGGTGAAAAACTGGGTGTGGGGGGAATAGTGTTGCAAACTGAAAAAAAAATTTTTTTTTCAGCTTTGTGAAAAAAAACTTAGCACGCGTGTTTTTTTTCTAAATTTTTTTTTTTTCAGAAAACAATATATTTGATAAATTATAGTATTTTTTAAGGAACTTTTTTTTTACAAGTGTGTTTTAAGTCTTACTGAATCATATAATGTCTCACATAATGATTCATAAGTGTATCTATATAGGTAACATAATTTTATTCATCCTCTATGTCAGTACCATATTCACTAGTATCAGCACTACCAACACTAGTTCGATCGGTGTCGGAATTTTCTGTCTCTTCTTCTGTCTCCTCTAGATCCATAACTTCAGAAATAGTTAAATTTTCTTTTACTTGTTGTTCTTGTATTGTACGCAAAAGATTTTGAGATTGCATTTTTAAATTGTGAGCAAAGTACACACTGTACATAAAGACTCCGCCGATAGTTCTGTATTACGGTCTTTTAAGTTTGAATTAAAATCTATTATCAAACAAAATAGGAGCTTTACTTCTTTTCAATCGTTTATTTACACCAACGGTTGCAAGGAAACGATTCATAATTAGGGACCGTGCACAAACTACGTGGGTCGGTCCAGAGGTAGGAGGGGTTAGCTGGAAGGCTATGCTGGGCTACGTGGGGAGAGGGGGGTGGTTCCGAGCCAGGCCACGTAACTTTCCTTTCATAACATTTTTCACAGTTAAAATGAGGAACTGAACTCATAACAGGATGTGAGTATTTATTTCCCTCAGTTAATTATATCCGTATGTAATTTACAATAGTTTGACAAGAGAAAACAGTAAAAAATGTCATCTGGAATCAAAATGGAAGAAAGCTATGTGAGCGGGGGGGGGGGGGGGGGGGGTTGGCAAAAGCCACGTAGGGCTACGTGGGGGAAGAGAAGAGGGAGGGTTCACAGGAGGCCAAAATGGTGCTATGTGGTTTATGCACGCTCCCTTACTGACAATTTAATGAGTCAGTACCACTATACTCTGAGAGTTAACAAGTATACGAATATAAAGAAAGCCCAATAAGTAATAAAAAGAGGCAAAAAACCGTGGATAAATTTTAAATTCCTAATTTTTTTAAAAGATCTGTAGGTAATTTTGTAGGGCTGGCAGCACTATTTCAAATAGCAAGTATCAATCCTAACAATGGGGAATGGGGGATTCCTTCTCGCGCAACCTAATCTCTTCGGGAAATCCCCATTCATAAAGAAAATTTCAGTCAATTTTGCCAATATTTTCGTAATTTTTATTCCTACTGAACCAGAAAAATATAGTAGATTTTAACTAAGATAAGTACTTAGAATAAACTCTAAAACGGTCATTTTAAACGATAACTGCCTTACAAATTTGAGATTTAGTAGTTGTGAAAAAAAACATGTTCCAGAAAAAAAACGTTTTTTTTCAAAGTTTTTTTTCATGTTTTTTTTTTCAAGCCAGAAAAAAAACCGTTTTTTTACAACACTAGGGGGGAAATTGTCACAGGGGCATGTGCGCCATCGCGATTAAATTACAAAGCCAGAGTTGAAAATCCATCATATAAGTTTTCAAAGAAATGTACTGAAATTATTGACATAATTATAAAACATCCTAGGTTCTGATATAAAATTATATAGTCAATTACCTGAAAATCATGAGATTTGGAGATACTGGATGAGTAATTCCAAGTTCTCTTTAGTGACAAATAACTGAGAAAATCTAATGCAACATTGATCACCTCTTGCTGTAAACAGGTAATATTACTGCTGGGAATGTGGACATATTACACAAAAATGTTATTAAATACTAGCTGTATTGGTGACTTTTTCCACTTGGAATTGAAATTGGTGCTTGTTAAATCACAGGTAAACTATCAGAGAAATAATGGCTGGATAGGTGAAGGCAGGGGAGCAGCCCTGTATTTTCCTTTTTCTTGACTCTTCTTCTCGCCTTCTGAATTAACATTTTAAGCGATGCTTTAACATTGTTTGAGAGCATCACTTGTTTCTACCTCTCCTTGAAACTACCTGTAACTAAAAAAGTTTTTATGTTTGTCAATGACCCACAGGCACTCTTTAATATTGTTCAGATGGCTTTTCTGCAAGCAGTATTTTAAATGATGCTACCTGGCATGTGTACAAACAGATTTCTTTATTTACATGTGATATAAACACCCTTATAGAATCGAAAACCTTAAAACATTACTTGTGGTACACTTTTCAACTGCAAAAAAGCTCCGCATCTTTATATATAAAATACGTTGTGCACGAGTAAACCGTGTCATCCCTGATGAATGACTGGACCTACTGAGGCCATAGCTTTCTTGCAACAGAGATGCTTACCAGACTCCATCATGAACTATCAGAATGAATTATTATAACAATAATAAAAAACTTTCATACAACCTCAATAACATTTAGTTTAAATATGGCTTGAATTGGTCCAGTGGTTTTTCCATGATGATGTGGTTTATGCATTTCTTGGATTTAAATATAAAGCTGCATTATTGAGAATTGAGATTTATCATTTGTCTGAGATTCTTGGGGTATATTTCCTCAGTTTTCTGTCTTCATAGTGTGTGAAACATATTAATATTTGAATCTCTATATATCTGCTGTTTACAAAGCAACGAGAATATCCATATTTTAGAATTTTCAATATTTACTATTCTCTAAATTAACTATAAGTGAATGTCTGAGGATGTGTCACTGATATATATTATCATTTTTAAGTTAATAAATGAAGCACTCTTCTTTCATATCCAGCATTAGATCATCTTCCAACTCACCATCACAATATATTGGCTTATTGTATTTTGCTGATTGTTAAATGCATGTTGTAAGGATTCTAGTGATTATATTTAATCTTTTTATTAAATTACTAGTTTTAACCAAACCAAATTAATAATTTATTTGGAAGTTCTCAGTTTTGGCTTTTGTCCATAAATATATATTTTTATTGTAAGCAAGTGTACTGTTGGTATGTTCTGTAATTAATAAAGTTGGCTGGGACACGAGAAAAATACTGTGTAGTGAAGAGATGTTATTAAAAGAGAGATCACTTTTATCTCACTGGCAATGAGATTGCCATGGGGATTGTTTTTAAATTGCTTCAATTAAAGTTAATTGAAAATAACCACAGAAACAAATGACAGAGGCATCCCTGTTCCAGTAGTTCTTAAAAATGTTTCTGCCTTCCTCTCTCTTTGAATGCTCACCATCATTCCTTCCACTTTGCTCTATAACTCTTCCCAAATATTTGAAACTGTTCACCTTCTTCAGCTGTTTTCCTTTCATCACAATTCCGTTTCTGGTTGTTGCCTTATTCTCATTTATTTCATATTAAATTTCATACCATATTCACCCAAACTGTCTGCCCATATATCAAACTGCCCATGAGCTTCCTCTTCACCACTTCCCCAAATCACTATGTCATCTGCAAAAGCCATCACCTTCATATCTTCCTTTCCCATCCTCAATAATTTCCCCATTATACCATCTTTGATTATGATGAAAAATATTAGTGAAAGGGCACTTGTTTTATCCTGCTTCTTTTCTTCTGTCAGTATATCTCCCTCTTTTTTCACAGGTCTCACACTTCTCCGGTATAATCTGTCGCTTGACTGATGTTTTCTTTTCGGACTACCTTACTCCTAAGGACACAGTCATCCACTCTCTCAATATCAAGGAATACCAATAGCATATCCCCATGTTACTCAGTGTTTTTTCTGCTACTGTCTCTTCACAGATATCAGGTCTGCCATTGATCCCCCTGTTCTGAAGCCATATTCTTCTTTTGGCTCTTTTTCAACCCAGTCAAGTAATTTCTACATTTTATTAATTTCATTTCACCCTTCCTTGCTCGATCACTTTTACTTAGACTGCTATTTAAATAGATGTACTGTCCAATCTCCTTGATACGTTTTCTTTCTCTTTGACTCTGTTAAACAGCCTCTTTAGTTCTCTCTGTCCCAAATTCATAAAAAAACTTCTCATTTTGTACCCAAATCCTGAATATTCGAAGTTGTCATGTGCATAATCCTTTTTGCTATACAAGTTATTTTCCTCAAGATATCCTGTTTCCAAACTACCCTGATAAATTGTAGGACATACTTTAACTGCCATTGAATAGTTATACTACTGCCATGGATTAGCTACACCACCGTCACCATAGGTGTCCACTTCATTAAAGCTTGAAGTGCTCTCTACTTGGCACTAAAGGTGCTTTTTAAAAGGTGGTATCCATACTAACAGTCTTTCTTTTTAAATGTGTAAAGTTTTCTGTATTCTTTATACTGGCCTGGTTAGGATAAACAAATATGTCAATCCAAAAAAAAAAAAAAAAAAAAAAAAAAAAAAAAAAAAAAAAAAAAAAAAAAAACCTGTGGAAATACAAGGGAAAGAGAGAGACAGTGGTATCAGCTCAAACTGAATTATTTCACACTTAAGAGTGTTTTCATTGTAATTTGTTTGTGAATAGCATATCCAGTCAATTGCTCAGTAGTTAGCAATCCTTTGAATCTAAAATTGTGTAGTTAATGGATGAGATATGTTTTGTGTAGTTATGCAAGCAACTATTCCAAAAGGAACAGATATGGTAAAATTCTGCATTACACTGCAAAATGAGGATTTGGGTAAGAGTATCGGGCAGTTATGCCCAAAACTTTCTTAGCCGGCAAAATTATTGTAAACAAAAAAAAAAAAAAATAGGTAAATTAGGCCTGGGATCAAATGGACTCGGGAAAGAAAGACAACCACAGTGCAAGGATGCAGGAATACTGGGCTAAGAAGAAAGCTCACCTGAGTCTAGAAGGACGTGGTCTATAGTGGCCAAAATGAAAAACAAGGAATATTGCATTGGAGATATTTTAATGGTTAAATCGAAAATGGTGTACAAAGCTTCAGAGGATTGAGAAGGGATTTGCTACTCAACTTAATGTATAGCATCACAGAAAAAGCACAGTAAACTCAAATATGGAATGGCAGGAGAAAGTAAGCACACCACTTACAAGTTGCAGGCAGCTCACTCCATTGTTTCCTGCTCCATGATTGCATGAGACAGTGTATACAAAGGTAGATATCTGTCAAAATTCTTTCAGTTGGGTAACAAGAAGTATTGAGGTATGGTGAGTGTTGTTAGTAAGCTGGAAGAGTAACTACAGGTGATGGCTTGCGGCAATTGAAACTATCATTCAAATGCAGCTTGGTACCCTAGTATTACCTAAGGATGGATTTGTATGACTGTTATTCCTTTCTTCTCCTCTTTTTTCATTTCCACCACACTATTTATTCTGCTGCTCCCTCTTCCCTGCTCATTTTCCACCTTAGCTCCACCTACCATTCCTTATTGATGAATTTGCCCTTTATTGGTTTATAATATTTCCATAATTCTTTGGTTCAGTTTTATCTTCACTTGGTGAGCACCCTAGCCATTAAAAATTAATAATAAAAGCCAAATTTTATGCTCTGGAACATTTTGTTTAATTTATATGCTTAATATTCACACTTTTGTTAATTTTTTTTAATTACAAGTTTTTTACTGAAAATTGTATTTTCTTCCATGAGAGCAGGCACATTCATTACCTGTACAACACATGGCATTCCATTCTCGCTTCCACACATCCAAGATGATGCGAACAGAAGGTGCACATATCAAAATGGATGCAGTATGTAAACCAGGCAACACCTTGCTGTGGGATCTTGTGCAGGATGACAAAATTGTAAGTTTATATATAAAATGTTATGTACTTATGCAAATTTTAGCTACCTATTCACTATTGTTGCTAACAACATAAAAACCAATGAATAATTTACTAACAAACTGTTTAAAATGATTCTAACATTGTTTAGTTAGCTATATACCTGAAAATTGCAACATTAGGTCAGGTAATAGAGGATCCCACAAAAACAATTCTTGTAAAAATAGGCCAAGTCTCGTGTTCGTGCAGTGACAAAAAGTTATGAGATCTTCCTCTGAACCAAGTCTACACTTTTCAGTATATATTCACTTCACTTTATGAAACAGAATGGTTTCTCTCGGTATCATAGATCGTTTATTTAGGATAAAAAATCTGATGACTTGGCCATTATGCATGTCATAATTTGAACTTCAATTGAGGGCATAATATATATACTTGTCAAATTCGAAAAAGAGCGATGGAAATCTTGGCCTTTACGTATTTATAAGTTTGTGTACGTTAACTAAAACATGGCATGCATAATGGCCAAGTCATCAGATTTTTTATCCTAAATAAACGATCTATGATACCGAGAGAAACCATTCTGTTTCATAAAGTGAAGTGAATGTACACTGAAAAGTGTAGACTTGGCTCAGAGGAAGATCTCATAACCTTTTGTCACTGCACGAACCCGAGACTTGGCCTATTTTTACAAGAATTGTTTTTGTGGGATCTCATTTCTTTTTGTAAGCTTATCGATTATCCTGAATCGCCACTCAAATGTAATGATTCCACTTGAAAATCGGTTAATAGGAACATTTCAGATTTTAAGACATAAATATACTTTTACCAACAATGCCCCAATCTCTGAAAACAATTGATGTGACCAGTAGCCGAGCAATGCAGATTGCCGCTGGATTAACTACTACCATAAATAAATTACTAGTAACTTCCAAACTAAGCTCAAGACCAAAGTAAAATTTAAGATGTCACTTAAAATTGCTTATCTCTTTGCATTAAAAAATTCTCAGCAATGTAGCTTCATCGGGAGAAAAGCAATTAAGCCGCAAATATGTGCCAGAATTTTTCATATTTGGGATTGTAATTAAATAAATATGGGAGAACACTCCAATATTAGACTTTTCTCATGATATTGGGGTGAAATCATATATGTGTACCAAATTACTTGTTTCTGGGATGGCTCGAGGTACAGTGGAATATTGATATGGCGGCGTCGTGGCCAAAAAAATTTTTTTTTTTGAATTTCACTAACTTCCGCTATAATAAAGGCAAATAAGTAACATTTAACACATTAGTTGAACTTAGTAAGCTCACTCTACAATTGAAATCTGAAGTGTATAAAGTTATTAGGGTAGGATGCGATTTCACGTTAGGGGTAGGTAAGGGGTAGGTATATGGAAATTTACGAGTTTGTTGGTATGCGAGTATGTGAGTAATTTTTTTTTTTTTTTTTTTAGCAAACTAGCTGGTACCCACGACTTTGTTCGTGATTGTAAAGAATTCATATTGACAGCTATAGACATCTAACCACCATAGGGCACGATGGGAGACTCGATACTATTACCACACACAAATACCAGTCTTCTGCGATATGTAGTTCCGGCAGCAAAGTAAAATTGACGGATACACACAAGTCTTTGGAAGAAATACGAAAATATTCATGATTGACCAAATTCAAACACCATATCTCACACACTCCCACAGTTACCGAATTTCGGCCAACGTTGTGATCGATGGGAGACTCTGTGTTACTACCACACACAAATGCCAGTGATCTGCGATTGATAGTTTTCACTTAAAAGTGATACACCGTGACACATGCGTCATTGGCAGAAATATGAAATTGCCGCAGGTCGACCATTTTCATCCCCCATATCTTCCACACCCCCATAGCTACAGACATCTAACAACCATAGTGCACGACAACAGACACGATTCTACTACCTCACACAAACACCAATGCTCTATGCTATGTAGTTGTGGCAGAAAAGCGACATATGCGGAGACAGTCGAAATACGAAAATATCCTTGGTCGGCCACTTACAACCACCATATCTACCACAGTACCACAGTTTCTGAAATTCGGCCGCTGTTGTGATCGAAAGGTGACTCTGTGCTACTGCTACACACAAACGCCAGTTATCTGTGATCTATAGTTTTCGCTGAAAAGTGATACACCATGACACTTTTGTCTTTGGCAGAAGTATGAAATTGCCACAGGTCGACCACTTTCAACCCTCATTTCTCCCACACCCCCATAGCTACCGACATCTAACAACCATAGTGCACTACATGAGATACGATTCTACTACCAAACACAAACACCAATGCTCTATGCTACGTAGTTGTGGCAGAAAAGCGACATATGCGGAGACAGTCGAAATACGAAAATATCCTTGGTCGGCCACTTACAACCACCATATCTACCACAGTACCACAGTTTCTGAAATTCGGCCGCTGTTGTGATCGAAAGGTGACTCTGTGCTACTACTACACACAAACGCCAGTTATCTGTGATCTATAGTTTTCGCTGAAAAGTGATACACCATGACACTTTTGTCTTTGGCAGAAGTATGAAATTGCCACAGGTCGACCACTTTCAACCCCCATTTCTCCCACACCCCCATAGCTACCGACATCTAACAACCATAGTGCACTACATGAGATAAGATTCTACTACCAAACACAAACACCAATGCTCTATGCTATGTAGTTGTGGCAGAAAAGCGACATATGCGGAGACAGTCGAAATACGAAAATATCCTTGGTCGGCCACTTACAACCACCATATCTACCACAGTACCACAGTTTCTGAAATTCGGCCGCTGTTGTGATCGAAAGGTGACGCTGTGCTACTGCTACACACAAACGCCAGTTATCTGTGATCTATAGTTTTCGCTGAAAAGTGATACACCATGACACTTTTGTCTTTGGCGGAAGTATGAAATTGCCACAGGTCGACCACTTTCAACCCCCATTTCTCCCACACCCCCATAGCTACCGACATCTAACAACCATAGTGCACTACATGAGATAAGATTCTACTACCAAACACAAACACCAATGCTCTATGCTATGTAGTTGTGGCAGAAAAGCGACATATGCGGAGACAGTCGAAATACGAAAATATCCTTGGTCGGCCACTTACAACCACCATATCTACCACAGTACCACAGTTTCTGAAATTCGGCCGCTGTTGTGATCGAAAGGTGACTCTGTGCTACTACTACACACAAACGCCAGTTATCTGTAATCTATAGTTTTCGCTGAAAAGTGATACACCATGACACTTTTGTCTTTGGCAGAAGTATGAAATTGCCACAGGTCGACCACTTTCAACCCCCATATCCCCCACACCCCCATAGCTACCGACATCTAACAACCATAGTGCACGACAGGAAAGACGATTCTACTACCACACACAAACACCAAAGGTGTATGTTATGTAGTTGTGGCAGGAATGAGAAGTATACGGAGATACGATTTTTTGGTCGAAATATGAAAACGCCCTGCACTGACCAACTTTAATCATTATATCTCCCACATCCCCACAGCTATCGGCATTCGGCCAACGTTGTGCACGACAGGAAACTCCATGCTACTTCCACCCACAAACATCAGTGATCTCTGCTAGGTAGTGGTGGCTGAAAAGTGAAATATAGGAAAACACACGTCTATTTTTATATATATATATATATAAGATTTCAGCTTTCCACGGCTACAGAAAGTGCCTTAGAGTTTTGATGATCATCAGTCAGTCAGTGAGTAAGTGAGTGACAAAATCGCTGTAGTTTGCATCCTAGCAACAACCAAACTAAGACCAGTATCGAAATTAAATTTAGTAGGTTTGCTAAGATTGCTGATATCTATGCATAACAGAAATTTGAGACATGTAGCATAAATACGACCGAAGAAATTGAGGTTCAAAAATGGCCCGAATCGCTTTGAGAAAAGGGTAGGCAGTGCCGCTGTTGACTCGACTTGTCGGGAGCACTGCCGTGCACTCAAATTATAAATGCGGAAGTAGGTCTCTGTCTTTTTGTTACGTTTTGATGACTTACTGGCTATACCAATAATGATGGAATTTGACAAGGAAATACTATGTACCTGTAGGAAGGACACCGGAAATATTTTTTTTCGGTATGAATAACAGTTGTATCCACAAAATTTTTTTAGAACTTATCGAATGGTGACATGTGTTAGTTTGTAATGATACATCGGTTGCTCAAGCTGTGCTTCTCGCGCCATTTATTAGTGTATGATTTGTTATTAAATTTCGTTTAGAGACAAATCGTATTATTTAATATAGAGTTCGATTTGCTCAGCACTGTACTATTATTTTGTGTCTGATTGAAAGTTTCTGGCACCAGTTTATTTTGTCTTCTTTTTTGACATTCCTTGCGGGTGTAAACCTAGCCTAAAGTGTAGCTCTAGCAGAGCACGAGCAGCTAAAGTTATTAGAACCCAAGAATTGGATGCTTATGCTAAAGAAAGAAGAAAAGACCAAGCTGAATTAAAGCTGCCATTAGTTAAACAACACCCCCCCCCCACACACACACACACACAAATACACATCCCCGAACCCCCAGCACCTTCTTTTGTTTTTCTGTTTTTAAATATGTTGGAAATTAATTCTCTTCATGTGAGAGGTTCGACGGTTTGAGCATACTGATTCATCCAGAACAAAGCAATTAACCTGCAAATATGTACCGGAACGTTTCACGTTTGAGTTTCCATTGAATAAATATAAGGAAAATCAGCAATATCATTACCAACAATGCCCCAATCTCTGCAAACAATTAATGTGCGTCGTAGCCTAGTAATGAGCATTGTCACTGGTTTAACTACCACCTCGAATAAATAACAAGTAACTTCCAAACTAACCATAGGAACAAAGTAAAATGTAAAGCTTTTGTTAAACTTGTTTGCCTTTATATTTTATAGAAATGTCAGTTTTATAGCTTAATCCGGAGCCAAGTAATTAAGCTGCAAATATGTGCCAGAATTTTTCATGTTTGGGATTATAATTAAACTAGCTGATACCCGTGACTTCGTACACGTGGATTAAGAATTTCTTTGCCACAATTGAATATAGAAAGTTTTTGGTAATGAAGGATTGGTCCCAAACAACACCGAGTCGGCATAATATGACAGGAAAGCCATCACTATACCATTCTACCGTCGAACCTATCTCTTGAAGAGAATCAATTCCCAACATATTTTAAAAAAACCTAAAGGTGTTGGGATGAGGGGGGGGGGGTGTTAACTAAGGGCAGCTTTATTTCAGATTGGTCTTTTATTCCTTCTTCTGCATTAGCATCCGATTCTTGGGTTCTAATAACTTAGACCAGTTAACGCCCGCAAGGCATGTGAAAAAAGAAGGCAAAATAAACTGGTGTCAGAAACATTTAACCAGCCGCAAAGTAATTGGAGAGAGAAAATCTACATCTATACTAAATAATACGTGTTTTTCTCTAAAAGAAATTTATTAACAAATTATTCACTAAGATAGTGCGCGAGAAGCACACCTTGAGCAACCGACCTAACATTACAGATTAACACACACATCCGTCTCTCCATCTCCATTCCATAAGTTCTCAAAATTTCGTGACTACAACTGTTAATCATACCGAAAAAAATGTTCTTTACCCTCCCTACAGATTTTCTTGTCAAATTCCATCAATACCAGTATAGGCATTTAGTCGTCATAACGTAACAAAAAGATAGAGACTTACTTCCGCATTTATAGTATTATTACTGTAGATCACACACACACACCGACTGCGAATCACCCCTGAGCAGTCAATATAATGTAAAAAAGTATACACCTACAGCATTGCAAGACTACTTACGATTTTCCTCGCATTGCACCCCTAAATTTGTGATATCTACAGTTTAACATTCAATCCGAATAACCGACGGTCCAGGCGTGACTCTTAAGATCAAAAACAATTTTTAAAAATCTTTGCCTCCATTGGGATTTGATCCGGCTGTACAAACATTAGTAAGCAAGCGCGTTAACCAACGGGCCACCAGCCCACAATAGTATATGGAACTACAGAGTCTTCCACATCCTAAACATCGGTCTATGTTCGTTTCGGTAATTTTTCAAATTTACGTGACAATATGACGAGAAATTGTACAACCAAATATAGACAGTATTTTTCTCCATGTTTCAAAGGAAAAGTGTGCAAAGTTCCATCGAGATCAGATGAAAACTGTGGATTTGTATGAAGAATAAACAAACAAATATTCATCTTTTTATATATAGATAAATATGGGGAAAAACTACAATATCAGATTTTTCTTATGATTTAGGGATGAAACCATATATGTGTACGAAATTACTTGTTTCTAGGATTACTGGAAGTACAGTGGAATTTTGATGTCGGGGTGTTGTGCCGAAATAAAATTTTGAATTTCAATAAAAGTAAGAAAAGGAAAGAAGTATAATTAAACACTTTAGTTAAACATATTAAGCTCACTCTACAGTGAAAATCTGAGCTTTATAAAGTAGTTAGGGTAGAAAGCTATTTCACGTTAGGGGTAGGCAAGGGGGTAGGTATATGAACATTTACGAGTTTCAGACTTTTCTTATAATATGTGGGTAAAATTGTATCTGTGTACCAAATTTCAGCTTTCTACGGCTACGGGAAGTGCTTAGAATTTTGATGATCATCAGTCAGTGAGTGAGTGAGTGACAAAATCTCTGAAGTTTGCATCCGAATAACATACAAACTAAGAACAGTAACATAGTAAAATTAAGTACGTTTGCGAAGATTGCTGATATCTATGCATAACAGAAATTTGAGACATATATCATTAATACGACCGAAGAAATTGAGGTTCAAAAATGGCCCGAATCTCTTCGAGAAAAGGGTAGGCAGTGCCGTCGTTGACTCGACTTGGCGGGTGCACTGCCGTGCACCCAAATATAGGTTCACTTTGTAGGAGTTTCACAAAGGACAATAGAGTAGTGATAGTGGGAGGTGCGGGTAATAGTATTGATAGAAATGCGATTATAGTGTAGAGAATGACTTGAGGAAGTTGATGGAGGCGGCACAGCATACGAGAGTGGAACTCATGCAAGCCCTAAGTCGCCATGACCAGCCACAATTGAACTGTGCTGTGAGGCGGGTAAATGTGGAAACGGAAGTGCTACTTGGGAAAGGCATTAGTTCCATCTTGGGGGTTGTGCCTGTGAACACCATTGGTAGGTGGTGTTTCACTAGGCATGGCCTACACTTAAATAGAAGGGGCAAGGGGGTACCTTCTGAGTTGTTAGCAAAAGCAGTAAGGGAGCCCATTTCCAGTGATGATGGGGTCAGGACTGTGCCTTTTTTAGGACAGAGGCTTATGGTGAAGGGTTGAAAATAGGTGATGAAAGTTATACTGATTGTAGATCCATGATGGGAAAAATCGCAGATGTTAAAGAAATATATAAAGTTGGTGACGGGGGTAAAACTGGGAAGATGGAGGTAAATGCTGAATATATAAAGCCTGTAATAAGGATGTTACTGGTGAACTGTAGAAGTATAATGAACAAAGTAATCGAATTTACAAACTTGGTTGAGATACACGAACCACATGTAATAATTCAGGTAGAGAGCTGGTTAAAAAAAGGACTATATGTGAGGTTTTTCCCAATGCTTACTTAGTATACCGTAGAGATAGAGGAGCAACTGGTGGAGGAGTTTTTAATACTTGTTAACAGTAACTACCACAGTTCACTGGTGTTCATAGATCATGACTATGAGTTACTTGGGGTAGATTTCTGGAGTAATAGAAAAGACAAAATCAGGGTGTTGGCTGCTTACCGCAGTGGAAGAATGACAGATGAAGATGAGGCACTGGGGGAGAATTTGAATTCACACCCAGATTTCAGAGGTGAGAATAGAATGGTCATTATTCGTGGGGATTTAAAATTACCAGGTATGAACTGGGTAAGAAATAAGATTAATAACACAAGGGAACAGAGATTAGCAAATACCTTAATAAGGGAAGGAGGATTTACACAAATGGTAGAGCAGAACACCAGGGGACAAAATATTTGGATATATTCCTAATAAAGCCCGATGATAACCTTGTGGGGTGTCAAGTAATCCAAGCAGTTCTGATGGATATTAGAGGATTCAGTAAACCAGCAGCCAAAATTGAAGGGGCAAATAGGTACAATAATAAAAAGACTCAAGTTTCGAATTTGAAGAGATGTTTCAGAGAATGTTTCAGCAAATGGAAGGAAGATACAAGTACAGAAGAGTCAAGGTGGGAAGAGATCAAGGAGGTAATAAGAAAGGGGGAAGAAAAATGTATTCCAAAACAGAAAATAAAGACTAGTAGAGAACCTGTGTATTACAATAGGGAGGTGAGGAGGTTAAAGATGTTGGTAAGAAGAGAACATAACAGAGTTAAAAGACAGCAGGGTAGTAGGGAATATTTGAAACAACTAAACAAGGACTTAACAATAGCTAAGAAGGTCGCTAAAGATGGGTTTATGAAGAGTATCGTCAGTGCAGGGGGACCATTGACTGATGCATCTAGAAATTTCTATGG
Source organism: Vandiemenella viatica (assembly GCA_031002005.1). Lineage (NCBI taxonomy): Eukaryota > Metazoa > Arthropoda > Insecta > Orthoptera > Morabidae > Vandiemenella > Vandiemenella viatica. The sequence goes on from JARYHS010013631.1 coordinate 1,824,942, forward strand.
CTATGTTAGAAAACTGAGGGGAAGGGAGGGTGTTGAGACACTTATAGATAAGAATGGAGAAGAAGTTACTGAGGATTTGAAAAAGATAGAGTAACTGTAGTAGAGTGTGAGCATTAGGGACAATGAATTAGAAACGGGAGGGTCTAACTCTGAGAACGAGCATTACAACATAATTAGAAATGAACAGACCAAAAAATTTTGAAATTCATTCTGAGGATATTATGAAGGAAATATGAAAGCTGCAAAAACTTAAAGGGGTTGGTGTAGATAATATTACTACAAATAGCTTAAAGATAGCCGGATGTGACATTGTACCTTATCTTGAAATATTTAAACTGAGTCTGGATACTTGCTGCTTACCACTGGACTGAAAAAGTGTGATAGTAGTGCTGGTACATAAAGGAGGGGAGACTAAATTATCGGCTGATCAGTTTGACGTCAGGAGTAGGTAAATTAAAGGAGAGATTCATATGCAACCTCATTAGAAATATATGTGAGGAGCGTAAGTGGTTTTCAAGTATGCAACATGGTATTAGGCAAGGATATTCATATGAATCTCAGTAGGTTGGAGACATGCAAGATATTACACTTGAAATGGACAAGGGAGGCCAAATTGATAGTGTAGCACTAGATCTTTCAAAGGATTTTGACTGAGCGAGCCATAAAATGATAGTAAATAAGGTAAAAACTATTGGAGTGGATGAGAAATTGATTTGCTGGGTAGAAGAATTTTTAAAAGGTAAACAAATTTGAGGTAGGAAATGCAGTATCAAAAGAAGTGGAAGTAAAAATGGGAGTGCCACAGGGGAGTGTATTGGGACCATTGCTATTTATTCTTCTAAAGAATAATTGTTTTGATTGTTTACTGACAGAAACTAGACTGTTTGTAGGTGATACAATGCTATATAAAAGGATCAAAACAGTAGAGGACTTTAAATAGCTGCAGGGTGATCTGGACAGGATATCTAGTTCAATTGGTAAGCATGGGATGAAGTTAAATGCAAAGAAGAGTCAGCTTATTAGATACACAAATAAAAAACTAAAGGTTGATTATAAGATGGGGGAACAATTGTTTGTTGAAGACTTGATACGTAAATATCTTGGCATTATGTTTGATAACAAGCTTAACTGGGCAGGACACATTGGTCAGGTAGTATGAAAAGGTTTCAAAATTCTGCACTTGTTTGAGAGAGTGATGAGGGGATGTACGAGATAAGTAAAGGAATTGGGTTACAAAACTCGCGTCAGACCATTACTTGAATATGACAGTGTAGTTTGGGCCCACATTTTGAGTATCAAATACGGGAGTTGGAGAGGGTACAAAGGAGGGCTGCTAGATTTGTTTCTGGAAATTACCGCAGAATGCAATGAGTTACAGACATGATAAAAGAGCTGGAATGGGTTTCATTGGAAGACAGAAGGAGGCTTAAGAGGGTCATGGGAGTGTACAAGTCATATATTGGTAATGAGGCATGGAAAGATATTGGTGTAAAAATCTTATATCTTTAAACGAGCAATTCTTGTATATATATAAATATATATTTTGGTTCTTGGAAACGGCTATGACGATTGGATGAAATTTCATATTTAGACAAAGTTTTGTTTTTTAAGACTACCTAAATAGTTGTCTTCCCTGCAAAAACCCATTTGTACAAAATACAAACAATTTTTGCTCTTTGTATCTCGAAAACTGCTCTAACGCCATCTCGTAGACGATTCAGGAAGCTTACTAACATTTTCTCTTTGGTTTCAAGGAACTCATATATCTATACAAACAATTCATGTGTACTAACTAACCCATGCGAATATTTTGCGCAATGTCATGATCAATCACCAAATGGAAATATAATAATGACGAAATCAGTAAATACAAGTATTTATTAATGAAAGGTATTTTATTTTGAAGAGTAATAATAAATATCAATTTCACTGAAAGAAGTCATTAACATTAAATACTACATAACTGTAAAATACCCTTACTATTAAATACTACATATTTAATTGTAAAACATTTCAAATTAAATATTTTTAAAAATATTGGCTTTATCAGAAGTCATTTTTTCAATCTTCTTTACTCTACATAACTTCTCTGAAAACAATATTAGCAGTTGTAATGTGATCATCGTTGATTCTATGATCGTAATGAATCTACAAACTCGTGAAAAAACTACATACTTTTATCTATACAAAAAAACAGGTTCTGATAAATATAATCCTACCTTTTGAAGTGTCAGACCTTGTGCTTTATTAATGTTCAAATGACTTTCTGATCATTTAGAATGGCAGGGTTGGTTGTGTGAGGTTAATGTGAGGTAAGACCATAGCTTTATTGGAGTGTATTAATTTAGCACTGATGATGTACTCGTCTAATAGAATTACCAATAATCTTGCACCATTAATTAATTCCTGATTAGCATTAATATTTCTATTTAACATAATAATAGCATTTTTCTTTAAAAGAAATTTATGAGGTGGTAAACCAGACGATCTCGGAAATTGCTCAAGCGATTTGGACAAATTTCATATGTAGATAAAGATTTGCTTTTGAAGTTTGGAATACGGTTTACAACAAACAAAAACAGTTCTTGGATTTGGTATTTCGGAAACTGCTCTAACCTGATCTCGTAGGATTCAGCTACCAATAAGCCTACTTGATTTTAGTTAAACTTCTCTTTGTAGGGAACTGTGCACTTAAAAATGCCCATGATGCTGTCCAAAAAAAAAAAAAAAAAAAAAAAAAAAAAAAAAAAAAAAAAAAAAAAAACCTTTAACTCAAAATCTTGCATATTGAACATAAATCGAAAGATTCCAAGTGAAAATCCGGTCACCCAGATACTGAAAAGTAATGCATGGAAGAGAAAAGATGACCATGACGACAAGCTAGAACTTGATTTCAGGCATAAAGGTGTAGGAAGATTCTCTTTTTTGGGGAAGGGTGTCCGGTATTGGAATAAGTTACCAAGGGAAATGATGAATAATTTACCAAATACGTTGAAATAATTTAAAATTAAAATTTGCCGATGGAAAATCTAGGTGGGTGCAGGGAAGGGGGAAGATGGGTGGTAGGGAAATTGCCACAGGAGCGTGTGCTCCATTGCAGTATAATTAAATATTAATATTTTGACAGTTTGGTTCAAGTCCCAGCAAGATATCTTTATTCCCATAGAAGACTTCCTAAAGGTTTTCTTGCATTGTAAACAGTCAATTCACTTTTCTTTGAGAGTATATTTTAGTTTCCAAATATGCCAAAATATTCTCATACAGTTTGGGGGGGGGGGGAATGCCAGAAGAAAGGAAGTTGTAGGGTGAAAGGGAAATATTTGCCTTTATTTTGGAGTGAATACTTTTACTGGAGCTGTGAGATGTTAAAAAAAAAAAAAAAAAAACACTAACTGAATTAAAAATTTAGGTTATAATCTGGATTTGACTGTCAAATTTGATACCACCCCCTATGAAGTTAGCAGGAAACTGCACAGTTTGAGGACCAAGTTTCATTCCAAAGTAAAAAAAAAGGCAGTTATGGTGCAGATAATACCAAAGCACTTGGAAGCCATTAAATAACTAAAACAATTCAAATAAATGGTTTATTTTTATAATAGTTGATGGAATGATAAAGAGTTCCCGCAAATGTTGTGAATATAAAATACTATAGTTTTTCACTTTTAATAGTTTACTAAATTTTTACATAATTTTCCACTCAGTACATGTATATAATATTAAAAGTTTTGGATAAAGGAAACAAAGAAGCTTCCGCGAGGCACTGAAAATAAGATAGGATAGGGAAAATAAACAGTTTCCCGTCACTTACCACAGATGAAGGCAGGAGGGCGAGACACGTAAAAACACAAAAACAAACGAATTGCACAATATTCATGTGGCGGGTTGGGATGTGACCACATCTTTCCCCCTGCCATATGTCTCGCCTCCCACATGAGTAAGACTAAAGTCGAAATATTGTGCAATTCGTTTGTTTTTGTGTTTTTACGTGTCTCGCCCTCCTGCCTTCATCTGTGGTAAGTGACGGGTAACTGTTTATTTTCCCTATCCTATCTTATATTAAAAGTTTTGTTCCATTTAAACTTTTATTATATGTAACTGAAAACTTCAGTTTCACACAAAATCTTTCACTTTTTTGTAATAGACTGCCACATACTAATGTCATTTTTTGTGATCTTTTGTCCTACTAATAATTGCAGTAAGTACTCAGAATCCTTTCCTGTCATTTACAGAAAGATGTAAGCTGTCAAACATGGATAACAATGTTTAATATCCAGCTCACCCTTCTGTAATATCCACTCTTTGTCCCAATGTTCCTTTACATTTTTTGCCTGAACAAAAGCAACAAAACTGTAACAGCAGCAGCAAACTGGGCTTTTGGATAGGCATGTTTCAGTACCTAGACGTTGTTCTCAAATGTTGCAGCACCTACACAAGAAGAAACGACACGTCTCCCTAAGATAAAATTTTCCCTCAAAAAATTGTGTCGTTTACTGACTCATTGTAAACAGATAGGCTGGTTGAATTAAGTGTCTCAAATTTATGTTGTGTATACGCAACTCAATAACAGTGCTGTTAAAAGTACTAGGTTTTAAGTCTACCATGATGATAATTTTCTAATGTTTGGGCAGATATTATCAAAATGTTTTGAAAGGAACTCATATCACTTAATTACACTGACTGAATGAAAGGGTTGGCTTCACAAGGTGTATTCAATTAAGGAAGCGTGGCAAGCACAGCTCATTGAATTAGGAAAATATAATTCAAATATTCGTGTATATCTTCAGAAACACTGCAACATAGTTCAAGATGTTGGCATTCTGTCCATTCTGTTAGATTAACAACATATTTGATGATGTAGTTGTTGGTAAGACATAAGATCTGTGGGGAGAAGATCCCTCAGAAATTACATTCATTTTTTGATCAGCAGCTTAGTTTTGACAAAGTATTTTAGTGTTCATTTGCCTGTATTAGTAATATTTCAGCAACAATGGAGCAGATTTCATTCTATAGAAATTTTTATATTATTTATAGGGCCAGCTGGGTGAAGGACTTGCTATGGAAGCAGAAAAAGCTTTGTGCAATTTGTTATGTTTCAATACTGAAAGACTGATCCGAATGAAGTTTATTGAAGGCTGTTTAGAAAATCTGGCAAAAAATTGGTAAGTGTGTGTTTCCTATAATTAATTTTGTTTAATTAATGCTGGTAGTGATGTGTGAAATGGGGAAGTTAGGTACGCTCTCCTAGGAAATCCAGAGATTCTATTGAATATAGTACGGTTACCCGTGACTTCATCTCCTTTGAAGTGTTATAATACAACAGTTTTCTTTAATATTAATAACAGTATTACTAATAAATAATCCAATAATTAAAATTTATTACATTCCATAATTAAAAAAACAATTTCATTAATATTTATTCTCTAAAAAGGTAACATCATTTGTTGTTTGCATAATGTTTTTTTAATAGTATTTTGATTAGATCAATTATTTATGCTTTAAAATATTAATTTGTGTGAACTAAAATTAATCTTATGTGGTATAACATATTATTTTTAATTTCCTTTGCCTTCACTGATGCCTTATTACTGATGTCATTATTTCAGCCATATGAGAATGTATTAATGCGTGTGTGAAAGAAACTACAATTTTCAAACGGCTATATTAGTGAAGGTTGAAATGCAGCATGGACTTGAATGACAACTCTCATGTTTCGTTAAAGCATAAATAACAGTGGATTTAGTTTAATAATTTTCATTTTGTTCCATATTGCTGTTGTCATTAACTCAATAGCATATAAGATGTTCCCATTTTATGATGATATAAACTACAACTGAAAATGTACATTACAAAATTAGAGTTATGAGCGTGATTTAATAACAATTCTATTAAATTAAGCAACTGCAAAAAGTGAATTACCAGATCACTGTACTAAACCCTTCATTTCTGACAGGTTATAATATAACTTTAAAAAAATTAAAAACGTTTTATAGTTCCTACTCTACAACTTCTAAATCAAACACATAATTAAATATGCCATAGGGTTCTTGCTTTGATATCTGAAAAGAAGTGAATTCGATATCTGTGGAAAGCAATGAGTAAAGGTGACAGTACCAGCTATGAAGTAGGAGGTTCTTTGATGTTGATAAAATGCAAATTGTTTACCACAATTTTCAAATGAACAATTCATTTTAAGATTCTTATTATGTTTGATTATTTAGTTCTAGTTTTGTGAATCAAAGTCCAAAAAAATAAAACTGAATACAAGCATGAGCGTAGCGTAACCTTCTCATCAGTGTTTCTTGAAAGGAGTTCCCATCTCAAATACTGTGTGCATGTTTCTCTTGTCTCAAAAAGGTTATTATTTCTTTCTTCATTCCTCAGTACATATGTCAGATGAGAAGCTCTCATAATTTAAAAATGCCATCAAAATTGTTCCCATAGTTTTTGTGTGAAGTCATTTCAAACTCTTAGACACACACAACTTGCTTACAGATTTATAATGGTGTAGATTAGCACAGGAGAAAAAGAGCACTGCCCTTCAGGTACAATTGTAATCAGAAAAAGTTGGTTGGGCTGCAGATTAAGGAAAACGGAAACGGATGTTCCACGTTAAAAAGGCTGTAAGTAAATGTGGTAGGAAAGGGATAAGGAGAAAGAGAGTCTTGCTGTTGGCAGTTATGATAGAAAAATTATGGATCGACTGTTGCAGCAAAAATTAGCCTCATGGGTATTTTTTAGGCCAAATCCTCCTTGACACTAATAGAAGGCATAGATTTATGCAAAGAATTTACAGATGAGTGTTATGTAATTGGAGGAGCAGGAAGCAGTTTAGACGGCGATGAGAGGTATAGTATTTGAGGTGACCTAGAAAAATTTGCAAAAGCAAGGAGACATATACATGTGGAATAGTGTTAACCTTGGAGAGTTTTTACCGGTCACAGATGAAATCCCCTGTGAGGTGAGTGAACCTGAAGTTGGAACAGCATATACTAGGCATTGCCTGCACCTTAATAATGAAGGATAGGAAGTTCTTTTAGACTCGGTGGCTAGAGGTGTTAATGGCGCAGCCTACACTCATAAAAGAATTCCTGATGGGAGCAATGGAAACAGTATGGTTACTTAGGGTTATACAGGTAGTGAGAAAAGGAAAGAAATTCTTAAGAAAGAGTGTAAAGAAAAAAATGCAGGAACTACAAGGGTGTCACACTGTTAAACCTCTGTCTGAAAATATACAAAAAAAATGTATTCTACATAAAATGAGATGAGGGATAGAGGAAAAAGCTAGAGAAGAACAGTATGGCTTTATGAAAGGAAATGTTGGTTGCAGTATTATGCTTGGACAGATCATGGATAAAAAAAAAGGGGGAGAATTTGGCAAGGATACCGTAATAGCTTTAAATAGAAAAAAGGAGGAAGCATATGATCAAGCTTAAGAAAGAGATGAATAAAAGAAGAGTTGGATATGAATATACCAAGGCATTATTAAAGGTCAACCATTAAAAGAAACTCTATCAAAAAGAAGACTGCATTGGTTGGGACATGTTATCAGAATGTAGCAGGGACAAGTGCCGAAGTTAGGGCTCCTTAATGGAGACATACTGGAAGGCCACAGGTAACAAATGGACCAGACATAGAGGCGAAGGGAGTTGATTTGAGACCAGTAGTGGAGGAAGAACCTTCAGAAATGGAAGACAAAGAACTGGATGACCCACAGAAGCAGACATCAAATGATGATGGATGAATAAGGAATTCATTGTTAATTTTAGAAATCGCCTACATAGCACAAATAAGCTTGGTTTACCATGCATAGAAGATGTCTAAAAATATAATATTTTTAGTTTCCCTTCTTATTTGCATACGAGGATTAGGTCTATTGACCAGATCTATTGGAATATCTTCTTTGGTCAACCTATATGTCTTCTACATTGTGGTCTATTTTAGATTATTGCTTTGGGAGTATCCATAAACTTATGTGGCTCAATTTTGGCCTCTTTTGAACCTTCTCTCCCACATATAGCTTGACATGGCTTATGCCTTGACCACCCTCCCACCCCCATGTGGAACATGCTTTTTCCCTATTAATTTCAGAAGACATTTTCTGCTGTTTTCTCTTACTAGACAGTTGTTAAAATTTTTGCTTATATTACGAACACAGCTGATATTTGCTTTATATACACACACAAGGAACAAGAGAAGTAATATTTCAAGGAGCTGTATTAGCGGAGGTTAGTTTGAAATGCTGCATGGATGAGAATGATTACTAAGACTCCATAGTATAGCGGATTTTGAGTGAAGAAGGTGGTTGCCATGTCAAATTCTTCCTGTGATGACGTTAGAATGGACCAAGATGGCTATTGCCACTAAATCAGTAATGTGTATAACCATGTTGTGGCTAATTTGATGTGCTCCCTGGACCAGAATGACAACTAAGATTCTGTGGTGCACAGTATATTTTGAGTGAAGAAGGTAGCTGCCAACGTGAATACAGACTACGATGACATCAGCATCGTCTCGAAATGTCTGTTGCTGTTGTTGGTAGTATGCGTAACTCTATCTATCAGCACATTTTACACGTTTATTACAAATTACCTGGCCTTCAGGTACACTTCTTATTCAGGAATAAAAGCCAAGGAAGCTGTAAACCATTTTTAAACTCCAAAAGGATAAATTTTTCTGTGACACATATTAATGAAGTAATATACACTTCATCGGCATCTAGGTCTTTAAAGAAGGTAAAGTGCTCTGTGCAAAACATGAAAGAATTCTGCCATGGCCTTTTGAAGGAGCCATCCTGTCATTCTCATGGAGTTTCTTCAGTAAACCATGGAAAACTGAAATCTAGGTGGCCAGACAGGGATCCAAATCCTTCTGCGATAAATGATGGTTGGTATTTTGGGTACTGTTTCCAAATCCCACACATGGACGATACAGCTGATTTAACTGATATGCATTCTAGACCAGAATGAAAAATCACACTCTTTGATTCAGCATCAGGTATGAGGAATTTAGTTTACTTTAATAACTTAAGCTCACTTTATTTTGGGGTGGCAGTATGCTGGTGGATAGGTTGGAATGTGTCCTGAACAAGAAGGAATAATGCTCTTAGTTATTGTTCTTTCTAAGTACATATATTTCTACTGAAATCATAAAAACTTGGCTGCTGCATTACATTCGTTATAAGTACATAGCAATATATTCATATTGTATCTCGAAAACTTGTCAGCAATTTTACATTCATTTCTGTGAATGCTATAGTCAGTGTCAAAGATGTGTTTAGAAATTGGTGATGACTGTACTGCCGATGATATAGCTTATGGTAAATTTAATGTGGCATTAAGTGTAAGGCATGTTTCTTTTTTGCTTTATTATGAACTTTTTCTTGAAAGGTATGCCCTCAGGAAAGTGTGTACCAAATTACTGACCAAAGAGGCAATTACTTCCCAGTACACCCTTATTAGACCTTTATCGATAATTTTTCACTTTCCAGTTTCTCATATTTCATATACTATGTTAAAATAAAAGTCAACCAAACAGACTTTTGGACACTGGTATGAAAATCCAATATAAATAATAACAAAAGAAGGAAAAGTTTTTAACCCTTTGACTGCTAGGGATTGCCTGGCAGAACCCTCACTGAGTGCTCCTTTGTCGCCTAAGCTATCTACCTTCGCTGAATGGCCACATGCTCTGCTGAGTTCAGCACGTGGCCTGACGCGCTGTGTACTGAATATTTCTGGAGCGTTGTGTGTGACAGCCTTCGGCTGGCGCTCTGCATTTTTAAACCCCAGATACAAAATAAATGCAGTTACTCTGACATCTAAAGTTTTTCATTTTAAAGCTCCTCAAAATGGGAATGTCTGTGTAGACAAACATATGGGGACTTCTACACTAAATAGATATTTCAGCAACTGAAATGTGCTCAGTTTTTTTGTTTGTGAATGCAGTAATTCATCTGGGGAGAGTATCTTTTTGAATACCTTTCACAAATTCTGCATATATTTTCCATCCTTCTTTTGGATCCAGACTATGGACCGGCACTTGCAAAGTTAAAAATATATTATTATTTTCTTTTTTGTGTGTGTATTTCACTTAGTTTTAGAGGCATAGAAATGTAATGTAATTATCACGGTGCATTTACCAACAGTTAATAATTCTTTATTTTGTGATAAGCCTTGAAACATGGCTCAACACACTTTGATACATTGCATGTTCTGCATTCGTTACTGGTTTCTCGATGCATTCTCTGTTTCGAACGTACAGTGCATCTATGCTTTGGCGTGCTCTTCTTTGAATTTTCAATATGAATAATATTTGGAAAATGTCTCCCTGTAAATTGTAGAAGATTTTCATCATCAGAGCATCTTTGCTGTTCTCTGAAATATGCTTCAACAAGTTCTCTTACCAGGTACAGATGAAACTCTGCAATTGGCATTTTCATCGGTGAAGTGCGTGAGCATTTAAAATGCACTGATGGAGAACGTGGATAAAGAACTTTTTATACCACTTCATAGTGAAAATCTAGAGTGAACTGAGTCTGGCGTATTTGTCTTGGTTTATAAATAAAATCTATTGGTTTCATCAGCAATAGAATTCTTATGATCTTCTGTTAAAAATATCAGGAAAAATGACAGAATGCTGGAATTTTGACCTAATCCACACTTGTGTCCTGCAGCTGAATCGTCAAACGCGTGCACAAAAGGACGGAAATTGCTTTTCTTCTAGTCAAACATGTCACTAAAGCGTCCTCTTTTTCTACACATTTCACTCTCACTATCTGAAGCTTCAGATTCTGAAGAATTTTCACCTCTTGTGGAGACAGATGGTCGTTTTCCACTAGCTGATGTACACGGCTTAGGACTATTACTTTGAGATCCTGTTGACGGGTCATCAATATCATCCATATCAAAAAGATCATTCTCACTGTAGCTTCGAGTAAGAATCTCCATGATTTCTTTCTCTGTACGAACATGATGGCATGCAATTTATTCAGTGAAAACTAAAACAAAAATAGCTACAGAAATAAGATCGCTGCTACAAAAGCTCACGGGCCAAACATGGAAAACAACTAACGACCCAGCGTGGAAATACGGCTACCCGACCTGACCGCTAAGTGGTTCGTGCGTTAACACAGGGACTAGAGTGGCCAGATGTCTTAATGTGTCCAGATCACAGATGGGCCTCAAGGCAGCGCATGTATACATGTCCAGAGCACCTGACGGGAGGAGCAAGGGCGTATGTGAACACATCTAGAGCCCTTCGGCGCAGTAGTAGCCAAGCGCGTCAAAGGGTTACATTTTTTTTGCATCTCCACGTTAATTTTTTGTACTAGGATAAAAAAGTAAAACATTTATATATACACTTGGGTCTGCTTGGGCAAATGCTCGACTAAAATAAGGTGACAATTAAATGATGGAAATAAATGTCCACATGCTGTTGCATATTTTGAGTGTTGTGACAAATAAAACGAATGAAAAACTACATGGCTTGGATTGGAAATTCCCCATTTTCCCCCATCACTTGGCCCAGCATAGCTTTGTATCCAACCCCTCATTCACCCCACTCCCTAGCCACGCAGTTTACAGGTGCTCCATATTGGTAGTCAAGTATCACCCGTTGTGTGCAGATGGTCTCCCCATTTGTTCCCATGTTTCTCTGTTTTGTCATTTATACTGTATATTTTAATCTTTTCCATTATTATCTCATTTATTATTAGATCTAACCATGCCATCATCTCTACCACTTGTATGTGGCTTTATTTGTTCTCTTCATTATCTGTTACTCCCATAGGAACTGCCATCACTTTATAAAATTTTACCTTTATATCTCTGTCCATCTTATTTTCTAAAGTTTTAGTTACTGCGTTTATAAGCAAAACTGCATGTGAAACATATTCACCATGGTGTGTTAAAGTTGCTCCAGCATATGAAAGTAATGTGCGATAGGAAGTACATCTTATGCTGTGATTCCCTCAGCTGTATTCAGACATTAGTAAACATGTACCCTGCAAATGGTTTGGTCTAGGACATACAGGACATTCTTCAATCCCTCCAATCTTGTGGATTTATTCTGCTGGATACTTGGCCATGTGGGAATCGAGGGGAATAAGGCTTCCAATGAAGCTGCCAAGTTAGAGGTGAAAATCACAAAGTAAGACCTTGTCTCGGCATCAAAAATAATTGTCTTCTATGTCTTTAATTATTGTCTCATACATCACTTGATACTTCTTGATTTTGTAAGCAAAATATTTATTTACCCCACAAGTGATGTCACAATGAAAGTGGTTATATATAGTGTTAAACTTGTTCAGTTGTCAATTTACAACTATTTTTAATAACAGAGTCATTACTATTATTTTTGTTCATGGGTATCTTTAGGTTGTTCTCTGAATGTGTTTTTGTACTTTATGGAAGACTCTTTATAATCCATTTTAAGAATCCTCTATTACCAGTAGATCACCAGCAAATAAAAGAATGCTAGTAATGGATCTTTTTACCTTGTCCTAAATCTTCATTCCTTGGTTGGAGATTCACTCTACCACATGTCAATGGCATTGCCCAAATATATGTTAAAAATTTAACATGGAGAGACTATGCCGCTGCTCACTCACACACGGAACTATATCTATAACTAATTTTTTACATGCTATATCTCTAAAACCAAGTGAGATATCAAAAAAAATTATTCTTTTTTTTGATTTGTTTTGCGGTGTTCTATAAGAACTCATCATCAGATTGTGGCGCAATGGTAATGATAGAACTGTCTAACGATGCATTAATCATGTCTTGTATTACTTTTAGTCAGTTCTTGGTTTTGATAAAGCAGATTTGGTAAGTATTGATGTTGCCAAGGAATAAAACTGTTTATATTTTATTCTTATTCAATAAGATTTGTTCCGGAGTAAATGAAAATGAAACACTGATATATTTTCACAGAAATCAATAGTAATATGGTTCTTTCTATTAACACCAAACTACAATAGGAAATATTACCAGAATTTCACATCCAACGATGCAAGTTCTTTCTTGGTCAGTGACTATCAATGGAAGATTAATGTTGTGGCATATTCTTCCAACTCTATTGTTGCTGAGAAAATTAATGTTATTCATTCAAGATTCTCCACAAACTTCATCTCATGTCTGCATAGTTATAAAATACATTTGACAACTGTCTTTTAATATTAGCTTGGTAATTTTTCGAAATGTCTGATTGAGAACTGGATTTTCCAGAATTAAAACATTACACATGAGTCCCAAGCCTCATCAGAGTTATCATCTTGTAACCATGGTACCCAAAACCTTCTCTAAGAATAAATGAAACCTGACCACCTACCAGGGAGTATAAAATATGAAATTCATAACATCCTCTTATATAAAATGATAATCTGGAGACTGCGCACGTTGTCTATAGCTATTGGCTAGAGAACGGTCACGTGCCGTCCTTCACTCGCCAATCAACCACCACCATATTACATTCGTTCCTTCATGTCGCTTTTTGTTTATTTACGACAAATAGATGCAGAAACTCATGTAAGGAGAATGGTGTTCGATGTTTATGTTATATTATCCGTATCAGTTATAAGAGTTAGGTTAAAACATAACCCAAGAAATTTTTTTTGGCATAAGATAAGAAACAATGAAGTTTATTAAAATTTCGGAGAAAGTTTACACGAAAGGTACATAATCGCAAAATGTATCAGTCAAATAAATGACAGTTATCAGTTTTTGATATTATACTTTTCGTCATTTAAAGTAAAATGCATTTATTTGAATAAATCATAGCCAAATACTCCGATAATCTAACCACAGTATAGTACTCATATCACGAAAAATATTCGGTTTTCCTTTATTCGTTTTTCCTTACAAGCTTTTCTAGAATAAACTCCTTCTATCACCATAGATGATACCCATCATTATTCATATGAGGGTAATAGAAACTATGATTTTAGAATGCCAATATTAGTGAAAGTTGTGATTAAGTTGACCAGAATCGCAACTGACACAACATTTTGTTATAACATAATTCACTCTGAAATCAGTTTTACAAACCATTTAAACTGCTTTCACAAGTGCCATGTTACTAAAGGTATTGATTAATGCAGTTGGAGGAGTTCCATATTTAACGTGCAGAGTTGTGCCTGGACTAGGAATAAAACTGATATTACATGGATAGCAAACGTTTTTGGGATTCCATTTTTTTTTTTTTTTTAATTTCACTGTTTCTATACTTCTGTCCGTCGTCATTACAGCAGAAGTTGCTACTATATTGTTATGTGAACTGCAAATGAAATATGTAAATAAAATCAAGGCCATTACCATTATGAAATAACAATTCCGTATAATTAACCAACTGCAAAAAAACGAACTGCCAGAATATTGAATTCAAACCATCATTTTTGACGGGCTTGAAGCTAATCTTAAATAAAATCGGATACACATTATTCCTAAAGCCAGATCTGTTATGTTTTAATCTCTGCTGTAATGAGAATGTGTCACTCTGCACACAGTTATATTATTGTGAGATAACTCCCTTTAAACTAAACAGAAATTCTTCAAATTTAGCAGAGCGTACCCTTTGAATAAATTACAAGTCATGTTTGTAAGGAACCAAGACTTTTGAATATTTTACTAAATTGAGAGGCCCTGCGGTGTGGAGCATCTGTCTTTACAGCTTCTAAGACCCTTCAAGGACAACCAAAATTCTTAAAAATTTTTAAAGCAACCTTTATGATGAGATGTAGGTCATGTTCGCATGTCAGCAAGATCGATATCTCTGTATTGTATGATAGTCTGTGTTTGTGAAAAATCTGTGTCAGTACTAATTCCAAGCTCCTTCATAGTCAACAGAAATACTTCCAATTTTGCAAAGAGAATTCTTAGTCAATTTCAGGTGCGCTATGTATTTCAGTCAAATCAGTTAACTTGATCATGTACTTCAACCCTTTAATGTTTAGTGCGTAGTCTATGTCTACACAAAATCACTGTCTCTGATTCTTACTGCCTTGTACATACCCAAGGGATGAAACACTTATCAGATTCTTATTTGAACCATATCAGCTTTCATGGTCATGACCTTTGACCATTATCCAAAAAAGTGCCTAGACAGTCTGCGCAACACCTCTGTCTTTGTTACTTCTAAGTACCTTTAAACTCAACAAATTATGATCACATTTTGCAGAGAGAACACTTAGAGCAAAACACAGCTCAAGTTAGTATTTCAGCTGTATCAGGTCAAGTGGTCATGACCTTTGATACTTTTACTAGATTTATCAGCCAATTTTTTTCTCATAAATCTCTCTTTACTTATTCTAACTTCATTCAAACTAAATAGAAATTCTTCAAATTTTGCAGAGGGAACCTTTAGGTGAAATAAAAGTTTGCATTTCAGTCAGTTATGGTCCAGCAATCATAATCTTCCATACTTTTAACATATTTATACAATGGATAGATCATCTCTGTCAATGGTTAATACTTGTAAGTCCCTTCAAACTGAAGATATCTTATTCAAATTTTGCAGAGGAAACCTTATGGTGAAATTCAGTTTTTATAAGAAACTTTTGCTTGCCAGAAGGTAAACTTAGTGAGCAACTTCAAAATGTTGCATCCAATTGATGCACTCCCTCAGTGGGATGCCCAAGAATTTTTTATGGCAGCTTTGTTTTTTTTGTGAGTATCTTTAAAATGTGAAAATATTTAGCACTAATTGTATTCACATTCCGTGTTTTGCAGGTCAGTTGTCGTGTCACTGCGACTTTTGCCAAAGTTGTTTGCCTCATTTCAACAATTCCGAGGGATGGACACGCATCAAGTGACTACATGGGCTGAGAGAGATCACAACATGATGGAGTGCTTCTTTAACAACCTGAAAGTCTACACCAGAGAGGGTCCTAAGAATAGCCTCTATTCTCATCAAACTGAAATTCAAGTGCGCTTACAGTTCCTAACTTCGATCTACTCTCCAGTTGGTTCTCCAGAAAATTTTAGGTTTGTTGCACATCATTTGAATTTTGAACATTTATTGATACTGCTTTCAGTAAGCTAAAATTTTGCTATGTTTAACTACAACTGTTCTAAAAGTTAACAAAGTTGTTAAGAAGATAAACTCAAATCAAAACATTAAACAAGGGAATTCTGTTGGAATTTGTGAAATTAATCCTCCTCCTGTTTAGCAATTAGGTATAAACCCATTTGACTTTCATCATCATCATCTTCATCATCATTGTCAGACATTTCTGTCTTTGTGGGTCATCCTGCACAAGCTCTTCAAAGTCTTGCAGTCATTCCAAGATTTTTCCTCCTCCACTTTTCTCCAAACGACTCCCTTAGCCTCTGCGTCTTTCTCCATCTTGCCTGAGGTCTTCTGACTGGTCTCCTTCCCTTCCCGCTGTTCAACAGTGCTACCTTTGGCATCCTCCTGTCCTCCATCCTCATAATATGCCCCAGCCATTGCAGTCTTTTCCTTGTTAACATCTCTTCTAATGCTTCTACTTATAGTCTCTCTGATGTTTTCTTTTCTGATTTTATCTTTCCTCGAGACATTGTCTATCCCTCTCAGAACCTTGTTTCTGTTGCCTGCAATCTGCTAACTCTCTTTGTCGAAGTCCAGGATTCGGAGCCATAGATCAGTATGGGCTGGTAATATACTTTATAGAGCAGAATTTTGGCTTCCTTCCCTATGTTCCACCTCCAGATTATGTCCTTTATCTGATAACAATCGTCCACTCTTCCCTACTCTCTGACCCATTTCTTCATCCATTTTTCCATTGATGGTTTCCTTGTTTCCAATATACACTAACGATTCTTCCCATTCCAATTTCTTGCCGTCGAGAAATACATCCTTCAAAGGGCCATTATCTCTTCTTTCCATTTTAATATCGCGCCATGACTTGTTTGCTCCATAAGTTTTTATTTTTTTTTAATTTTCCAATATGTTGTAGTAGACCAAAAAAAAATATTTTTGGGAAATTGTATTTGGGAGTGAATAAGTGCCATTTTGGAGGACAAAGGTGAAAATTTGTTTTTAGGAAAAGATCAATCAATCAAGCTGAAATATTTCTTATGAGAAAGGATAAAATCACAATCTCCTTAAATCAGTTCCTCAATTTGTTCTTATAAAAATTCTGTTTCTTTTAAATATTCCACACAAAAACTGTAAATACTATTTGAAAAATCTGAAATGGAGTACTAAATGTTGCCGTTCAGTCAATAAAAGGTCTTTTTATGATTTTTGTCTCTTCGTAATTTGTTTATAACCACCGTACAAATGGACAGATCACACACCATAGATGTAATTCTACCTCCACAGATATTAGTTATTATTCTATATGTTATAGTGGGTTAAAATCTAAGTTAAACACAATTTTTTACCTCTAGAAGAATTTTTCAAAGCTATCAAATTTTGTGCCACTCATGGCATCAACAATTTCAACACATGCTCCACAGTCCGCACCATCAGAGTCCTCCGACAAAAGCAGCATTTCGGAATTCAGAAGGTGGGAACTGGCTTATCAGTACCAACTGGGCACCAGACAGCCACCAGGACTAAATTTAAGACAGCACCAATTTTCCTCCCACCCATCCCCCTCACCTCCTACCTTCTCCCACAGAACCATTGCTCACCAGAGACTTTCTTTTTGTAGTTAGTAACTTCGATTTTCGCTTAACTTTAAATTTCCAATTTTTTTTAAAAAAATATTTTCAATCGTGATTTAACATATTCTTCAGTTGTTTGCATATTCATCCATTACTGTATAGGCAATTGAAGACTGTCAGCTGTCACCTACTGCACTTCCATGGTGGATCCCTATGGACAGGTTTATTATCCATTTATTAGTATTTTCTAGCTTATGCCTTCTTACCCCCACCCTCACACCCGACGATGTTTTTTTCCACCGCCATCATGAGGTAGAAATGGGTTGTTCGCGAGTGAACCAGTTCTTTAGAACAGTTCTTTTGAAAGAGCGAGTGAGCAGTCGCTCACTTAAAATGAACGGTAGTTCTTCTTGGAAGCAGTAATGACGGTGGTGTCGGTCTCGATAGAACTTAACTTCAATTGAGTGTGTGCCAACAATAAGTCGGTTTCAGCTTTGCCACTCTCGCCCAACCCATGTTTATTCTTAGTTCCACAATGTTCATTGTTTATCCAATCCGCTCTGTAAAAATAAGAAATCCCGAAGATCGACAAGATCTCATGTGATTTGTCATTGATCATTTTAACCTATTTACTTCTAATTCACAGGTACACAATTTCAATACAAGAAACAGAAATAACTTGCACAATACACAAACATCTCTGTCATTATTACAAAGAGGAGTTAATTATTGTGGTATACATCTGTTTAATAAACTTCCCAAGAGTATAAAACAGTCTACAGATAATAAAGATATATTTAAAGAAAAACTGAGAGGTTGTCTTATTGCCAACTCCTTCTACTCCATTAAAGAATTTGAACAAAATAATTAATTGTATTCAATATGGCTGTTGTCAAAATTAACGTGTACTGTTATTCTCTTCATTTGTCTTATAATTGTTTTTACTATGATTATGACTCATATTGTATGTATGTGTATTAACCATCACATGTTTCACATCCCAGAGGTCCTTCCTCAGCAGGGATCCATGAAACAAGATTGATAAATAAATAAATAAGCTAGTTTGTTCGCGACGTTCTCCGGTTCCAGCGCGGAAAGAGCTAGTTCGTTCGCATCGTTCTCTGATCCCAAGCACTTGGCGCGGGAAGAGCTAGTTTTTTCGCAACGTTCTCCGATTCCTGCGCTCAGCACAGTGCAGAGCAGTGCCACTGGGTAGCTAGTTCTTTCGAATTTGATGTCCCGCTCCGCTTCTCTTTGTATATTATGACTACAAGCGTGCCTTGTGAAAGATTATTCTCAAATGCTCAACATATTCGCATTGAAAAATGGAGTAGGCTGCTGAATGGCGAAATAAGTAAAATTTTATTTGTGAACAGTAACCTTCATTTCATTTAAAGCAAAAAGTTCTTTAAAATTGATTGTACTTTGTGTATGTAAATAAATTAATGTGAAACTAACTATTCTCAAACTATCTCTCAAATATTCCCAGCAATCCGAACAATATTTCATTGACGCTTTGAAAGGGCTTTTCTGTGTGAAAGTAATCTGATAGTATTTAAGAAACAAAAATGTTTCAAAATAAATACAAAAATAAATGAAAATGACCGATGTGAGACTAACTCAGATATCAGTCTAAATGTAAATAAAACGAACAGATGCTACACTCAAAATGGATATAACTGCTTTTTGTTTAAACTGAGCTAGTGAACTGGTGAACCGTTGAAAAGAACTAGTTCTTTTCGTAGAGTGATCAAATGAGCGCCGCTCTTTTTAGTGAGTCACTTTGCCCAGACTCACTCAGTTGGTTGCTGGCCTCCAACATGCAGCCATCTCACTACTACTGAAGAAGGGCCACAAGTTCGAAAATTATTTCTCTATGTGTGTACGTGTTTTTTTTTTATATATCGACACTACAGGAATCCTCATCTGTGGTAAGCGGTGGTTTTTCTCCTATCCAAATGTTCAATATATATATATATATATATAATATCAATGAGCAGGAAAATGCTGTAAGGCAATAAAACTAAGGAAGGGTAAGGAAATATGACCCAACACTTACCACAGATGAAGCCAGCTGGGATGACAAAAAAAAACACACACACACACAAGAGAAGCACAATATTTTGGCCTACAGCCTTATATGTGCAAATATGAGACACCAGGCAGAGTTAGATGTGTACACAGAGATCACCGTCTGGTGAATTGCGTCTCCGTCGCAGATGGTGGCGTAGTGAAGGGAGTGGGGGGAAGCTCAAATATGGATCGATACTGTTGACGGTATATTATCATTGAAAGTGGTAGATCGACATAATAACTGGGTGAGGATATATATATATATATATATATAACAGATTTTGAAAAACTATATGTGAAAAATAAAATATCAGAAATATAAGAAATGTAAATAGTATAGATAAGTGCTAGGTCTGGTGGGAGGAATTAATTGGAGATTGAGGTCAAGATGATGTCTGGTGTCAAGGATATTCTGAGTTGCAAAACATTCAAGTTCCCACAAACTGAATAATTTGATCATCTGTTTCTCAGTTACGGCAATCAGAATTTTCCCTGACAACACAACCTCCTCTGAACTACGTAGATGGGAACTAGCCTATCAGAATATCTTTGACACCAGACATGCTCCTGGCCTCAATCTCCAATAAATTACTCCCACCATACCCAGCACTTATCTTTTATTTACATTTCTTATATTCTTATATTTCTGATATTTTATTTTCACTTATACGAGGGTGGTCCGATAAGTACTTGCCCTACAAAAGAAAAAACGAAAATTTTGGAAAAGTGGCAATTTGTTTCTCAACATAGTCTCCTTTTAGCTCGATACACTTACCCAGCGATGCTTCAACTTCTTTAATCCGTCTGAAAAATATGTTTTCTGGAGATCTGCAAAGTAGGTATCTGTGGCGGCAATAACCTCCTCATTTGACTCAAATTTCTGCCCGGTGAGAGGCTTCTTCATGTTTGGAAACAAAAAATAGTCACACGGTACCAAATCTGGAGAATATGGTGGATGGGGCAACAGTTTGTAGCCCAATTCGACCAATTTGGCCGTGGCGATGGCGGAGGTGTGAGCCAGTGCATTCTCATGGTGGAAGAACATTTTTTTTCTTGCCAAATTGAGCAATTTTTTCTGCAATTCAGAGTCGAATCGGCCCAATAATTCAGCATAATAAAGCCCTGTGATCGTTTTGTCCTTCTACAGGTAGTCAGTGTAGATAACAGCTTGTGAATCCCAGAAAACGGTGGCCATCGCCTTTCTGGCTGATGGGACAGTCTTCGCCTTTTTCAGAGCACATTCGCTGGATAAAGTCCACTGTTTTGACTATTCCTTGGTCTCTGGTGTGTACCAGTGGATTCATGTTTCGTCGACGGCCACATAACAACGCAGAAACTCCATCAGATTGCACTTAAACAGCATCAAACACTGCTGTGAAGTGGTCTCACGGTTGCGCTTGTTGTCCAGAGTTAGCAAACGCAGCACCCATCACACTGACAGCTTTCTCATGCCCAAAATTTCATGCAAGATATGACTCACATGGTCTTTTGTGATGCCTACTGTCTCAGCAATCTTGCACACCTTCAATCGGCGGTCTGCCAATATGAGATCATGAATTTTTGTCACGTTATCCTCCATGGTAATTGTTTTTGGGGCACCTGGGCGTGGCTCATCAAAAACGGACGTGCGAACACGTTGAAATTTGTTAAACCAATTTTTGACAGTCGCAATCGAAGGAGAAGAGTCACCGTACACAGCATCCAAGCGCACTTTGATTTCACTGCGTGATTTTCCTTCCAAAAACAAGAATCAAATCACCAACTGATACTGCTCTTTTTCCATTTTTCTAAAATTTGCGGAAACACCCACTTTCACACACGATCAAAACAAAACTACGAGTCCGATTGGGCTGAAATTTTAACAATAGCCGTCTTAGATAATGTAATACACGATAATAAATTTCTTTGGCGACAGTGGCGCCAATGGGAAGAGAGGCTAAGTCCTTATTGGACCTACCTCGTAGTTTATCAAAAAATTTTTTTTTATATATGTATCCTCACCCAGTTATTATGTTGATCTGCCACTTTCACTGATAATATATCATCAACAGTATCAATTATCGATCCAATATTTGAGCTTCCCCCCCTTCCTCTCCTTTTTACCTACACTACCATCCGCGCCGGGGATGCCATTCACCAGACGGTGGTCTCTGTGTACGCACCTGACTCCGCCTGGTATCTCACTTCTGCACGTTTAAGGCTGTAGGCAGAAATATTGCGCTTCTCTTGTGTGTGTGTGTATGTTTGTCATCCCAGCCGCCTTCATCTGTGGTATGTGTTGGGTCATATTTCCCTATCCTTCCTTAGTTTTATATATATATATCAGCCAGTTCAATCATCTCTGATGTGGCCTCTTAAAGTCATGATTTTTTCAGATATAACTTGAGCAGTCTTCTCCAAGTCGTACGATCTTGGGCAATCCTGCCAGTTAACTCTGACAACCCTGCATATATCCTTGTACCATCGGTTTGGTGGTCTTCCTCTCGGCCTGGGGAGATCTCTTGGGCTCCATTCTAACACTATTTTTGTCCACCTCTATACAAAAAAAAAAAAAGGATAGCGAAATGAACCACCACTTAACACTTAAATAAGCACAAAACACAGGAAAAACAATGAATATTTCGAGACTTGGCTCTTCATCAACAAGAGAAAATCAAGGAGGGAGGGTGTTGTAGGAGACCGTTTGACAGAATGACCGTTAATCAGGATCATGGTGGCAGTAAATTCAAACAGAGAAAAAGAAGAGGGGGACAGTGAATTGGACCTAGTACCTGAGAATACAAAATGTTACAAAAAGTGCAGAAAAATATATTAAAATGTTCATAACATAAATTTGAGAAAGTAAAAGTAAATAAGTAAACAAAATAAAATTGAAAAAATATAATCTTATATATATATATATATATATATATAACAGACGTGAATTTCCCTATATTTCACTTTTCAGCCACCAATACATAGCACAGATCAATGGTGTTTCTGTGAGGAAGTAGCATGGAGTTTCCTATCATGCACTACGTTGGCCAAATTCCGATAGCTGTGGGGATGTGGGAGATATGATGATTTAAGTTGGTCAATTTTCATATTTTGACCAAAAATTTGTGTCTCCTGATACTTCTCTTTCCTGCCACAAATACATAGGATAGACCATTGATGTTTGTGTGCGCTCCGTTGGTTAAATGCCGGTAGCCGTGGGGATGTGGGAGATATGGTGGTTGAAAGTGGTCAAGCTGCACCACTTTCATATTTCTGCCAAAGACATATGTGTCTTGGTGTATCACTTTTCAGTGAAAACTATCTCGCGCAGATCACTGGCGTTTGTGTGTGGTAGTAACACACAGTCACCTTTTGATCACAACATTGGGCGAATTTCAGTAACTGTGGGAGATATGGTGGTTGAAAGAAGCCAATCAAGAATATTTTCATATTTCGACGAAAGACATGTGTCTCCGTATATGTCACTTTTCTGCCAAAACTACATAGCATAGAGCATTGATGTTTGTGTTTGGTAGTAGTATCATGTCTCCTGTGGTGCACTATAGTGGTTAGATGTCGGTAGCTATGGGGGTGTGGGAGAAATGGTGGTTGATAGTGGTCGACCTGCGGCACTTTCATATTTCAGACAAAGATGCATGTGTATTGGTGTATCACTTTTCAGCGAAAGCTATCTACTGCAGATCACTGGTGTTTGTGTGTGGTAGTAATACAGAGTCACCTTTCGATCACAATGTTGGCCGAATTTCAATAACTGTGGGAGTGTGGGAGATATAGTGGTTGGAAGTGGCCGATCAAGGATATTTTCGTATTTCCGTAAATTTTACTTTGCTGCCTGAACTACATAGCGCAGTTCACTGGCATTTGTGTGGTGTAATAGCATCGAATCTCCCATCGTGCACTATGGTGGTTAGATGTCGATAGCTGTCAATCCAAATTCTTACAAACACAAATGAAGTCGTGGGTACCAGCTAGTAATAATAAAAGAATGTATGTAGGTAAACATCACCTCTGGTATGTGGTGGTTCAATATTCAATATACTGTAGACAGTGGTCATGGAGGCAAGTAGAGGATAGAGGGAAGGAAAAGTAATAACTGAGTATTATCTTAAATTAAGACCAAGAGGTTGCCTTGTGCCTAGTTTATATTGGTAGGCAAGTTCCCACCTACTGAGTTCAGAGGAGCTGCTGTTGTTTGTGAGGACTCTGATAGCAAGGACGGTGAAACAAGAATTGAAATTATTAGTGTCATGGGAGATGGCATGGATACCTACCGGGAGGTTTGGAACAATCAATAGGTAGAGTAGGTTGCAACGTGGCTCATGAAAGTTGCTTGTGAACCAAAGCTGGGGGATAATTGTGTCATACCAATGCTTGTGAGATGTTGTTTGAATATTCCATAAGGGATTGCTGATGCCAAGACTGTAGGTGAGGGAATGTTTGGTATGATATGGATGGCAATTGTCAACATTGAGGTACTGCTGTGAGTTTGGTGTGGACTGAGGAGTTGAGGTGGCCATTAGAAAGGGATAGGTCCACATCCAAGAATGTGGCCTGGGTGTGGGAGTAGGTCCATGTGAAATTCAGCGAGTTATTAAAGGTATTAGAAGGGTGTTTTCTCCATGTGCCCAGATCATGGCCACCGTCGGACAGTTTTCACTCAGAATGTAAAACATCCAGTAGCTCTCCATGCCATCTCCCATGACACTGATAATTTCAATTCTTGTTTCACGGTCCATGCTATCAGAGTCCTCCCAAACAACAGCAGCTCCTCTGAACTCAGAAGGTGGGAACTTGCCTACCAATACAAACTAGGCACAAAGCAACTTCCTGGTCTCAATTTGAGATAAATACCCAGTCAGTACTCTTCCTTCCCTCTATCCTCTACTTGCCTCCATGCCCACTGTCTACAGTATATTGAACCACCACATACCAGAGGTGATGTTTAACTACATAATTCTTTTATTATTATTATCATTATATTTTTTTCAATTTTATTTATTTATTTACTTTTACTTTCTCAAATTTATTTTATGAACATTTTAATGTATTTTTCTGCACTTTTTGCATTGCTCAGGTACAAGTTCCAATTCACTGTACCCCTCTCTCCGACCTCAGTTTGAATTTACCCCCACCATGTTCCTGACTAATGGTTATTCTGTGAAACGGTCTCCTACACCACCGTCCCTCCTTGATTTTCTCCTGTTGACGAAGAGCCAAGTCCCAAAATATTAATTGTTTTTCCTGTGTTTTGTGCTTATTTATGTGTTTACCCCATGATACCATCATCTAAGGTAAGTGGTGGTTCATTTCGCTATCCCTTTTTCTTAAAAAAAATCCATTCGCTAAGTAGCTCCTATTATTTCCTGGTAACTAATCTTTATATATAAAGATGAATGTATGTTTGTTTGTTGGTTTGTTTGTTCTTCATACAAATCCACAGTTTTCAACCGATCTCGATGAAACTTTGCACACTTATCCTTTGAAACAAGAAGAAAAATACTGTCTACATTTGGTTGAAAAATTATCTGTATAAATAACACATGTTGTCTCATAACTTCGAAATACGGCAATAGACAGACACGTTGGATGTGGACGTCTCCAGACCGTGTTTCCGTGTAGTGAACTGGCAGCTCAGTGGCTAAAGATCTTGCTTACGAACATCGTGGTCTCTGGTTCAAATCTCCGTGGAGGCTAAGATTTTTAAAAATTGTTTTTCATCGTAAGAGTCAGGCCTGGGCCGTAGGTTATTTGGATTGAATGTTAAACTGTAGATATTATAAAGTTAGGGGTGCAATGCGAGGCAAATCATAGGTAGTCTTGCAATTTTGTAGGTGTACACTTTTTTACGTTATAATGATCCCTCAGGTGTTGTTCGCAGTCAGTGTGTGAGTGTGAACCACAGTAATACTAATATAAATACGGAAGTAAGTCTCTGTCTTTTTGTTACTCTTTGACGACTAAATGGCTATATTGTTGTGATGGAATTTTATAAGGAAAGCTGTATGAAGGGTACAGGATATTTTTTTCCAGTATGATTAACAGTTGTAGTCACGAAATTTTGAAATCTTATCGTATAGTGACAGAAATATGTTGGAAATCGATTCTCTTCAAGAGGCAGGTTCGACGGTAGAATGATATAGTTATAGCTTTCCTGTCATATTATGCCGACTCGATATTGTTTGGGACCAATCCTTCATTACCAACAACTTTCTATATTTAATTCTGGCAAAAAAATTCTTAATCCACGCGTACGAAGTCGTGGGTACGAGGCTAGTTTATATATAAAGCTGACCTAAAATTCTTTCTTGAAAATGTTGCTAACTCTTATACACTGGCTTTGCATTTGGGAAGGTGTATGCTCGAATCTCCTTCTAGATATCCATATTTCAGTATTCCCAAAATCACTCCAGGTGAACGCTGGATGGTTTCTTCAAAAGCCTGTGGCCAAATTCCTTTCTGTTTCTTGCCCCCAGTCCTTTTCCGCCTCTAATTATCTCAATGTTTGTGAGAAGTAAATCATATCCAAAAAAATTCTGGGATATGTTAATATTTTAAATGATGAAAATAAGGAAGAATGGAAAAAGTAGATGATGGCATAAGGGGTAGCAAAAGCATAAACATTAACATCTTCATAATATGTTGGTATAAAACCTTACCTTAGCTTCACACTCTTGTATGAGGTTCTCGAACATGCATTCTGAAGATGAATGCTGATGATTCTCTACTACTCACTCTTATGCAAGGCACTTGGGCAAGGTGTTGAAATGCGTGCTAATAATGTTGAGGGTAGGTTGAGTTACTTGCACTTGCTGCTTGCTTCCTTTGATCTGTGCACAATTACTCCTTTAAGCTGTCTGCTGGTGAACTGACAGAAATGATGGGAGGCCATTAACATTTTTGCATTCATATTCATTCTTCTGCTTACCAAAAGAGAAATGATAGCTTAAATCGTGTACAAAGATTAGACTCATGACAAGGGATACATACTGAGTTTACCTCATGATTCTGCAGGGACGTGGTCTGTGCCAGATACGGGTCTAGTGCATCCGCAGTACCTGATCTGGAAAATAGTGAATGCCATTAGTACCCTAACACTGTAAATGCTGTTCACACTTCAATGATCACCATATAGCATGACGGTGGAATATTGCATGTATCGGAGAACGGATTTTTGCTTCACCACCTGAATCATGAGGATGGTTAAACCTCTATG
Organism: Vandiemenella viatica; assembly: GCA_031002005.1. Classification (NCBI taxonomy): domain Eukaryota; kingdom Metazoa; phylum Arthropoda; class Insecta; order Orthoptera; family Morabidae; genus Vandiemenella; species Vandiemenella viatica. The sequence continues at coordinate 1,851,813 of JARYHS010013631.1, forward strand.
TAAAAATAATCCCCTCAGCCTGTGGAAAACCACTCACTAGCATGCTACCTGAGGTCTCCTGCTGCATTCCTGTTGTATTGGACTTGGTGGCATGATCCAGGGGCTACATACTACTTGTCTCATAGTTCCTCATAACTATGATGCAACTAAGGAAAATGGAAGCGGCTTCTAGGCGATATAAATAAGAAAAGAAAGGGAAATTAACCCACCACATACCAAAGTGGACGGATGCGATGAGAGAACACTAATGCTGACAAACAAACAACACAATATTTCGGCATATGCCTTGCTTACAAATAGAAAATGGCCCGTTTTTTCTATTTGTGAGCAAGGCATATGCCGAAATATTGTGTTGTTTGTTTGTCAGCATTAGTGTTCTCTCATCGCATCCGTCCACTTTGGTATGTGGTGGGTTAATTTCCCTTTCTTTTCTTATTTTTAGTTCCTCATAACTAGTGTGACCAAAATTCAGAAACAAATTATTTCCATTACCTGTGGTACAAATTTGAAGGAGGATAGTTTGACTGACACAGAATTGTGAATCTGTCGAATTGTCCATAACCAACTACTACAGAACACTGGGGGCAATAACCTTAGTAAAGGAAAGGCTATTCATACAAAAAACATGTTTATAATCTTGTAAAACAAGGAGAAAACTTTTGAAAAGGTCTCTCTACATATGAAAAGTATTAAAGGGACTAGCATGCTTGCTAAAAAGCATTAAAAATTGAGAATTGGGACCTTGCTCTTGGAAACATCTACCAGCAAGCAGGCTTCCTTAATCCAAACAGAAGTAATGGTGTGATTATCTGCCACAGTGAGATTGATTTGGAGACCTAGGAACTCCATAATGAGGGGGGGGGGGGGGACGGGTAAAGTTGTCAAGGTTTGTTAGATTACATGGAGGGTAAATGACAGTATTGAAAAGACTGCCACTTTTTTTTCTGATGTTTGGACTATAATGTTGCCAAAATGTATTAAAACAGAATTTATGAACTGAAGTGTTTGCCCGTATGTACCGGACCAAGTACACTGCATTAACTAGTAGAAATTTGGTTATACAATGGCGACATGCAGGGGTAATCAATCCCATTTGTGAAAAATGCCGCATGGAGGCACATGAACTGGGTGGTGATTGCATCAATTGCTCTGTGTTGCACACAGTCTGAAGCAAAGAACAAAAGCTTCAGGAGTTGGAAATGAAGAACCGTTTTCCATACCACATAGCTATAAACATGTATAAGGCTCTTGCACTAGCTTGACTCTTGCTGCTAGTCACCAGAATGGCTTAAACTCCTTTCTATTGGAGACATAAGTATAAATGCAATGAGCTTATTTCAATGTAAATGTGGCACAAAACTGGCACAGGTCATAACATTCAAGAACACTGAAGAGGGAAGCGACACGTCCACAGCAATAACTACTCCAGCAGCAGGTTCAAAGGTTCTTCCACCAGCAGCAGCATCATCATCATGAATTGAAATTTCTGCAGCTCTTGTACCTTCTGCAGGAGTGGCAGCAGCATCATTAGCTAACAATGGAAGGCAAGTAACGTGAAAGATCTGAGGTCTGAAATCCCTTTCATCATCTCCCAGAGGAAATGGTGGTAAGGAAAAGAAAGGAAACATGTCTCTATGGGGAAAAAAAAAACCAAAACAAACCACAAGTCTTTGAGGCTTTCACAGAGTCAGGAGTGTCTTTGAAATCTGAAGACAGAGAAATTCTGGTGGACAAACTTGGTTAAAACATCTCAATGGGTTAATGAAAACATCAAATTTACAATGGAGGTGGAGAGGAATGGTCACCTTCCATTTTTAGACATTTTAATATAAAAGAAGGTAGATCACACCGTAAGTCATCCTGTGTATAGGTAATCATCGCAAATGGACCTATATCCCAGCGCACGCTGCCATCACCACTCGGCCCAATGCAGATCAGTACTGCAAACCTGGGTTCACAGGGCATGAGCTCTATGTACTAAGGATAGTTTGCAGACGGAAATGTGTCATCTATGTGAAACTTTCCGCAAGAACAGTTACAATGAGGCATTAATAAACTCAGTTTGCAGATGAGCAGGAATGAGGAAAATACGCCAGCAGGAAGATCCAGGCCCCTTCGCCTTCCTTCCTTATGTGCGAACAACTACTGCTAAGATTGACAGAATTACGTAAATGTGGCATTAAAACCATTTTTGGGACATAAGAACATACTGCGGTCATCCAAGGATGATTTAGCATTACAAACACCTGGCATATATCACATTCCTTTTGCGTGATGAAAGGCTTACATCGAGCAGACAACACTATGTATTAACCAAAAGTGCGCCGAACAAGCACACAACGTCCACCTGAACCAGATTGACAAGTCAGCGGTTGCTGAACATGGTATTAACATGAGACATGGCTTCAGTTTCAAGGCAACAAGAATTCTCGCCCGTACGAGAGGTTATTGAGATAGTATTTTCTCTGAAGCTATCGAAATCTGTATGTCTGATGATCTCTTTAACAGTGAGAATGGATTTCACTTAAGTAAGGCCTGGTGCATAGTAATCCAGAAAATGAGACTGCAGCAGGATTTCTGGAAAGTATTCACGCATGCCAGCAATCAATGGTAGCTACCTGCAGCTAGTGGCTTCAGCCAGTAGAAAAGCTTCCCGCTAGTGGCCAATGTTTCCCACCAGTAATCACTGGCCGACCGGATTACAGGTTGACGTAATGTAGACTTCGCGTGGTATATATGCTCTGTAACATACCAGCAGCAGTCACTTGACAATGACGGCAGAGATTGTGACCACCGAAACTTTGTGGTGCATCGATGGACTAACTCGTCTACTTACCTGAGAATATTTCATTCATATTCAACGCTGAGAAAACCTCCAGTCTTACAAACTTGGTTCCGTTCATCAGTATCCACTGAATGAGAACCCACCCAAATTGAAGTTATGTATATAGTATGGCTCCCATACTTCAATGGAACTTAAATGGTTTTCAAGTTCATAAGGAGGAAGTACTACCTCTAGCATGGTCTAATGCAGTGGTGGTCAACCCAAATGATCTTGCTGGCCACACTGGAAATGCATCATAACTCCATGGGCTGCATGTACAATTATATATCCCCATATTAGATTTAGACCCACTACACACATTTTTTTGGAGTAAATAATTGAAACATAATGAGTTATTATTATTGTGTTTCGTATTATTCTTACATGTAAACATAGAAAATATAATAATACTGAAACTCATAATTTCAAAATATAATTTTTGAATATATGGATGCACAAATAATGTATTTTTTAATTCATCGGTTAATTTGTTTGGCCATTATAAAATAAATATATTTTGTACAAGTGTGATGAATCTCACAGGCTGAAAATAATGTTCAAAGCAAGCCACGGGTTGGCCACTCCTGGTCTAGTGCTTTGTCTACCTTCAGGAGACATTTTAGACCAACACACCACCCTGTTGCAGAGAGTACGACATGAACAAGACAGACGACTCTGTGGATAATAAGCCGAAAATTGGAGTTAACATTTTTATTTAAACTACAGTCTACTCCAACCCTGTCACTCTCACTTCCTCCTTATGAGCAGTAGCTGTGAAATTACATGGCCCCACCCATCTGACCATATTTTCTATATATGTATCTACCACTAAGAGAGTCTGTCGATTACGATCATCTGGTTAGCATCTTACTTGGCCATTTCTTTTATGGGGGGATTTCGTCTGCAGTTGATTGTGGCGTTCAATGACTGATTGCCCTGGGAGCCAAGTTGATTAATAGAGTGAAAGAAATTGCATCCACAACACTAGACAAACGATGCATTTCACTACTGCTTCCAGTTCATCCTCGACCATAGACTTTTTGTAGTTCTCCTTCCATCGCAAACTCCGTACAGTGAAAAGTGGATTATGAACTTTTTTGAAGTAATCACTTCCCCATTTTGATGCATGTTGAATTCATACACAGAGCAAAAAATTTGGCACATAATGTCACAGAAAAATTGATGGGTGGCTGCTAGACTCCACTCTCTCTTAGGTTGCTGGTTCTATGAACTGTTAATGTTCTCTGCATTGTACAATTAGACAGTCAGAGTGAATCTGCAATGAAATTTTCCCTCAAACTGTAGATGGCCGCCAACTCAAAATATTTTGAGATTTGTTTATAACACAACAATGATATTTAAGATGATGTAGAAGATAGAAAATTTATATAGTTTAGAACATCACTTCATTTGGTAAGTTCTGTCATTCAAAATAGATTCCAACACCAATGGTTCACTTTTAATAATCAAACTTCAGTCCAGTTCATAGTCACTTGGGAACAGTCACGCGACCAATTTTAATATTTGTTGAAATCAATTTATCTTTAATACTGTCCCCAATTTTACTTTAACTTTTCCCACTAAAGTTCCAAAATTGAATTCACGTTGTTATATCCTGCACTGCTTGTTTTCTTGGGTTTTTACCGGATCTGACTGCCCAAAATGGCTGGCCCCACTGCCCTGCCTCTTACAAGATAATTCAGTACATTAAAGAAAATCACTCAAACATCAAACAGATTTTGCTCCTTACTATTCTTGGCTTGTACATGTTCTGCTAACTGCCTGAAAAGAACTCACCCGAGGTCTCCTTCCTTCCTCTTATGTAGCCTAAATCACTTGACCATGTTTAGCCAGTAAATACTCTAGTAAACTATTTCAAAACTGGATTTTTCCTGAAATGCGGTTTCTCTCCACAATTAATCACATTAACACTTGCCCACTGTTTTAAAATGTCTAAAGGAAATTAATGTCTCTGATGATCATAATTTGTTGAAATTAAAAATTCCAACTGATATACCAGTATGTAATAATAAAATAAACAATTCAAAGTCATTGCGTCAAAGTGTTCAGACCAGTCTTTTCCACCAAAATATAAGAGGAATATTTAGTAAAACTGATGACATTACCTTAAGCCTAGAAGAGATTCGAAATTCCAGAAATTTTAATGTAGACGTTTTGTGTATATCTGAGCATCATTTGTCTGATACAGGAATATCTCAGCTGTCCATCCCAAATTATAAATTAAGCTCTCATTTCTGCAGATGTAAAATGGAGAAAGGGGGAGTTGCCATTTTTGTTAAAAATAATATTGAATGCAGTAGTGTAGTTGTTAGTAAGTATTGTATAGAACAACACTTTGAATGTTGTGTTACTAAACTAGAATATGATAAGGAAGAGCTGATAGTGATAGCAATTTACAGGGCCCCCTCAGGTAATTTCAGACTTTTTATCTCATTTAGAGTCTTTGCTACTAAGTTTTACAAATGGCAAACAAATAGTATTATGTGGAGATTTCAATGTTGACTTTCTGAATCACAGCAATGATAGATTAGATATGGAAGCCTTGATGTTGTCTTTTAACTTAACAGCACTTGTAAATTTTCCTACAAGAATACAAAATAATAGCAGGACTGGAATTGATAATTTTATTTTTTTTTATAGATATTTCTCAGTGCAGTAATTACAGCATACTTCCAGTAATAAATGGCATCTCAGATCATGATGCCCAGCTATTATGTATCGAGTCCAGGAACACTGTTAAACAGATAAAGAAAAGCTGGGTTTATAGAAGAAATATCAGTGAAAATAATATAAAACACTTCATAGATACCTTAAACAATGAAAACTGGTTAGAAGTATATAATGTGCAGGGTGTTAATGCGAAATTTGATTCCTTTCTGAATATATTTCTAACACTTTTTGAAGGTAGTTTCAAAAAAAGGAAAATTCTCAACACTCCAAACAATGAACTGGGCATGGATGGATAACAAAGGGTATTAGAATCTCTAGTAAAACAAAGAGGGACCTTTATTTAAAAATGGGAGAATCAGATAACTATGCGCTGAAAGTTCACTATAAACTTTATTCTAAAATACTAAGAAATGTAATAAGGAAGGCCAAGAACAGGTACATATCGGCGAAAATGGAAAATTCAGACAATAAAATGAGAACAATATGGAATATAATAAAGACTGAAACAGGAAAAACTGTAAATCACTCTAAAGACATAAAAATAGAACAAAATGGATATGTTTATAGCGAAGTAGGGGAAGTTTGTGAAATATTTAACAAACATTTTACGTCAGTAGTAGATAAATTAGGCATAGAAAAGCAATCCCCACACAGTGCTCTAAGGCTTCTTGAGACTGCTTTCCCAAATAGCTTTGTGGAGATGAAATTGCCACCAGTAACAGTCTCAGAAATAAATAAACTCATTAAACAATTAAAACCTAAAAATTCTTCCAGCTATGACAATATTTCAAGTAAATTACAGAAAAGATGTTCAGACTGTATCAGTCATGTACTTGCTCACATTTGTAATGAATCCTTAATACAAGGTGTTTTTCCCGATAGACTAAAATATGCTGTTGTAAAACCATTATTTAAAAAAGGAGAAGTAACATGTGTAGACAACTATCGTCCCATTTCATTATTTTCAACATTCTCAAAGGTTTTTGAAAAAGTCATGTATAGTAGAGTAATAAAACATGTTACACACTATAATATCCTCACTAATTCACAATTTAGGTTCAAAAAAGGATCATCCATAGAAATGGTTATATATTCATTTTTAAATAACACATTTGAGGAACTGAATAATAAAATGAATCCTGTAGGAATATTTTGTGATCTTGCAAAAGCATTTGACTGTGTAAATCATGAATTACTTTTGAAAAAAATGGAATACTATGGTATTTTTGGGACCGCAGGTAAATGGTTTAAATCATACATTGAAAACCGAATGCAAAAAGTTTCAATTTTTGATTCTAAAATAAGTAAAGATGCTTCATCAGACTGGGAGAAAATAAAACATGGAATTCCACAAGGCTCTGTCTTAGGTCCCCTCCTCTTTCTGTTATACATCAATGACCTTCCTGGAAATTTATCCGACAAAGTTAAGAGTGTTTTATTTGCAGATGACACTAACCTGACTGCGCGTAAAACACCAAACAGTACTATAGAATTTAATGTAAATGAAGTACTTAGAGTAGTAGCAAATTGGTTTAAGGCAAATTCATTAAAATTAAATTTTGAAAAAACACATTATATTAGGTTTAAAACAAAAAACTATGCACAGCCAGATATATGTATAAACTATAAAAACAACACAATCTTAGAAACAGAGAGTACAAAATTTCTTGGTATTAAAATAGATCAGAAACTCTGTTGGCATGATCATATCACTACACTACTGGCAAAGTTAAGTAGTGCCACCTTCGCAATACGAACATTTTCTCTAACAGCAGATCTAGAATTAATGAAACAGGTGTACTCCTCATATTTTCATTCAGTAATGTCATATGGCATAATTTTTTGGGGAAACTCTTCACAAAATAAAAAAGTTTTCATAGCACAGAAAAGAGCTATTAGGTTTCTGTGTAGGGTAAAACCAAGAACTTCTTGCAGACAACTCTTTAAGAAACTCAATATTCTTACAATGTATTCTCAGTATATATATTCTCTCATGAGCTTTGTCATAGAAAATTTTAACTTGTTTACACCTAATTCACAGGTACACAGTTTCAATACAAGAAACAGAAATAACTTGCATAAAACACAAACATCTCTGTCATTAGTACAAAGAGGAGTTAATTATTCTGGGATACATCTGTTTAATAAACTACATAATCGTATAAAACAGCTTTCAGATAATAAAGATGTATTTAAACAAAAACTTAGAGATTATCTTATTGGCAACTCCTTCTACTCCGTTCAAGAATTTGAAGAAAATAATTAATTGTACTCATTATGACGTTTGCAAAACTCGGTTGCAAAAATGTATGTTTATTATTAATTCTTGTATTTGTAAAATATGTATATATATATATTTACATGGAAAAGAAAGGGAAAATACACCCAACACTCACCAAAGTTGAAGGGAGGAGGGCGGCAGCAACACAGAACAACACACAAACAATATTTCGGGTGAAAATCCCCTTTTTCAAGTTAACAGAGAGGTGGCTGCGTCCAACGCAAGTCTTGCGCAAGACTTGCGTTGGACGCAGCCACCTCTCTGTTAACTTGAAAAAGGGGATTTTCACCTGAAATATTGTTTGTGTGTTGTTCTGTGTTGCTGCCGCCCTCCTCCCTTCAACTTTGGTGAGTGTTGGGTGTATTTTCCCTTTCTTTTCCATGTAAATATTGCCTCGCGGCATTTCTTTCCTTTCATTGTTACCCATATATATATATTTACTTTGATATGACTCATATTATGTGTATATGTATCAACAATGACATGTTTCACATCCCAGAGGTACTCCCTCAGCAGGGATCCATGGAACAAGATTGATAAATAAATAAATAAAAATCACACGTGGTCCTTGGTGTGTGCAGAAATCTTTTACCCTTTTTTTCTATACCAAATAATATCATGAAAAGGCATAAAATATCACAGTTCTGAATATTTGAAGGCTACAGATAAGATATATTGAAAGATGACAGATATAAACATTTTCTTATTTTATACACACAAGAAAGGAAAAAAAAACAGTCTTTGATGGCTGTCCATTCAGATTACGTAACCATCACTGTGATATAAAACAAAAAACACGAATAAAGACTAGCAATATAAAGCAGACATTAAGCTAAGAAACATTTTCTTATTTCATGGGAACCAACCATGAACTAATTTAGCAGTAGTAAGAGAAGGTCGTATTTGTGGACTAGGAGTTGACTAAGTTTAGGAGGTCTACTGAAGCATTTTCAGGGAGGTGCTGGGAGGATTTTGCAGAGCAGGCATCTCATTTACAGTCAGGCTAGAAGGAAATTATGGCATTGTCAGAGGATTCAATTGGTGGATTTGAGGCCTTGCCTGATCTGTGGTAGAATGAGGATTTAAGGGGGTTGATGGTGTGTGCAGAATGTTATGTTGTAAGTGAAAGTTATTTGCAAACTATATCCATGGTAGTTGCCAGAGTATCATATATTGTTGGAATACTGAATTAGGGACTGCTTGCTAAGAGAATTTGCTAAGGCTGCAGGGATAAGGATGGCAACTATCAAAATGAAGTTACTGTTGTAGGTTGTCAGATTTGGTATGGACAGAGGAGGTGGCTTATTGGTGAGGGGCAAATCCACATCCATGAAAGTATCTTGATTCTGGGAGTAGGCCCAGGTGCTAAAGGCTTTGAGACTGATCAAGAAGCTAAGAATGTTTTATTGGGCATGTAGTCCTTTCTAAGCATTAGAACATAATGTACACAAGGTAGGTTTCATTTGTTGACCCCGTCCAGCCATTATCTGTTGTTATTTATTCCCTTATCCTAACTTTTATTTTTGTTTTGATATCCAGCTTCTTTAGTTTCCTTGCAATCTGTATATGTGTTTGTGTGCTGTGTTTTTGTGCAGTAGTTAAAAAATACTTTGAAAGACTATATCAATGTGCAAGTTTTTTTTCATCATAGCACTTTCTTAAATTATTTTTTTAAATTAAATAATATGGTTATCTGGTAAAGAATTCCACTTTTGCGGGGTTCACGCTGCTTTCAACAATATGACCAGCTGTAAGAAGGGATACATCAACCCTAAACAGTGAGTTAAAGGCCCCAGGATGAGCGCTGAAATGTTGGAAATAAAACATTGTTGAAAGCAGCACAAATTCTGCAAAAGTAAGTGGAATTATTTACTAAAATGGCACCTGCTAAAAGTGTAAAATATTATATTATGATTATTTGCTTATTGATGCAGGTTAAGCATTGACCAGCTGGATACCTTGTGGAGCTGCCTAGCAACAGACCAGCAGTGTGCTGATGAGCTCTTCTCTTGGTTGTTGAGCCAGGCTAAATCTCGTGAACAACATGCTCTTGGTTCAGATGCTCTACGTTACTTGTACTTGCATAAACTTCCTGCACTTGCTCCGGAACACATATCAATGACAGGTCTCGCACTCTTTCAGCAACTTTGCTCACTAGCTCGAGATGCTGACATGTCACATCTCTGGAAGGTTGCCCTGCGTGTTTCAAATACAGGTAAGTTAAAGGATCTACAAGATAACATAAAGCAACTCTTTGCTTTCCAAGTACTTAGGTTTATAAAACACTATAGCTTGTCTGATTTCAAAAATGGAAGCGAACTTCAACACGAAGAGGTTCACCTGCATAATTAAGAAAAATAATTATCATATAACATGGTTGAAGAGGTGAATAGAACTCGACTCAAGGAAGCATTGCAAATTTCTGTATTAAATGTTTCTCATAAAGATAAAATGATAGAAATTAACTTTACACATCTCAGCATCTACTTTGGATGTTTTCATCAACCTTTCCTTACTTAACATATTTTATCAAAACCTCTGTGCTCTATCTGGCAAGTTCAGTTAAGAGATGGAAACTAATTTCTGGGTACCAAAGTATTATCATTAAATGTAAAGGAAGAAATGAGGTTACAATTTTTAATTGTTGTTGGTGTTTTGTTTGTTCCATTATTAAAACAGTATTGTCTATGCAGATTGTTGTTTTTCAACAATGTTTTATAATTATCATGCATAATTCTAATTTTCTACTTACTAATATACATTTTAACAACAGAATCCCTTTAATAGCAAATTTACACAGTTTTCAGACAGTTTCTCTCTGCATAACATATTCCAGTTTGATTAAACAATTATAACAGTAGGCTTCATTAGAATTCACACGCAATCAGTACTTAGGCCACTGATCAATTCTCTTCCTGATAATATGTTGCTAGACAAACATAATTTAGAGGAGGGTGGGGGATGAAAGGAAAGGCATATATTCATAATCAGTGGTAAATGGTTATACATAACCTTTTAAAGATAGGAACAAGTATTTTATTGTAGAAAGAAACGTTCAACCGGATAAAGATATAAAGAAGCAAATAATTTCTCATGAATAATTGGTCTAATGCTATTGTCTACTGAGATTGAAGCTGTTACACAAGTGTATTGCCACTATGCTGTGCTTCATAGTGCACTACAGCTGCACAATAGGCAATAAACTCTAATCCTAAATACACAACAATAATTATTAATAAAGATTAATTTATTTAGTATTTAATAAGTTGTGAAAATCTCAAATTATGTTGTAAATATTTTTTAAAAAAATAACAATTTTATTCTTAGTTTTACACATCTGTTATCGACAGTGAAACTTTCTTAGACTGGAGACAGTGGAAGATAATCATGTATAAACACCTAAGCTGAAACATTGAAAAGTTCATAAACTACACCAGGGAAACTGAAGACAGCCCCCAATGCTGACACAACTTTCTTCCTAAATTTCCCTATCCTTCCATAATAAAAAAATTCCTTTTTTTATTATGGCTTTATGCCTTGTCAATGACATTAGAGATGGGAAAGGGTGGGGTACAAGGAATGGGAAGGAATTCAGCCATGACCTTTTTGTAGGAAGCATTCTGGCATTCGCCTGGAGTGATTTGGAGAAATCATGGAAAACCCAAATCTGTATGCCCGGATGTGGATTCGAACCAACATTCTCCCGAATGTGAGGCCGGAGTGTTAACCACTCACCTACCATGCTTGGTAAAACATTTCTTCCTGTACCTCCAGAAGGAATTCACAACAGTAGTATTTATCAATTACGTGTATTGCATTTCTTGGTTACGGAAGGACCTACACAGTGGTTCAGTTCTCTTTTGGAGATTTTTAAATAATCTCAATAGCTTTTATCATTTTTTCTCCTTTCTCCGTTTGAAATATTTGAATTTCAGCGTGTGTCATCTCTTTACGATATTGCCAAAAAATTAACACGGAAGAGTTTACCTTAAATTACTGAACGTGCACTTACAGCACCAATGGTTTCATTTAATTGACTGTTAGAGGAAACACATCACTTACGGTCTAAGAGTTTCAAAATTACTTCTAAAAATTTAATACAATAACACCATCTCTCTCCCCATAAATATATTTTTAATAATTACTTTCATATTATGTGTAGTCTGTAGCATAAACGTCAAGTTTCATCAATTTTGTGCCATTTTACCATTCTTGAGGTTATATTTGGTGATCATCAAAATACTATTATTATGTTTATATGAATATTTTTTTCTTTAGTTTCTTTAGTTTGCATTATTTTGCTGAAGATTCATTACTAATATGCTCAGGAAAGCATTTATTATATCACATGATGAAAACAATAAGGATGGAGAGAATAAGTCCAGATGGCTGAAAAAAAGGTTTAATTGTTCCTATCTTCAAAACACAAAGGGGACATATAAATACACTGACATGCAACTAAGGCCCCCCCCCCCCCTCAAAAAAAAAGTATCATAAAAATGGTAATATGGCAAGACTGGTAAAGGGCTTGGAATGCACAACATGCCTTCTGAACAGGCAGGTTGATTTTAGATATTACATTTGCTATGAGAAAAAATATGTGAATATATATAGTAGCTACTGGTGATCTTAATGAATATTGGAAAGGCATATGAAGATTTGAGAGACACTGAGAAACAAAGAAATTCTTAAATGTATGATAGAGACAAAGTGTAAAATTTGATTAAGTAGAACGCAAAAAAAAACTACAGGAAATAACAGATTTAAAGTAGAAATGCTTCCCCTTTCTTACTCTAGAGTAATGGACAATATGGTGGGAAGAACTCTGGAAGAAAAAGAAGAGTGAGTTTATGCTTACAACCAAATGGAAATGGAATTATAATGGCAGGAGGTCAGTTTGAAGAAAAACAGAAATGTTTTTTAAAAAGAGTCAGAAGTTTGATTAAAGCAGGTATGTTCCATTAGGAAGTAAGGGAATCTACTTGGGCATATCAGGCTCCTACACATATCTACACTTCACAAATGCCAACACAGAAGAAAAGGTATTTTATCAAGATACAGGCAAGTGAAATAAAATTCCTTGGAAGTAGAAAAGGAGTAACAGGAAAGGGCAGAACAAGGAATGAAATGAATTCGTTGCAAGAGATGAAAGAGATAGTAATGCTCAAATGGTACGAGGGCAGATCGGAAATTAACGCACAATAATTTTTTTCTCCCCTGGTATTGCAGCTGGAATGTTGAAATTTAACGACGATATAGTTTGAAGTTTGTGGTATAGAGGGTATTTTGTTTTCATGTGCAGCTCTAGAGAAAGAAGCGTGAACTATGAAACAAACTTGGCACGCATGTTACTGTCCACGTGTGAAGAGCAGCGAAGTGTAATTCGATATTTCTGGCAAAGGGCATTCACCGAGTGAAATTCACAGGAACATGCGTGGTGTGTATGGGGATGACTGTCTAGACCGTAGCAATGTCTCCAGGTGATGTGCATTCTTCCAAGAGGGCAGCATGAACCTTAGTGATTCGCCACGCTCCAGGCAGCTGGTAACAGTTTCAACTCCGCAGAATAGGCCCGTTTACACGTACGCGCCAAACTGGCGGTTTGGAACGGCGCTCCGGACTGCCGCGCCGGAGCGTGAGGTTGGACCGTCGCTCCTGGAGCGTGCGACGAAAAATGGTCAACACTCCAGTCGCGCGCGCCAGGACTGCGGGTTGGAGCGTACGCGCCAAAAATGACCGTTATCCCGTGGCGCGTGGACTTTCCGCCGGGTTGGAAAGTTTTGTTGACGGTCCAGCTTGGAAACATTCGGTTTTCAGGTCGTTGTTGTTTTTGTTAGTTGTGCTTGTGTTTATAAGTGTATTTAAAATATCCTCCAAAAGAAATGACATAAACTGAGCAATATGAGCTGCTTTACAATTATTTTTTTTTTGGAACAGAAAGAATTAAATAAACAAAGTGTATATGGGCGGAAAGATGGCACGAAACTAGAGATCTATATGGACACATGCCTCTTTAGTGAGAGCAACGGGAAAATAAATGACCCAGATGATTTAAAAAATTGCCTACGAAACGACAGTTCCATATATAACTACATTTTAATAATAATAATATTTCATTAAATTGCAATGGAGCGCACTCTCCTGAGGCAATTTCCCTACACACCCATCTTCCCCCTTTCCTGCACCCACCTCTATTTGCCCTCTACAAATTTTAACTTTAAATTCTTTCAACGGTTTTGGTAAATTGCTCATCATTTCTCTTTGTAGCTTATTCCAGTACCTGACACCCTTACCTAAAAAGGTGGATTTAAAGTTAGTATCTCCACATCAAAACAAGACACAGTCATGAGGAAGAGCATAACTGCAGAGTAATGTTTGCCTCCTACTCTTCGTTTTTTGACAACTGGAATATCCCTCCAAGATTTGAAATTGCTTGCATATATTTTTCTCAGTTCTTTTCGAATTGCCGCCGAGTTTCTTGAATCCTTTCAGTGACGAAATCTTTGTTTTCACTTTCACATACATTTACTCTGATGAATTCTATTCACTAATCATATTTACGATTTTTTAAAGTTTTGTAGTCATTTGATTTAACCTTCCACAAACATAGAAAATTCTTATAAAGTTCTATAAATCCTTCCAAATTATCTCTTGACCACATTTTTCAAGATTTAGATTTTTATCTGTTAAAGCAGGGTAAAGATAAATAGTCACCCAGAAATTCGAACCAACAACGAACTTGTACTGACGCTTCAAGACTGCAGACCGACAATGCACGTGTAAACACGAGGCCCCGTTAGACCTGCGCGCCAGATGTGCGCATTCGGAGCGCGCGCCAGGCCTCTCTGACCACCGAGCATTTACACGTAAAGGATTGATGCGCGCGCCTGGAGCGTACGCTCCAAAACCGTCGGAAAAACCGTGCGTGTAAACGGGCCTAATGTCCGTGCCATTGAGGCAGCAATCTTGAAGGACCGGCGTGTGCACCTGCGAACCTTATCGCAGATGTTCACCATTCCCTAAGGTGCAGTGTACGACATTGTTCATTACACGTTGAAATTCCGTAAAGTTAGTGGTCGCTGGGTGCGTGAGAACCTGATAGACAACCACAAGGGCCAGAAAATGATGAAAAGCTTGGATCACTTAACATGTTATGCCGCAGAAGGGCATGGCTTTCTGAAAGGAATCACCACTGGTGATGAGTCATGGGTGTACCACTACACGCCCGAAACCAAGCAGGCCTCTATGGAGTGGAAACATGCTGGTTCCCCAGCACGAAAAAAATTCAAAGTGACTCAGTCGGCTAAGAAAGTGCTTGTGACAGTGTTCTGGGACATGTTTGGCATGTTATTGGTGGACTGTACTGAATAGGAACCACTGTGAATGCTGCAGCCTACATGAAAATGTTGGTTAAGCTGCATCGTGACAAACGCCGCAACATTTATGCTAATGGTGTCAAACTTCTTCATGACAATGCACATCTCCATGTTGCTGCCCCTGTTCGTGAGAAACTCGCCACTTTTGGGTGGAAGGTGCTCCAGCATGCCACATACAGTCCAGACCTGGCACCATCTGACTTCATCTGTTTGGTCCCATGAAGAAATTCCTGGCCAGCCAACATTTTGCAACAGATGCGGCAATGAAATCAGCAGTCCACAAATGGCTACACTCCCAGCAAATGAACAACTACGAACAGGGCATATTGAAACTGGTACCACGATGAGAGAAATGTGTTGAGAAAATTGGTAACTATGTAGAAAAATAGGTCAAAGACGTAAGTTAATTTGTGATTTGTTTGGTTGTGCTACATATTAAACTTTTTGAGGAAAAATTATTGTGTGTTCCTTTCCGATCTGCCCTCATATGAACATGTGAAAGGGATTGTAAACAGTAAAGTACCTAGAAAGTTACATAAAATTGAGAAAAGTATGTACATCTTAGGAAAGTGAAGGAGGGTGTACAGAAAAGAGTATAGAACTTAACAAAGTTGATACAGAGAATTGGTGGGAAGAGAGAGATGATAATGAAAATGCGTAGGTGAAAAGTAAAAAAATCCAGTGTGTTATGATTATGATGTAAAATTTACATGTTTAGTCATGAAGTTTAAAAAGCTGGTCATTTATCAGCACCAAACTCACCAAAACACCAGGAGAATTTGGTGAAAAGAATTCCACCAATCTAGGAGTTTATTTACTACAAGAATATGAGTGATAAGTCTGAATAACTGTTGGAAAGTTGCTTTGCAAAATTAAAGATGAACATGTTAGCACATTAAAATCAATTTATTTAATATTAACTCAACTACTAGCTTCATGAAAATGATTAAATCTGTCTTTGTGGAATGTAGCTAAAACATTAAATTTGCTTATTTTCTAGCTCATCCTAACAAATACATTATGGCTTCATCATACCTGTCTCAAAGAACATGAACAAAATTTATTTTTCATTGATGATGAAAGGGGAAAATTGAAAACTAGAGTTCATTCCATCTATTGATGAAAACAGTGCAGTAAGAGGATGTAAAAAGTAGATGTAAACACATCTCGTTTGCTAAAAAAAGAGAGAGAGAGAGGAAGAGAAGTTTTTAATGGCAACATTTTTTTTACAGATGTTAGTATGGCTGCAATTCAATACCTCAACTGTTATTATGTGGGTCGTCAGTTGGACCATGAATCAGAGTTTGTGTCTCAATGCATGGCACACCTGGGAGCTTCAACTGCAGATCTTGATGTTGCTGAAGAGTCCAGCTTGCTTTGTATTCAACGTGCTTTGCTGCTACTAAAAACACACCTCGAGACTTTTCGGCGCAGGTATATAGACTTCAGAGATATTTTTCTCCAATCCAACCAACAGTAATCTATATGCCTAAACTGCTAGTTTGAGTTGAAAGCATTTCAATTTTGAAACTTAAATTTGCTTGTATCAGATTGATGTTTTTGATGTTCCTATAAATCCACTACCTACTATACTATACTATACTATACTTTACTATCAGTTTGGCAACTGTTTCTTCTACTCTGTTCTACTTGATTTATGACTATCTTTTGTTTAGCATTTCTGTATATTACTCCATAAATGCTAGAATAATCCAGTAAATTATATGTTTTTAAATTTTTTTATTTTTGTAACAAAAGAAAAATATGTTCAAAGATTTTTACAGGACAAGTTTTGAAAATATGAAACATGCAGTATGACAATAGTTACCTTTCGTACTATGTAGTGGTACTGCATAGCAGAATTTAAACGGTTTCTCATGGACTACAGTATTTATTTCAACTGTCTAGAAACAACTTGTTTAGTGAAAATTTCAATCTGTTCAATTAATATCTAAAAAGTAAATGTTTTACAAGTATTAAACTTCAACTGTGAATCTTCAAGGAAGTATGTACCATTACCTAATAGTAACATTTTATATGTTACTAATATATTTTTCCAAACTAATGATATCGTCTTGTCATTTATACAAGTTTCCAAAATCTTCTAATTCAGATTTGTATCTTACGAATGTTGAAGTCATTATCAAACGTTAACATCATTTGAACATAAGTATTGTACTAGGGTGTTGGCTAATAGTCACTTAAACAGCGATTAAAAGTGAACTACATGTAACAGTGATTATTAATTTAACTTTGCCTTCATAATTTTGACTTATTGTGCTAATTGATATCATATAAATTAACTTATTCCTGCAGTTCAGTTGGTGGTGACCAGGTTAGTTACCAAAACGTACCTTTACTTAGAAGCGTTCACATATTATTAGTTTGCATTACAGCCAGAAACTAGTTATGTTACGTGACTTATAATTACAGTCTCATTACAGCAGTCGAATTAAATCTATCTACACATTAATGCAACACACTTTGGAACATAGAAAATCAACCCCAGCACAGTTTCAGTGAAATTATCTTCTTTCATTTCATACTTGTTATTAATAAAATGCTCATCTTGTCGCAAAAAAAGTAAAAGTGGCATCGGCCTTTATTAGTTGCTTGTGGTTTTTTTTTTTTTTTTTTTTTTTTTAAGTGAGCGCTATTCACAACCAACCTTTCTACTGCACTCTATATTGTTGATCGTGTTGTTCATGATAGTCCTGGAGGCTTATCCACTTATGATTGACTGTTTAATGATCATATTTTCATTAAATAGATCCACAGACAGCTATGTGGATTGTTACACTGCCATCATTCCTTACATAACTAAAAGTAATTAGTTTTATTATATTTATTGTTCAAAAAAAAATGATGGATAATCTTTTAAAGATAATAAGTTTCTTTTAGTTTAAGAAACACTCATTTAATTCAACTACTAACACAATACCTGGTACCAGTAGTATTACAACATTGCCAATAACAATGGATTTTGAACTT
Source organism: Vandiemenella viatica (assembly GCA_031002005.1). NCBI lineage: Eukaryota > Metazoa > Arthropoda > Insecta > Orthoptera > Morabidae > Vandiemenella > Vandiemenella viatica. The sequence continues at coordinate 1,869,976 of JARYHS010013631.1, forward strand.
ATTAGAGACTGCAAGGTGACAGTTTTAAATATTTAATTCAGTTGATTCCATTTATCATATAGTCCACACTCATTCTCCCACTTATTTGCCAAATCTTCACATTTTAACTTTACATCACTTTTGTATTAAGCCATGTTAACATCAAACAGTTACAGGGGTTCCTATTCAAAATTTCCTGTACATACCCATTCCTTCTGACTTTCAACTTAACTCTCCTGCTGGTTACATTTGCTTATTGCATACACACGGCTGTTCTTGAATCCTATCTTGGAACCAACAAAATTCACATTATGGCCACTCCTGAGCCTATCGTATCACTTTGTCACTATAGTCCGTTCAGTTAACAGAGGTGGCTCAAAGTCAGTCTGCTCTATCCCCACTCCACTGCCCTTACTTGAGAAATGTAAGGAGTGCCCAGTGATAAATTTGCCACTCGCCCACCTAGACACAGACATCTACTAGGAGAGGAAGACAAAAGGGAGAGTTTGAGGAGGTGAGGAGAACAAGGGAACGTGACCCTGAACCACCAGTTGAGGGTGAACAGGGAATAGGTTTCTTTTCTTCATGTGATCCTTTCTAGCCAATCTCAAATTTCCTTGAATAAACTACTTTGCATAACTTTATGCTTTTTTTCCTTAGCCCCTTTACTCCCTCTGACATTACACTCATTCGATCAAAGAAAATTAAATTTTATTTATTTAACAACTCTCCTCAAATTAATGCAAAATTAAATGCTGGATTTTAAAACAATTTCTATGTGATAAGAATTTCATAATATGCCTTACTTTTCAGAAATTAATTTATCTAAATCTTGCATGGTGAAATTTACAAGATTGTTTGAGTAGTATATTTTGCCTTAAGTTACTTAATTTTATTGTTCCCTGGACCAAAATAGTTTATCCTCTTAGGCTTGACTAATCAAAGTTTCTGCCTCTTTGTTAACACTTTTTGGGTTCAATTTACGTAAAGAAAAAATTGATTGCTGATATTGAATTTGCTTTAGGAGTAGCAGAATCTGACTTGAAATTGTACAGGTATGAATGTGACAGTAGTAACCAAGAATGCAGTTCTAAATTTTAAAGAGTCAAATGAAAGCACTGATGAGAAGGTTTCTGAAAATATAGTTAATGACTGTGAAATAAATTCGAGCGATAGATATAAACTTACTAATGGAAGTAGCGTACATGAAATTGATGGTTACGTGAATAGTTTAACTATTCAAACAGAATCTGATATAATAAGTGATCTAAACTTATAAGCTGATGACAATAATGATCCTATTGTAAATAATAATGAATTTTAATAATTTTGAGGAATCGACAAACTCAGTTTTAATATAGCCAGTGGGATAATGAAGGATTTTCATGATCATGCTTTCTCAGTTTATTATGATTGTGTATTACAAGTAGAAGAAACTGCAGCTTGTTATTTACATGTATCAGTCAATGAAATTTTTATGTGTGGTGGTGGTGTAATCCTAAAATTTGAAAAACACAGACTTCTCTGCAGAAACATGGTTGAATGGTAACAGATCAAATATCCAATGCTGTTGATTGTAGCTTTAGAGTATTGCAACTACAGTTTATAATTATAAGCTTTAAATCACGTTCATTGTTGTCAAGTAAATAGGTATCTGATGTTTTCTGTGATTAGAATTGTTGAACTATCCTTGAATGTGGTCAGGATTAAGATTTCAAACCAAACACTCCATTTTTTATTATTATTTATCCGTGATTCACTAAAAGTTTGTGGCACAGGGTGCATTGCACCTATCCAAAAACGGTATTAGTTTGGAAGGGATAACAGGATATGGCAGGAGGCGCCCATGGGCTAATGTAAGGAACCATCCCAGCATTCACCTGGAGTGATCAGGGAAAACTATGGAAAACCCAGATCAAGATGGCCGGAGTGCTTAATCGAAAGCTACTCCTGTTTAAGTTTACTCGCCCGGTAAATTCTTTCTATTCCATTCCCTAATCGCTCATAAGAAAAATGAGTACAGACATGAATTGGTTCTGGCCCTAAATTCTCTTATCTTATTTTCGCAGTCATTCCGAGATATGAATGTTGCTGGTAGCAATATTTGCTTGCTGTTTTTATTTTTTTTATTTTTTTTTTTATTGCTTAACGTCTCTTAATAGTGAGGTCTTTAGAGACAGAAAAGGATGGGGTGGCAAGGAATGGGAAATTCAGCCATGGCCTTTTGAAGGAAGCATCACGGCATTTGCCTGGAGTGGTCTTGGAAACCATGGAAAACCCAAATCTGGATGCCCGGACGGGGATTCGAACTGCTGTCCTCCCGAATGCGAGGTCAGCACGCTAACCATTACACCACCACGCTCGGTTGCTGTCATTCAAAAATACGCGAGTCATGAATTTTTAAATTAGCTTCTGTCGAGAGCAATGCCTTCAGTGTTCCAGGTCTTCCCAACCCAACACCTTCAACATCGCACTTACGCTTTCCCTCCAACTATATATACCTGTCACTAATCGGATGCCTTTTCTTTGGATCTTTTCTAATGCCTCCATTAACCCCTTTTGATGAGGACCCCGTACAGAACAACAATATTCTAAGTGAGGACGCACTAGTGACTTGTATACAATCGATTTAATTTCTGGAGTGCATTGATTTAAGTTCTGACCTAAAAATCGGAGCATATGATTTGCTTTCACACTTACATTCTCGATATACTCATTCCACGACAAATTATTACGAATTGTTACCCCCAAGTATTTAGCGGAATCTACTGTTCTAAGGACAGTGCCATTAATTGTATATTCAGAGCTAAATGGTGTCACCTTTTTACTTACACACATGGCTTGGCACTTTTTAGCGTTTAACTCCAACTGCCAATCTTTACACCAAGCAATTATTTTCATAATATCATCTTGTAACAAAGTGCAGTCATTCTGGGTTTTGATTTCACGATAAATAATATCATCATCGGCAAATAATCTTTTCATCTCCCTTATTATGTTGCACAACACTGTATATGAGAAACAACAGAGCCCCTATCACGCTTCCCTGGTATACCCTGGACCTCACTTCAGTAAGTGATGCCTAGCTTGCTGGTATAATGGCTAGCATTCTGGCCTTGTATTTGGGAGGACGGCGGTTCGAATCCCCGTCCGGGCATCCAGATTTGGGTTGTCCATTTTTCCCAAATCACTCCAGGCAAATGCCAGGATGCTTCCTTCAAAAAGGCCATGGCCAAATTCCTTCCCATTCCTTGCCACCCCGTCCCCAATCCTTTCCCGTCTCTAAAGACCTCGCTTTTCAAGAGACGTTAAACAGATAAAATAATAATAATAATAATAATAAAAACAGTAAGTGATGAACACTCGCCATTGAGAACTACACACTGTGATCTGCCCTTCAGAAAGTCTGCAACGCAGTTGCATATTTGTCTATATATGCTGTAACCACGAAGTTTCCTAAGTAACCTAGTGTGAGGCACAATTTCGAAAGCTTTTTTTAAAATCTAATAGAACTAAATCTACCTGGGATTGCTCACCTATAATACGGCACAAGTCGTGAATTAGAAGTGCATAATGTGTTTCGCAGCTTCGGTCTTTTCTGAATCCATGTTGATTTGGGATAAAAACTCACCTTCATCCAAGAACCGCATGACATTTGAATAGATGATATGTTCTAAAATCCTGCAAAATATTGAGGTTAAAGAGATCGGCCTATAATTTTGAGGATCATTAACATTCCCATTTTTAAATACTTGACTTACGATAGCGGTCTTCCATTCGGCTTGGATTTTTCCTTGATCCAAGGAGACTGTATATAATTTCATCAAATACGGCGCTATTTCCTTTGCGTACCTAGAGTAGAATCTTGTAGGAATAGCGTCTAGTCCGGGAGTCTTATTGGATTTTACATTCATAAGCAGTTTAGTTATTCCTTCGACATCAAGAATGAGATCATTCATAATTTTGTTGGTACGATTGTTAAATATCGGAATCTCCTCTGAGTTTTCTATCGTGAGAGCATTTTTAAATATATTTTTCAAAATATCTGCTTTCTCTATGATTGTTTCTGATAATTCCCCATTTTCCTCACTCAGCGACTGCCTAACATTACGAGAGCCTCTCATTACTTTGATATATGACCAGAATCTTTTTGGGTTAGTAATCAGATCTTTGGATAAATTCCTGGCTTGGAATTCTTTAAACACATTGTGCATTTCCTTATGCACTTCCGCTCGCAACTGGACTAATTTAGCGCGATTAGATGAGTCCTCCGATTTCTTCACCATGGCATGTAAACGCCATTGCCTCCTGAACAAACGTTTCACTTCTCTATTGAACCAAGGGATGTTCTTACTTACCTTAATACACTTCTTAGGAAAAAATTGATTTAAACCGCTCCATATTAGTTCTTTTAAATTAAACCAAAGTTCCTAAGCGTGTATGTTTCAAAGTTTTTTGCAAAGTGATCAACTATACCCATATTGTTTTCTGTATCGAACCTATATACAAATTTGTCTTTGTCATGCTTCAAATTCAGATTAGACTTTAAAGTTACCACAACCGCCTTGTGATCACTTATACCGTCTTCTGTACAAACTGTATCTTCAACTACACAGAGGCCTGGTACGCAAGTGCCAGTTATGGGTATGACGAACCCGCGGTGCCCTAGCTGGAAACTTGTGAGCACCGCAAGTTTCCCACACCGTAAACTCCTACCGTGAGGACCCACCCGAACCAGGGCAGGTGATGTTAAATAGGTAAGGATGGCTCCCATACTTCAGTGGAACATCAACGGCTTTCAGGGTCACAAAGAGGAAGTCCACTTCTTAGCATGGTCCAATCCATTGTGTCTCTGTTTCCTAGAGACACATTTTAGACCATCATACCAGCTAGTGCTAAGAGGTTATGACATCTTTAGAAATGACGATACCGAGGGTGATCGAGCAAAGGGTGGAGTGGCTGTTTTTGTCTGAAGTACTGTCCACTCCGAACCTCTTTCTCTCACCTCTCATCTACAAGCAGTGGCAGCGAGGATATACGGGCCCATCAAACTGACCATGTGCTCCATTTATCTGCCACCAAATGCGCAGGTCGATTATGACGATCTTTCTGACATATTGCGGCAGCTTACTTGGCCATTACTCCTTGTGGGAGACTTGAATGCACACAGTGCGTTGTGGGGCTCCAACAACGACTGCCCCAGAGGCCGAGTAATTGGTAGATTAATGGAGCAAGAGGACGTTTGTATCCTTAATACAGGTCAAATGACTCATTTCACCACTTCTTCCGGTTCGTCCTCTGCCATTTACCTTTCGTTCTGCTCTCCATCAATTACAGACTCCGTACAATGGGAGGTGGATCGCGACCTCCATGGAAGCAACCACTTCCCTATATGGATGCATGTGGGTGTTGAGTCTGGAGGAGTGAGCACACGACGAACATGGAACGTCAACCATGTGGATTGGCAGATCTTTGGCTGTTCTCTTGTTCTGCAGCCAAATAACGGAATATAGCAGAAGGTTGATCACTTCACATATGTGATTCACCAGGCAGCTGATGTCTCCATGCCTAAAAGCTCTGGAACGCTACCAAGGATGCCTGTTCCCTGGTGGAACGACGAATGTCGTTCCGCTATTCAGGATAGGAGAAGGGTGTTGCGTCGATTTAGGTTGCAGCCAACATCTGACAACCTGGCAGCATTCCGTATTGCAAGAGCTAAGGCGCATCGTGTGATTAAGGTGAGCAAGAAAAGGTCATGGCAGTCCTTTGTGAGCACAATTAATCCTTCCACTTCATCATATAAAGTATGGGAGTCTATCCGCCGTAAATCTGGAAGGTACTCCCACCCACCAGTATCTGGATTACTGGATCAGAGTAGTATAGTTACCGACGAACGAAGCATAGCGCAGTTGATGGCAGAGAATTTCACTGCCATCACTTCGTCTAACAATTTGCATCCTCGCAATAAGCAGCGAAGAGCTGCTGCTGAAAGAGGAGTACAGTGCTTCGATTCGTCGGACACAGAGGCGTATAAAGGCCCGTTTTCATTCTGGGAGCTTGAGTCGGCACTAAACAGTGAGCCTCATTTTAGATAGTAGGCTGACATGGCTTCCACATCTTAAAGATGTGAAAACCAGCGGCCTAAATGCTTTAAATATTTTAAAATGTCTTTGTGGCAGGTCTTGGGGCACTGATCGCTCTTGCCTGCTACAATTTTACAGAGTCTTTGTACGGTCGTGACTGGATTACGATTCCATAGCATACGGTTCGGCACGGGAATATTGGATAGTGTCCACCATGCAGGGATTGGGCTCGCCACGGGTGCTTACCGCACCAGCCCCATACCCAGCATTTGTGCTGAGTCTGGCGAGCCGCCGCTTACCACCTGCTGGCATCTCCTCATGGTGCGACACTTCCTGCATGTCGCCACAACACCTGGCAGTCCGGTGCACGACGTAATTATGCATCCAAATTTCGAACGGCTCTACAACAACTGTCACAGAGCAACAAAACCATTTAGCTACCATACAAGGGCTATTTTAGAAGGATATGGATTAGAGCTCTCCGCTTTTTATCGCCAGGATTGGAGTAAATCTCCTCCCTGGCTTTTAAAGAGGCCCAGAATAATTTTAGATCTCTCTCGCTATAATAAACTGTTTACCGCAGACAATGTTTTTATTAATAAATTTGGAGACGTTTTAAATCATTATCGCATGTTTACCCCGGTCTATACGGATGGGTGTAAGCAGGCTAATGGAGTTGACTGTTCCTTACTGTTCCCTTGAGCGACTTACACATACAAACTGAATAGCTGGTGCAGTGTTTACACCGCTGAATGTTACGCTGTGTTAAAGTCGCTCCAGCATATGAAAGTAATGCGCAATAAGAGATTCATCATATGCTGTGATTCCCTCAGCTGTATTCAGGCCTTAGGAAATATGTACCCAGCAGATCGTCTTGTCCAGGACGCCCTCATTTCCCTCCAATCTTGTGGAAAGGAGGTTTTATTCTGCTGGGTACCCGGCCATGTGGAAAATGGGGGGAACGAGGCAGCTGCTAAGTTAACCTGCGACAAGGTCAGAACCGACTTTGATCCGGTCTCAAAGTTAGACCTTGCCTCGGCGGTGAAGAGATTTGTTTTTTATGTTTGGCAGAGGCAGTGGCTGGAAGTAGAGCATAATAAGCTCCGGTTGGTCAAACCGACTGTTCAGCTGTGGAGCAGCTCCTTCCAGCGGGCAAGGAGGGATGAGGTTCTCCTTACTTGCCTCCATATAGGACACTGTTCTCTGACTCATTGTTTCCTTCTCTGCCAAGAGGACCCTCCGGAATGTGATGCATGTGGCGTACCTTTGAAGGTGCGCCACATTTTTACTGACTGTTTTATTTTTGGATATAAGGGCAGACGTTGGCCTAGCCAACGATCTGTCCTTTATTTTAAATAACTAGCGGAGTTCCCGGCGTTGCCCGGTATAGTTGGCGTAGATTTACCGTGCCCTATTTTTATTCCCGCATGAGAAACATTTACTCAAAGTTTCATAAAATTCGCACCAACTTTTTTCGTAATTAAAGCAAACCAAGCAAGATTCATCCGTCCCGTAGCAAGAAGCTGGTGGGTTGAAGTTTATTTGCACGTACACTATTTTCATTCGTCTGAAAAGATTCATGTATATCAAGCTTCATTAATTTGGTTAAGAAATTGCATTATTAGGTTACTGAAAAACGCTAGATTATGCTGGAAACTCACATTCGATTCAACTGCGAAGTGAATATACTTTTTGCTCGAAACGCCAGATACTTTAACTCCGCAGATTCATCCTTTTATACAAATATCGAAAGTGAATCCAGAATAGTATCATCGTAAACAGAATACTATTGACGATAGCCAGAGACATTGTCCAGAGATCGTGCTTAAAAAAAATCTGTTGTTTCTTCGGCTATCTATGGCGTTTAAAAATTGAATATCCCGAAATTATGGAAAGAATACTTCAAGTTTTGTTTAGTGTGCAAAATAGTTATTATTGTAAAGTTATCTTATTGCTTTCATTAAAGGCTATGGTCAGAGACGTTGTAGTTGTATGTTTAGTGCGAAGTATGCAACATCTGATCCTTCCAACTTTGGGATTCGTCATCATGCGTTCAAAATTTAATTTAATGCTCCTGCGTTATTTAACGTTTAAACGTAAGATGCCAAACTGAATTGAGATTCTAAGCTTTAAAACTGTGAAAACTCCATCGAAATCCGCTCCGTAGTTTCCGAGTTTTTATAAGACAAATTTATCCGGTTTTCATTTTATAGATATAGATTTGGTGATAATTTATATAAAATTTAATGTTTAGCTCTGGGCCCAAAAGGTATGCATCACATCCTGAGTATTTTGCTTGTGAAGCCATGTAACACCGAAAACCTGGATGGGCGGATGACAGGAAGGGGATTTGAATACAGGTGTTCTCGAGTGCAAGGCCTGAGCGCTACCGTTCACCCATCAAGCTCGCTTTATAGTTGGATTTAATTGCAATAGAGCACGCACCTCTGTAGCAATTTCTCTACACCCCCTTTTTCGCCTAACAGACTATTTTTACCATTTGAGTTAAGTTTTTGTATCTCAGAAATGTTGAAATTACTATCGTGGGTCATAAGAACAAATTTAAACTTTCTTCACAAGGAAACAAAAATCCATGTCGATTTACTACTATAACAGTATTCGTCCAACCCAGAAACATGTGAATAAAATCTTTTAACTGTGGTGTTGCAATTTGATGATGTATTCTTATGTACCACCACAAGACAAATCAAAATTGAAGATTTTATCTATATATCTCGTTTACACTTCTCGTTAAACCAGACGATGGATTCTTATCTAACTTGACGAGACACATTGAAAGTGAAATCTAAAATATTGCTTTTTCCTTGGGATATTGTATCTCTAAATTGAGGTTGATAGTTTGAAATACAGCCTGGACCAAAAAAAATCCAGTCACCAAGGTACTACAAGCTGGACATGTACAATGGGAGTTTTGATTTCTTTCTAGCGGTTGTGGTCAAGTTGAAATGCAGTTTGAAGGAGAAGAAAATCGTCAAAAGAAAAAGAAACTATAGGCCCTACCTATAAATAATTTTTGACTTTCGATATCTCGAGAGCTAAGCGAGATGTGTATCTTTTTACTTTCTATCTGTCTTATTGAGTTATATAAGAATTCATCATCAAATTGCGGCACAATGGTTTAGGTGAAACCTGCATTACTAAACAATTCAATAAATTATGAAATTAATAAAAGCTAGATTATGTCAGAAACTCAAGTGTATAGCACTGAATGCAGTGCCAAAAAACGTAAATAACATTGTCATAATAGGTTACTTTCAACAGTATGGACATAACATAAACTTCTCTTTATGTTAAAAACCATTGCATTACTAAACAACGCGATAAAATATAAAATGAATAAAAGCTAAATTACGTCAGAAACACGTGCGTATAACGCTGAATTGCAGCTTAATACCAAAAAACCATCAGCGTAAAACAAATACAAAAAAAAAAAAAAAACATTCAGTTGTCCTAAGCCGTTATTATTCTCAACACTAAAGATTTAATACATACTTCTAATGATTAAAAAAAAACTATCAGCGCACATATTAATTACGACATTGTAATTCCGTGAGGATTCTTATGTAATACCGCAAGACAAATAAAAATTTAAGATTTTTTTTATATATCTCGATTAAACGTCTCGTTAAATGTTATTTCACAGTTGACATGGCTAGGTTGAAATGAGACTTGGACGTGACAAAAATTTTGAATAAGCCAAATCGATGATGTAGTCTTATCTAACTGGACGAAACACAATGAAAGAGAAGAGTAAAATATTGGGATAACTTGCTTTGTTCTTGAGAATTTCTAAATTGGGGAGGTTAGTTTGAAATGCAACCTGGAGCAGAAAAAAATTCGACAGAGTCACAAGGCACTACACGCTGGACATGTATGAAGGGTGTTTTGTTTTCTTTCCAGCAGTTGTGGTCAAGTTGAAACGTAGTTTGAAGCAGAAAACAATCTCCGTGAAAAAGAAAAGAAAACTATACCTATAAATAATTTTTGACATTCGATATCTTGAGAACTGAGCAAGGTACGTAATTTGTTTTTAGAATCTGTACCGAGAGTGGTGGTGTAACGGTTAGCGTTCTGGCCTCGCAGTTCGGGAGGACTGTGGTTCGAATCCCCATCCAGGCATCCAGATTTGGGTTTTCCATGGTTTTCCCAAATTACTCCAGGTGAATGCCGGGATGCTTCCTTCAAAATGCCATGGCTGAATTTGTTCCGATTCCTTGCCCCCCATCCTTTCCCGTCTCTAAAGACTTCCATGTTAAGAGACGTTAAGCAGTAAAAAAAAAAAAAAAAAAAAAAAAAAATACAATCTGTCTCATTCAGTTATATAAGAATTCAAATTACGCTACCACGGTAGGCGTAGAAACTGCTATAATGAACAAGGCAATACATTATAATATGAATAAAGGCTAGATTATGTCATAAACTCAAATGTATAGCGCAGAATTTAATTCCAATAAACGCTCAGTTGTCATAATGGGTTACTTTCCAACAGTAAGGATATAACACAAACTTCTGTTGATGTTAAAAACTATTGCATTTCTAAATAATGCGATAAAATATAAAATATGAATTTATCAGCTCCAAACACTTGATGCCGTTATTATTCCAAACACTAAAGGTTGAATACAAACTTCAAATGATAAAAAAAAAACCATCAGCGTACAAATTAATTACCTGTATGAACATAATTTATCCAGAAAATTATTATCGTAGAACACTAAGATAGATATCAGAGACAAATACTAAAGCTCATGGTCAAAGACATTGCCAGAAATGGGCAAAGAAAATCTCTACTGATTTCTCGTTATTAATTCCTCGCATTCAATATGGCCATCGAAGCGTTTAAAATCTAAACACCCCGTATTAAAGGAAATAATTAAAGGAAGTGTAAAGTATGAAAAAATGGTTATTATTGTAAACTGCTCATTAAAGGCTATGGTCAGAGATATTGTATTGTAGTTGTGTGTTTGGTGCGATGTATGCGCCATCCGGTGATTCCTCCTGTGGAATTCCTCAGAATTTCATTTAATGCTTCTATGTTATTTAACGTTGAAACATAAGACATTTCAGACAAGCGAATTAAGGTTCTAAGCTTTAAAACAGTGAAAACCACATCGAAATCTGCTCCATAGTTTCCAAGTTTTTATTCTACAAATATCTCCGGTTTTCGTTTTATAGATATAGATGACGCTGGCAATGTGGCATACGTTTTAAAGTTCTGTGTACTAACCGGTCTTATCCCGAAAATTTTGGGAAGACCGGCTTAAGTTTTTAAGGTGGATGAGTGGCCATTTTACAGCCCTTTCATCCATGCACAGTTATTTTTATCCATTAGTTTTAAGCCATTAAATCTGGTTGGCCCCTCTACAGCCGTCCAGAAAAAGATCATTTTTTATGGCCTATTCACAGACAACATTTTAGTATTATGTTTGATTTTGTCGTCTCTGTGGCCGACCCCTCTACAGTCGGCCATGCAGATGTAATATTGTAACTTTTGAACCACATTGCCAAGCCGGTTGTTGTTGGGGCACTAATGACCCCATCGTTGACACGCCCTTAAACTCCAATAACAACAACACTGTATCTTCAATATCAGAATTTCTAATTAGTTTAGGGAAGTTCCTAGACATGAGTGGTAACAATTTATTTCATGTTCATAATATGTTGCTTGTTGCAGATATGCTTATCATTTACGCCGCTGGATGCTGGAAGGACAAGGTGTAGGTAGTCATGTTCTTGCTGGGGACCGAGAGCGTGGATCAGTGCCTATACGTGTGGTGGTGCAGCCTGCAGGAATGTCTGACAAGACCACATTGGAACTGCTCAGCTCAGATTACATAGCTGACTTGCGGGCTGAAGTGGCCCACTGGTGGCAGCCTCGTGCCCCCGAGGGCCCTATTCGCATCATTACGCAAGGCCAGGAACTCACTACTGAGCTTGATGAGAAGACACTGCATGAAATAGGTTTCAAAGATTTACAGGTACTATTGATGTTACTAAAAGTGTTCAATCACAATTATGTCTGTATAGGAAAGAATAATAAAAAGTAACATTTATTTTCTGATTGATCATTCTATTTTTTTTTTTAGATTTCCAAGTCTTTTGTAAAAATGAATTTATATTAATATGATTTTGGTTCTAATTTCCTTATTCTTCCAACATAAATAATTGGTTTAAAGACTTCCATTTTAGCAATAATATGTTATCCTAACACTTAACATCTGTTTTCCAACAGCACATGACGATTAAAGTTTTGAAAAGTGTCCTTTTAAGAATGCCGGATTTGAAATTCCCCCCTCTCCCCTCCTCAAATTGTCATATAATCAGGTTGATGACACCGATTTTATAATTTTTGACTTTTTTGTTCCCATTAGTTGTTGTGGAGTGGATCAAATAGTTTTGCTTGTTGAAACTCGTTACTAATATGGCAAATATTTTACTTGATACTGAATGATCCTGTCACAACAAAACACCCAATGAGGCAACTCTTCTTACATTTATCAAGACATTTGAGGCAACTGTTGTGACTGCAAATATTTGATACTAGACACCTCAAATTTCTATTATACATAGATATCAGCAATCTTAGCTAACATACTTTTGTTTAATTCTTGTTGATAGTTTGAATATTACTCATATACAAATTCATCGATTTTGTTACTCTCTCACTCACTCACTGAATGATGATCACCAAACTTGAAGTGCTGCTCCTAGTTGTAGGAAGCTGAAAAATTCACACACACAATGTTTTATCCCCAGATTCTAAGTCAGAAACACACAAATTTCAATATATATGCCCCAAAGGTGAAATCTTTTTCCAACCTAATAAATCTATATGACTCAGATTTTCATTATAGATGGATCTTACTAAGTTTAGCTAATGTATTAAATCCTCTCCTTACTTTGGAAGTTAATTAAATTCATTACCACCCCTCCCCCCAACTATGACCCCCCAGCATCAAAATTCAAATGTACTTTCCGTGGTCCTAAAAACAGATCATTTGTTACACATTTATAGTTTCATCCCTAAATTATAAGAGAAATCTGATATTGGTGATTTTCTCAGTATTTATTCAATGGCAGGCCCAAAGTTGAAAAATCTCGGCATATATTTGCAGTTTAATTGCTTTGCTGTTGATAAGGCTATATTCCTAAAATTTCTTTTATGCATTAAGGTCTTCGAGTTTAACTAAACATCTTAAATTTTACTTTGCTCCTGTGCTTTGTTTGGAAGTTCCTCGCTATTTATTTATGGTGGTAGTTAATCTCCAGCAATCAGCAGAACTCAGCCATACCACACACCAGAGATGTACAAGATACCACACAAAAGGTATCTGGAATAGAAGATAGATTTAATTAATGGATTTGAGCTATCAGATACACAATATTTTTGGAAATGGTATTTGAAATACAAGATACAAAATACGTATTTTCAAAATATTTCATTAAAACAAAATACTTTTTTGTGTAATGAATTTTTTATTTTGAAACATGTTTGTTTGTATACAATGTGCAAGACAGTCTTTAATTTTAAATGTATTTCATGCTCCTTAAAATGAGGTAATTGAAGGCTTTTCATGGTTTCATTAAGACACTCCGGCTCTGCTTAAAGGCCTTTTATGGAATTATAATAAAATTCTGACTTGTGCTTGGAGAAGTTGGTGACTTCCGTATCAATTCCAAATATGTTTCACATGCTTTTGGTGATCTAGAACATAAATTCCAAAGTGCCTGGCACTTGCGTTTTTTCCCATCACACAACTTCAATCATTATCCCTTTGATCATTTACTTTTATCACCTGATCAACAGCCCCTAATCCAGAAACAAGCACAGTCCTAATACCATCATATGTGGAAGTGGGATTGCTCTTCTATTTAGGTGTAGACCGTGCCTGTTAAAACCGCACCTACCAATGGTGTCCATAGGCACAACCGCCCAAAAAAATCTAATGCCTTTTCTATGTTCCACTTCCATTTCCATATTTACCCGCCTCACAGCGTTATTCAACTGTGGCTGGTCATGGTAACTTAAGACCTGCATGAGTTTTACCCTGGAATGCTGTGTGTCTTTCACCACCTTTCTCAAGTCATTTTCTATACTATAACTTGTGTTCCTATCAGTACTATTGAACAAACCTTCCATTGCCACTAATCTATAATCCTTAGTGAAATCCCTACAAAGTGATCCTATATCTTCTATAATATGCCTTAATGTTGCAGTAAGTTTGAAAAAGCTTGTGAACTGGTAGCCTGTGTGTAGCTGATCCTGCAGAACAGGGCCTACACCTCTTCCATGGCTATTACCTAAAAGCAGAACCTTTTTCTTCCTATTTTTTCCTTCCATGCCCCTATTAATAAAGGCCTGCTGCACCTTACCCACTCCTACATCTACACAAGGCTCTTCCCCATCTGACTCAGATAATTGGTCAAATCTATTTCTCCCCACAATTTCTGAAGTTTCTGGCTTCTTTACCCAGTTAACCATATTTCCCCTATGAACTGTTATCAACTCCAAACCATCCTTCTCACCCTCCCCACTAAACCCACAATCTCTATTTTCTGCCTCTATTGGCTGAGCTACCACAGGCTGAACCATCACAGGTAGAGCTTCAACAGGCAGAGCATCCACATGAATAGCTCCTACATGTTTAGCTTCCACATACTGAGCCTCCACAGGCCAAGCTTTGAGGACCCTGACCCTGTCGAGCAACTCCCTAACCATTTCACCCATCTCTGTGATCGTTTGGTCCTGTCCTGAAATTTTTCTGTCCCACTATGAAAAATTTCTACCCCTAAAACAGAGCAGACGATACCATGGAAGAGGCTTATTTAGTTCTCTTTTTTCCCCTGTGCCCTGCATTCCCAATGAAACCACTTTCTACACCCAATGGAATCCAAACCATTCACCACACGTTTGTAACAAGTGCTTCACTTTCCAGATATGATTTTCCCAAATAAAACGTACTAGTACATTTGAAATGAACCTTAAGGATTAAATCATGATATTCTATTTATTTTAAATTTAATTGATAGTCTAATAAAAAGGCTATACGCCTCATCGACATGGAGGTCGTTAGGGGTGGGAAGGGATGAGAGTGCTAGGAATGGGGAGGAATTTTGACATGGCCTCTTGAAGGAATCATTCCGGCATTCTCCTGGAGTGATTTGGGGAAACCATTAAAAACGCAATGCACACTGCACTTAACTGATTTTTTAACTGAAGCTTTATCCTTCGCTCGCTTTACTGTAAGTAATAACTAGGTGAAAAGTACTTGTTAGTCAATAAAATAAATCTTACACTTGATTTGTAGCTTTACGGGCTATGCAGCGTCGTTTATTGGATTATCTAAGCTTTCGGCTGTTATACTCCAGCCTTCTTCAGAAATACTGTTTATATTTATGTTCACATAGCAACAGTCGCCAAGCATCATGCCCGGTGTTAATAGCATGGCGGACGACGGCAGATTTGTCGCTGTTGTTATATTTGTAGTGGTGGATATGTTCTTTAAGTCTCTCCGCCACTGTGCGACCTGTCTCGCCTATGTATACACTGCCACAGCTGCAGGGGATTTCATAAACACTTGACTGTTGCTATGTTAACATAAACAGTATCTCTGAAGAAGGATGGAGTATAACAGCTGAAAGCTTAGATAATCCCATAAATGATGCGGCATAGCCTGTAAAGCTATAAATCATGTACAAAGACGGCCGCAGAAGTCTTAAGAATCAAATCTTACACTTGTTAACTTCAAAATTAACCTTAAGGTTGAATTTTACAGGGCAATACTTTTAGTGCTTGTGTGAATAATAACTAATCAGTTGTTTACAAAACAAAATACTTTTTAGATATCAGGAAATTATTGTTTGAATGTATTAGAAAATAACTAAACCAATTATATTTCAGTCAGAACAGGCCAATAAATTTAACTAATGCTTATGAATTTGAAAATGTAAATGACTGTGCAATTTAAAATTGTGATATTGTATAATCCTACACAGAGTAACACAAACAGTTATTTACACATTATTATTATTGGCAAGTAGTTATTTTAAAGCTCAAGAACTAAAAAAATAACAAAATGTTATATTCTAAATGGAGCAGCTCTTACTGTAGGTGGTAATATAGTAACTTCGACGATCGAAGTTCAAACTACAGGTTTAATTAGATACCATTTACAAGAAATTAAAATTGCTAAATAACTTACACCATAATATTTACCCATACTATAGTTTTCATTTATTTATTTATTAATGCTTTACACCTCATCGATGTCTAGATCATTAGAGGCAGGAAGGGATGGGGGGCAAGGAACGGGGAGGAATTTGGACATGGCATTTTTGGAGGAAGCATCCTGGCAGTCACCAGGAGTGATTTGGGGAAACAATGGGAAATTCAAATCTGGATGCCCGGACAGGGATTCAAATCTGCGTCCTCCCGAATGCGAGGCCAGAGTGTTATCGCTCAACAAACATGCTCACTCCTGTACTATAGTCATCATGATCATCCTCAACAGTTTCCAGCCTCTGGCCAGGTCTGCTTTATGCACAAGCCTCTCCATTTGTTTCTTTCATCCCACCACCTCTCTGTCACCACTTTGTTCCAGTCCTCTCCTCTCTTCTGTACACCCTCCTCCACTCCTTTCAGCCACCCATCTCTTGGTCTTCCTCTGGGTCGTTTACCATGCATCTTAATTTCATGGATTTTTCTCGGGATTCTCTGAGCCTCCATTCTCTTGACATGTCCATACCATCTCAGTCTGGTCCTTTCTACCCTTTCCTGTAGGGGTTCCTCATTTATGGCGCGTCTAATCACTTCATTCCTTATTCTGTCCATTTTAGTGACTCCCATTCTACCTCTTGAAAACTTTTCATTGTACACGTTTCAGCAGCATAAGTTAAGATAGGCACATAGTACGTATGATAGATTACTCTCTTACTTCTCTGTGGCACCTCTTTATTCCATATCAGGCTTCTAATGTTCCTTAGGAATGCCTCTGCTTGTCTTCCTCTTTCACTTATTTCACCATCATTTCCTCCACATTCCTCTAATACACTCCCCAAGTACTTGAACCTGTTTACCTTCTTTAGTTGTTCCCCTGCCATCACAATTCCCTGGGCTATCCTATTCTTTTTCCTGGTTGTTACCATTTACTCACATTTCTTTACATTAAATTTCAGGCCATATTCCTCCACACTGTCTGTCCATACATCCAACTGCCGCTGCACTTCCTCTTCTTGACCTCCCCAGATCATCAGATCATCCGCAAAAGCCATCACCTTCATGTTTTCCTCTCCCATCCTCGCTGCCACCTTCTGCATTATTTCATCCATGACTACAATGAAGAGTAGTGGTGATAGGGCACTTTCTTGTTTTAATCCATTCCTTTGTTCCAGCCAATCTGATCTTCCTTCCCCTATTTTCACATAGCTCACACTTCCTTGGTACAGTTCTGTCACTCTCTTGATGGTTTCTTTGGGAACTCCTCTCTGTACTATAGTATTATTAATAATTTAACTACCAAGCTTTCAGCTACCTTTAAATCAATAAAACTTGCGATAACTATCTTACAACAAATTTGAAACTTATTTTTATGGGTAAATATAAATATTTCAGCTCGTTAACAATGATCCTAACAATTTAGTTCACAATTTAAAGATTTTATAGAATTTTAGTCTACAAAACTTAGCTAGTAAATCGGAATTTTTTTAGCAGACTTCACACATGCAACCAACGATCATGCAATACCTGCCAAGTGAAATCTAATGTGATATGTGCCTACTTAAATAAAATAAGAAATGAACATTATTCATTTACTTAAAATTTCACCTCGATTATGATTCAATGATAATAATTTGTCTTCTTCACACCAAACATAATTTGACACGATAAAGATTGGCGCGCTTAAAAGACGAGACAATAGGCAGGTGGGTGAGTGTTTGTTTATGGTTTTCCTAGTTCGCCACAATGAAGGCAGGCAAAGGTAAGTGGACCATATAACCTTGTCCTTTGATTTGGGTTAATGTATTTTATAAATGCATTCCATTGTGTCTTTGTCTTTTTTGATGCCATAATATAAAAAAAAACTATGTCAATTGTATTTCTAAAATACAAAGATACCAAGAAAAAGTATCTAAATAAAAAATAAATATTAAGAACAATATTTAAGATGATGAAAATATGTATTTTGTATCTGTATTTCAAATACTTGTATCTCAAATAAGTCACATCTCTGCCGCACACTCATTGTTTACAGAGAGGATGGGCATTATTGGTAATATATATTTATGTCTTGAAAAATGAAGTGTCCTTATCCACTAATTTTGAAATGGAATCGTTACATTTGAGTGACTACACAAAATAAGTGATCAACTTGCAAAAAGAAATTAGATCCCACAAAAATAAGCCAAGTGTCATGCGTGCGCCTTGATAAAAAGTTATGAGATCATATTCAGAGCCAAGTTTACACTGTACAGTGTGTATTCACTTTCTGAAACAATGGTTTCTCTCATGTTATAGATAATTTATGTGGAATAAAGAATAATTCTGTTGATGTCATTATGCATGTCATAATTGTTACTGAAATAAAAAACAGAATATGAATGATTTATTTTAGACTTTCAAACCAGAAAGACTTGCAAGAGAAATCTTGACTCTTGTGTATTTGTAAGTTTGGAAATGCAATCCATTTAAGTTATTTATTTAGGTTAACTAATGGCCAAGTCATCAGATTTTTTTATTTGATTTTTTTAATTCAAAGTAAATGATCTTAACTCCCAAAAAACCTTTCTCTTTTTAGAACTAAAGTGAATACACACTGTAAAGCGTACTTGGCTCAGAACAAGTTCTCATAACTTTTTATCACTACACAAGCACGTGGTTTATATTTACAAGAATTGCTTTTGTTGGATATTATTAATTGAACCTGTAATTAAATCATCTTTGCACAAATGACAGATGGCTGATACTGAATAAAAAAATATATAATTTCTCGTTATACTGATTTATTAAGCTTGAACAAACTTATGTATATTTGCAAACTAGCTAGGTTAGCCTGCGTATACTCCTTGCAGTCATTCCTTTCTTATCGCACAGCTTACTTTTCTGTTTCAGTACTTCATCATCTGCACTCTCACAAAATAACTTAAAACAATTCTGAGTCTTCATAAAATACATCTGCAACCAGTCGGTGGGTATATGTCTTCGAAACCACACTCTCAAGGTTAACATTCCATCTTACATCTCGCAATCTGTGTATACTCTTGGCAGCTGCTACCTGTCCTCATTTCACAGGCCAGCCAACCCTCTGATTTTAAATATATTAACACCATAATTGCTTACTAGACATTTGAATGCATAAGTGACCCAAATAAATCCTTCAGAGAGTTAAATCATTTTTGTAAAAAAAAGAAAAAAAAGGTTCAACAACACAAAATGTCCAAATGTTGAAAACAATATGAAACATCAAAACATAGTATATGTAACAAATAATAGAAAACTCAACCTCACGTCTCATGTTAAGCCATTAACGAAACTTTTCATGATCAGACAAGTCCTAAGTTCAATATTTACTTCTTCCAGAGATAATAGTCCTACTAAGACTTTCATGAAAATATAAAGTCCTACTCAAAGTGGCAAAAACAAAACATCACACAATACATGATAGTCTTTACATCACCATTTTCACAATTGCAAATCATCAGCAACCAGAACAACAACAATCTGCCTACTAGTTCCACAACAAGAAGTCACCATCTCCTACTTGTACCACACCAAGTAAACACCATCAACTTTTAATTAAGTTTATACAGCGTCAGGTCAACAATATTGTGTAGTTTCAACCTTTTTCTTGACTTTGGAATGAAAAAAATAAGCGTTCAGCTCCCACAGTTTAAAAAAACTTTTTAATTTCAGCATTAAGCTTGTGTGTGTGTGTTTTTCATAACAAGTACTAAGTTACTGGACCAAGTGTGGTGGGTGAATGGTTAACGTTCTGGTTTCGCATTCGGGAGTATGCCAGTTCGAACCCTTATCCGGGCAACTAGATTTGGGTTTTCCATGGATTCCCCACATCAATCCAGGTGAATGCCAGGATGCTTCCTTCAAAAGATCATGGCTGAATTCCTTCCCGTTCCTTGCCCCCAATCCCACCCCACCTCTAATGACTTCAACGTTGACGAGCCATAAGTTTTAAAAAAAAGTTACTGGTTGAAATTGAGTCAGCTTATTGCTTTACCTTTGTCATGTAATTACTTCACAAAGCCTTTGTATTTCTGTGAATACAAGGTTCTTGTGCCCCAACAAGAAATATTTGTTCTCGTCAAGTCTTCATACTCTCCAATTCTTTTCCCATCACTCTTTTCTCTTCAATTTTTTCAAGTAATTTCTCTTTCAAATTATCCCCATCCTCCTGTTATCCATCTATTATTATTTCTAAAATGAATCATATTTCATCCCACTTTATTCCTGATTGTTAAGTCTTTGTTTCCTTCTCATTCTGCTATAGCTACATCAGTCAGTGTTACACCACGTGTTTTTTTTCCCCCTCAGAAGCTGATGTTATAATTGTGTTTTGTAAACCTGGCCAATCCTTGGGATCTTGTTCTCATATGTCCTGCAGAAAACAATTGAAATTTGGTTTAAGGTGTTCTGGGTCTACTCAGTAATCTATTAAATTTGGGCTTGGATCTATTAGGTTGGAATATCACTTTTACTTACTTTAAATGAGCGGTATGGTAGCTCAGTGGTTAAAGTGCTTGTTTTCAAAAGTTCATGGTCTGGTCCTGGGTTCAAATCCCAGAAAGAACAGGAATTTTTGGGGAGTTGTTTTGTATCATATGAGCTATGCCAGAATTTTCTTTAGTTTGGATTCCACGCTAAACTGTAGGTTCCATATGAAAGGAACTGGCCATCCTACCTCTCTAACACAATGACTCGTATGCCTCTTTAGGGAGGATCCAAGCAACCTTCTTGTGCACCAAGTTAGTTTTTTTTGTTGTAAGTAGTGGTCAGAGTCAACTATTCCCTTAGATACTCTTAAAATTTTGGATCTCACAGATGTTCTGTTTAGAGATGGGTATGTGGTCAATCTCAACTTTTTTACTAAATAATAATTTATTATTATTGTTTTTACAAGTTGTACATGGCACTTTTGGCCTTACCCCTTTTTGATACTTTCTTTCCATACACCTTTCTCTCTTCCTTTTCTTGTCATGTCTGACAATGTATCTAATCCACCTCTCCAGCGGTCTACACTCCCTAAATAAGCTTGTTGACATACTGAACTTTTCTTTGGCCAAATGTTCTCTTTTCAGATGAAATTATTGATATTGTCTGAGGTTGCATGACCATATACACTCAAAACCTATTCCATACTTGTTTCAAATCAGACCCTGCGACTTCATTAATAACAAAAACTGCTTCAAAGTTGGGCATCAGAGTACTCTTAGGCCAAAATCCATCTGAATTCTGCAGCCAGAATTGGCTTACTAACAGATACCCCCAATTCATTTTGTGAAAATACTTTTCTGTAAACCTTTCGCTTACAGTATATAACTAAGGAAGGATAGGGAAATATGACCCGACACTTACCACAGATGAAGGCGGCTGGGACGACGTACATGTGTACACATGTGACACCGCCTGGTGTGCTTCACCTTCTGCACGTTTAAGGCTGCCATAGGTCGAAATATTGTGCTTCTCTTGTGTTTGTTTTTTGTTCGTCGTCCCAGCCGCCTTCATATGTGGTAAGTGTTGGGTCATATTTCCCTATCCTTCCTTAGTTTTATTGCCTTAAAGCTTTTTCCTGCTCATTGTTAATTTATATATATATATTTAAAATTATATATTCTTTATTTTATTTATTACTTTTTTCTGTTTGTAACTCTAACCCACTGAAGCTATGATTTCCGAATGGCTGTATTATCGGAGGTTGTGGTTTGGTTGAAATACACCCTGGACCAGAATGAAAGTTGATATGCTTTGTTAAAACTTCAGGGACTATGTATTCAGTTTTATAGTTTACACAGTGTTGCATTAGGTTATGTTTTATTTTTAATTCCCTTTGTTTTCAATAACTATGTCATTTATCGCAAATACGAGTAAGTACTACTACTACTTGGTTCCATGTTTTCATTAACTCAATAGCCTGTAAGGTAAAGGTAACATCTTATTTCTCATAAACATTGCTTCACTTACTAATATCACAAAATAAAACCCTTTTCTATACAACAATTTTTTTATTTCGTGCAATAATTAATAAAAATAACAGCTTATTCTACAGGTTGTGGTTTGAACAGCAGTCAAAATTTGTACACACATTCCTTGGGTGATATTATTCAACAACATTTGCTCATTATAGCCACTAAATATACAGTATTTTAATCTAATAAAATCCATTGAAATATGGGCAGTCATTATGCAAGAAATACCTATTTTTACCTGTTGAAATTTATCGTAGCTGTTTCTCAGACACCTTTCTTTGAGGGGAAAAAATCGAATTTTGTATCAATTATGCTACTGTACAGCTTTTCGTGGAAGACATATTGTACCAGAGACAAACTGTTTCACTGTCTACCAGAGAAAATATATGTCTGCTACATTAGTTATCTAATGCATTTCACATGGAAACTGACCTGTTACAATGCAAGTAAATGTTGATTACATTTGATTCACGTATTCTGTTGATTTTAAACTACTGCAGTCCAGAAAACTGAATAACAAAAGTAAGAAAATAAAACAAAATCCTAAGTTTTGTCAGATTTTTGCAAAAGTCTGAAGTGCATAATGTTCCGCAGCCCACAATTTTCATACATAAAGATTTTTAATTGCTTGCTCCTTCTCATTGTCATATAAGTCATGAAATATTTCTGCAGATTTGATTCAGACTATTAACTCTAAAAATTTGAAAACCCCATCCAAATTGCTGCGGTAGTTTTTGCATGGTTCCCATTCAAATAAAGAGGCACACGTAGCTTGCTTACAGATTTATAATAGTATGGATATTCTTTAAACCAATAACTTATCCATTACTGACTTGCTAGGGCTGACATAACTTCACCAGAGCCCCAATAGCCATCACTTTTTAACTGTGGAAAAGTGACAGCAGAAGTAAAAATTACTAGTGGGATACAACGGGTATCCCCTTAAAGAGTTCTTCTGGTAGATAAAGAAACACCCAATATAATGCAAGATAACTTAATAAAAAATCATATTTCAAACCAGTGCTAATGTATTCAGCAAAAAACAAACCAAGCAGATTTCAGGCCCATACATGAATTTCCTGAAAAGTACTGCAGGGATCAGGAATGAAAAAATCAAAAGGAAGGTAGAGTACCGCCCGCCTCCAAGAAATTGATATCTAAAGACTGAGATACCGTGGACATGTGCCGTAAAAAAAGAAAGAAAGCAGGATAGTGTGAACAGTCTTGCAGCTTATAGGTGGGGGAAGAAGACCCATAGAAAGACTAAAATTGCAGTTGAGGAACCAAGTCAAATAGAACTTCCGGAGAAGATATGCAGTCCTGGAAAACAAATCAGGGAAAGACAGAAGCTCTGTATATGCTCTATATATGCTGGATGATGATGATGACAACATAAAAGTTTTGACAAAAAAGTATATATATTATTTTATGGTTTCACTTTAATATGTGCATTTTCATTTGTAATCTTCATTGATATTGACAGTGAGTGTATGTATTTGCATTTTCATGTGTCATCTTCAATGTTAATGACAGTTTTTTTAAAAAATAACTTAGCTGGTACCCTCGACTTTATTTGTCTTTGTAAATAATTTAGAATGGCAGTTACCGACATCTAACCACCATAGTGCAAAATGGGAGACGCGATGCTATTACCACACACAAACGCCAGTCAACTGCGCTATGTAGTTCAGGCCACAAAATAAAATATACGGACACACAGGTCTTTGGTCAAAATACGAAAATATCCTTGATCGACCAATTTCAACCACCATATCTCCCACACTCTCGCACTTACCGAAATTCAGCCAACGTTGTGATCGATGGGTGACTCTGTGGTACTACCAATCAAAAACACCAGTAATATGCGCTAGATAGTTTTGGCTGAAAAGTGATACACCATGACACATACGTTTTTGGTAGAAATATGAAAGTGCTGCAGGTCGACCACTTTCAACCACCATATCTCCCACACCCCCATAGCTACCGACATCTAACCACCATAGTACACGATCGGATACACGATACCACTACCACACACAAACACCAATGGTCTATGCTCTGTAGTGGTGACAGCAGAGTGACATATACGGAGACACATTTTTTTGGTCGAAATACGAAAATATCCTTGATCAGCCACTTTCAACCACCATATCTTCCACACTGCCACAGTTACTGAAATTCGGCCAACGTTGTGATCGAAAGGTGACTCTATGTCACTACCACACACAAACGCCAGTGATCTGCGATAGGTAGTTTTGGCTGAAAAGTGATACACCAAGACACATGCATCTGGCGCAGGTTGACCACCTTTCAACCACCATATCTCCCACACCCTCACAGCCCTGACATTTAACCACCAGAGTGCATGATGGGAGATTCACTGTTACTACCGCACACAAACATCAGTGGTCTATCCTATGTATTTGTGGCAGGAAAGAGAAGTATGAGGAGACACAAATGTTTGGTCGAAATATGAAAACACCTTGCATTGACCACCTTTATTCATCATATCTTCCACATCCCCACAGCTATCGGCATTCAGGCAACGTTGTGCACGATAGGAAACTCCATGCTACTTCCTCACACAAACACCAGTGATCTGTGCTATGTATTGGTGGCTGAAAAGTGAAAAACACATCTATTTTTATATGTATATAAGATTACTTGAACTGTTGCAGATGGTATTTGTCTCTGTTGGAGCATCACGTCAACAGAAAAAGCGTGACAATACAGGTGACACACCCTCGGTGTTACCACCTCCACCCCGAGAGAGCCTTCCAACATTGCTGCTTCTTCACCAACCATACTTTGAACAACTTTTCAGCTTGATGCAGACACTCTCCAGCATGAAGACTACTGTCAAGGGAGGTGTAAGTACTTGGCTCAGTATTCTGTTTACACTGCATCATGTAAAGGACTTCTTTTATGTTACCAGCTAAGTGACCACTCTGCGCTTTTCACCCCTATTAGTAAATGTAAAT
Source organism: Vandiemenella viatica (assembly GCA_031002005.1). NCBI lineage: Eukaryota > Metazoa > Arthropoda > Insecta > Orthoptera > Morabidae > Vandiemenella > Vandiemenella viatica. The sequence continues at coordinate 1,895,237 of JARYHS010013631.1, forward strand.
TTCCTCCTATTTCATTTTGCAACATAAAACTATAGTCTTACAGTATTAAAAAGAACAGTTTTGGTTTCTCAGTGGTTAAGATGTCTGACTGGAGATCAAAAGGTCCTCATTTCAAATCTGTCTTGTCGAGGATTTTCATAGGCACTATACGTGACCTTCATCTCTGACACCACTGGCTGTGTAAAGTGAAGTACATTGGAATGCTTCCATGGTTCGTATTCCAGGTTAAACTTTAGGTCCCTTATAGCTGGTAGGATAGGTAGCTTAGAGCTTCTGTAAGAGCGATGAAATAAGCTGCCAGTAGAAACCCTGTCACCAGGTTACTACGACCACATGCAATTATTGTTATTATAGCATCTAAAAATGACTGTCAGCATGTTTAAAAAAGGTAGGGCATGCATCAAGTGTATTATCCATCAAAGAAAAGTTCTTTCAAAAAGTCAGTATTTGTTCCCATATCTTAAATAAACTGAAAGATTTCTGCTAAATCAAATAAATTCGTACATACTGTGAAAACTTGTAGGTGTGTTACTTCTGATCATAATTTCCCTTTGTGCATCTAATGATGTTTTGGATCTCGGCATCATTTGTTACTTGCCCTTTTGAATAGTCACACTGATCTTTGAACAGTCATCATTCAAATGAATTTTTTCAGTTATTAACTTTAGATAATAAAAGCTAAATTATATTTTATTTGAAATAAACTCTTACTAAATTGTTTTCGAGCCCTCCCCCATTATTATTACCTTGACATACAGTTTTTCAAATAATAATGGAACAGGAAACAGTGCCATGAGGTACTTTAATATTGAAAGTAAAGCAATCACCCACCGGAGTTGAATCCAGAAGGGTTGTGGGGATAAAATAAAAAAAAGCAATTTTCCATTTTGCCCCTTACTCGTGCAAGAAATGGCTGAATTGACACGTGCTTGTGATAAATTAGCACAAGGATAAAATGAGTTTAGTAAGGTCTGTTTAGATCATAGTAGAGTTGATGGCAGAAGATGACAAATAGAAAAAATAATATAATTGGAAGTGAAAAATACTTAAAAGTTGAGTGCCCAATATGTCAGTTTCAGTTTGGCAGTAGGCTTCATGTGTTGGTAAAACTTAACTTAGTCCACAACCCTAAGGTTGGTTGGATCCTCCCGAAGGAGGCACACTAAGCCATTGTGTCAGAGGTAGGACGGCCAGTTCCTTTCCTCTGGGACCTACAGTTTAACGTGGAATCCAAACCATGGAGCATCCTGGCATAGCTCATATGATCAAACACAACTCTCAAAATTTCTACGCCTGCCGGGAGCAGCAAACATTTTGAAAGCAAGCACCTTAACCACTGAGCTACCAGACTGCTCCATGTGTTGGTAATCAATGTTTAAAACATACTCATACGACAGTAATAAAGTACACAATTAAGTCAATTTCCAAAAAAAGGTACTTTAATATTGAAAGTAAAGCAATCACCCACCGGAGTTGAAGGCAGAAGGGTTGTGGAGATTTTTTTTTTTTTTTTTAAAGCAATGTTTCATTTAGCCCCTTAATCATGCAAGAAATGGCTGAATTGACACGTGCTTGTGATAAATTAGCAGCAAGGATAAAATGAGTTTAGTGAGGTCTGTTTAGATCATAGTAGAGTTGATGGCAGAAGATCACAAATAGAAAAAATAATATAATTGGAAGTGACAAATACTTAAAAGGTGAGTGCCCAATGTGGCAGTTTCAGTTTGGCAGTAGGCTTCATGTGTTGGTAATCAATGTTTAAAACATACATATATGACAGTAATAAAGTACACAATTCAGCCATTTTTTTTTTTTAAATCTATGGAGAGATTTCATAATATTGTATCTTATATGTAAAAATGGATGTTGCATGAGATTATTATAGTTCACACATACATTTATTTTTTCCCCTATACATCCCTTAATTTTTATACAAACCTAAATTTTTTTCGATTTTGATGGAACTTTGCACACACATACTTTATACAAACAGAAAAACACTGTCAACATTTGGTATGCAAAAATCCAAGCCCTCTTCCCATCCCCCTAATTTTTGACAATGTTCTTTATACATACCCACAGTTTTATCCAATATTGATTGAATTTTGCACAAATATATTATAAAATGAACAGTAAAGTAATGTCTACATATCGTTTTCAGAAAACCGACCCCTCCCCCATTTTTCAATCCCCTTAATTTTTGTCCATGTTCTTTATGCAAAGCTACAGTTTCTGCTTCTCATGATTCAACAAGAAGGAGAAACTACTGTTATCCAATGCAAGCTTCTAAGAAGTTCTTGAGGAAACCTTTGTACAAATAAGTTTATAATAAGATCCTTCATTGCCTTGTAGGTTATTCCAGGAGATTTTGAATGATATATTTTAAACCATCAAAAATTGCCTAAAACCATCAATCCATTCGTTTATACCTAAAAATGAATAATATAATTATAGTTCACTTGTTTTGTTGACATTGAACTGTTGGAATTTTCAGAGAAAAGCTGGGTAAGCTTGAGTAGAGAGAATGTAACATTTTTATTTTTTTCTAAAGGATTCAGTGAAAATTATCACCTGGGTTTTTTCTCTCTCTTTTTGTTAATATGATTTATGGATTGTGTTGTATTTATATTAGCCATAAGCTATTTGAAAATAAATAATAATAATAAAGTTTAAAAGCATAACTTTATTTTTGACCAAATTAGGACCTTCTCTGAGCAGTTTTAAAAAATAAAATGATTTCTCTAATGATAGAAATCAAACATATAGATATAATAAGTTATAATCAAAAAAATTAATTCAATCCACGATACTTGCTTTCAGAGACATTCCATTTCTGTTGGCAGGGATTAATATTAAATATAATGGGAAATCATACAAGCTAAAATTTATATGAGTAACATCTGCAATGATATTTTTTTTTTAAAGTAATAATAATCACTTGTTAAAAATGAGCAAACTTGGAACATAATATCCAGTAGAAAGGGACAGAAATATATTCGTAGAGAATTTTACAAATAATCTTGTATGTTAGTGCCAGCTACCTTCTATTGACCCAACATTTCAACGGCATCCATGCTCATTATTTTCCAACTAACTTGTATTCCTATATCTGATTCACATACCAATTCTTTAATCAGCACATGTAGTCCCACATTAACTTTATTTTGGTTTGTTTCAGCATCATATACCACACACAAAGGCACAGGTGTTATCTCGACGGGTATGGGATATACTGACACTTCTTCCTACAAGTCCAGTCCTTATGCGAGGTTTTCAGAAGTTGGGAGATCCTGATGAGAAGATTTCATTACAAAAAATGTTAGACCCTGCTAGCCCTCAAAAATTAATGTATTCATTGTACATAGTTGAATCTTTAAGCCGTCCACTGCAGATTGTACAGAATCCTAGAAAGAGTGTTTCACCAGGTGTGCATCAACATTCTAACAAGGTGAGTATCAGTAAATAAACAAACATCCTTATTTTTACTGTGAATACTGAAACAGTTATTTCAATAGTTGTGTGTATTTTTAGAGCACCTAAACGTTAATCACTTTCAGTCATTTTTCCCACAGTAAAAAAGGAGCTCAATATACTTAAGGTAAAACTGTTTGAATCAATTCTATCAAAAAACAAAATTTTGAAACTACAGTAAAGTGAATTGACACACATTTATCAAAAGCAGTATCTTAAAACTATCAAATTTAAGGAATAGTAGTAAGAGCAATGAAATATAAACATTTACAGCAATTGATATTAAATTAAGAAACTATTCAACTTGAGAGTATAGTGCTGCAGAAAGAGAAGCATTTTGTTATAAAAAGCCACTTTGAGAATACATAACCAATTTTATTTTATTGTTTTCTAGCAGAATTATTGTTCCTGCTTATCTGTGCATGACTTGCTTATAGCTAATAGCGACAATGAAACTGCTAAATGAATGGAGTCTTTCCCGATGTATTAACTGTATAAAATGTTCTGGACCGTCCCCCCAGAGAAGTGCATCAATTTGGAGCAATGTTTCAAAATCACCCTCCGATTACATCTTTGGCTGAAATGTCGAACTCCCATAGTGTCCATCCTTATATAGACTACTCTGGGAAACAGCTGCTGGCGATGTCTCTGTCACGTGCACCGAGCACTTGTTAGTGCAGTGGTGATGGGGCAAGTTGGGCAGGGGAGCAAGAGGCGTGGTTGGGGGAATGTGTGGTGGAAGGTTCAGCTGGAGTTCAGAATGTATTCTGAGACTATTTTTAATGCCAATGTTTCTGCCTCCTTAACTAACAGATCACGGAGTCTGCCTCCTTAACTAACAGATCACGGAGTTCCATGCTGTACTTTGTTGGTACCCTGTGTTTCTGTCTTTAGCCGAACAAATCTCCACAGTCTCCTTAATCACGCTGTCCCAGAGTCATTTGCAGGCGCTAATATTTTGCCACCTCAAAATCAAATCTGTGTGTTTCTTCTATGCCCTGCAAAGCTACTGCCAACTTCGTTACATATCTCAGATGCACACATCTTGCATGCTCCATACAGAGCTGAAACACAGAACATACCGTTTGTCCAATATACTGCTACCCACATTTTCAAGGGCTGGAATATACACCATGCTGTCTTATAACCAAACCATCCTTTGCACTGTGAAGTAAATCTCTTATCTTTCTGGATGGAAGGAAGAATGTCTTAAACGCCTGCTTTGTCTAACAATCTAGCAATTTTTGTTGAAATCACTCCAGCATATGGTAAAAATATATGTTGTTTGTCTCTCGCTCCTCTGTCTTCCTCTCATATTTCTATTAATCCATGTTTCGCCCTTATTCATTCGTACCCACAAATGGTTTAGTTCTGCTGGAATACTTTCTGCTTCACAGATGGCTCTGGCCTGCACTGAAGTATATTTTGGTGTGGGTTGGTTTCCTATACACTCTGTGTCCTAATGTCCCATCTGAATTCTTTCCAACTAAAATTTCTAAAAATGACAGGCAACCATTCTGTTCCACCTCCATCGCAAATTTTATACCTTCATGTATTCCATCCAGATTTTTAAGTAAATCTTATTTTTCACTTGCATGCGACCATATGGGAAAAGTATCATCCACATATCTATAAAGTCGGTCATAGTTATGCATTCTCCAGTGTTATATCCTAAAAAATTTCCAATAACATACTAGCTATCGCTGGAGGAAATGTTGAACCCATAGCGACCCAATCATGCTGTTCAAAATAATTACCTGAAGTCAGAGTGTGGCAGAAAAATTCCACTATCAGTGTTTCAAAATGCTGTGTACTTTAGGCAGCCCATGCAGCATGGCAGACAGGGGCTGAAGTCTCTTGAGAGTGTTTTGTGGAAGATCTGAAACTTTCAGAAGTGCAGTAGTCTTAATGAGTACTGACACTGTTGGATCACAAGTCAGCCTCGCATATGCTTCATCCTCCAGAATGATGTTGATTTTCTGCCTATAGTATTCTATTGTTGTGTGAATAGGGGATTTCCTATTATCTGTGGGAGTAATAATATATCCTTGTTTTCCTTTAATTCCTTCAGTGCTATCTACTCTGCCACAGATTTTTTTTTTTTTTTGGTCAGGCTTGATCTTATGGAGAACGTTGCATGTTTCTCATCTGATTTCCTCCACCTAGTATGTGGATGGCCTGCTCGACTTCGCTGAAGATTTTGACGTATGGTTCAAGTGTGAACTGCAAACCCTGTGAAAGTATAGCTTCCGCCACCAGATCTAGTTTGTGTCAGTCAAATTAATGACAGTTCATTGAATCACTTGTATCTGGGTCTGTTTAGTCTTTCCTTTACATATTAATATTGTCTCGCACCATTTCTTCCTCCTCCATTGTTCCTGAGATTATTATGAGTTAGGTACAATGTTTGTGTGAACTTCAATGGAATTTTACCATTCCACGTAAGCTAATTGGGGAGAGATGTCATTTCTCTTATGTACCAACATAAGGACTTGACAAGTTTGAGTTTCTGAACCCTTCTAACTTTAACTCGAAGCATGTAATCCAATAGAGTGCTCTTCTTCAGTTAAACAATCTAGATTTTATCTTGGTTGTCCAGGTGGAACAGTATCAATTTATTGAAACATAATGTTTCAACCTTTTCGGAGGAGGAAAGCCACAAAATGGCTGAAATGTTAAGTTTTGCTAAATTGACACAGTGCCACTTGAACTAGTGGCTAGTCTTATCAAATCACTTCTTACTAACCTTTAGAGAAATCTTTTACCTCCATGCATTTCGTCTTCTAACTTTCTTTAGCAGTCATTTTATTACTGCATCTTTTGATTTCCTGGTACTGATTCCTACTTTCATCTTTTTCTCTCTTCCATATGTTCCACGATTTCTTTTTTTTTTTTCCTTTCACTCACCTTCTCATTCCACCATGGGAACTCTGTTTCCCTTACTCTTATAATTGTTGTGCCACAGGTGCTTTCTGCACTACTTGCAAATGCAGATTTAAATTTAGTCCATGCTTTTTCTACACTTTCTTTCCCCTTTCTTGGTATTAGTTGTGTCAGTTTCTCTGTACATGTTGACTTTTAGTTTCCAAACTTTCATTTTCTTCTTTCATACGTCCTTTGTTCTTGCCATTTTTGCACTTTCACTTTCTGGTTAAGCTATAACTGCCACCAACTGTTTGCAATTTCTTCTTCAAGAAGTAATCAGTCACTGTTCTGTTACTCAAGCCAGTAGTAGGCTTTACACTATTCTTTTTCCTAAACAATGCGTTTTTCACAATTGTCCTCTTTCTCTTACAGAATTCAACCAACATTCTCCTTTTCTTTTCCCATACTAAAAAGATACAATTGCTTCTACTTTTGCTGTCCTGTCTTTACTCACCTGCACATTAAATTCTCTCAAAATTTTAACTTCCATTTGTGGTATGTCCCTTTCTGGAGTGTACAGAAATTTTTAATATCGTCATTACTGTTATGAGATATAAGTCTTTCTCGGCGTATCTTCGATATAAATTCTTCTCGGGTTTGCCGCCGAATTATATTTTCTACTGTCAAGCTTTCGTCGACTTTCACTGCCGCCATCATCAGGTCTGTTGTAACTGAAGGAACAACAAAAACTGGACTGAATAGCGGAACTGAACGAGCCAGGAACGTTGTCGACTTCCGATTGGCTGACTCCAATGACGTAACCATTCCGTGACTGCGATTGGTCGGTTGCGGAACCAGGCATAGATATACACCAGCGTTGTACTGACAGCTGGCTCCACAGCGAAACCAAAGCCGAGGTTGTTAAAATGGAAAGACGATGGATTATCTACGTCAATGTTCGCATAACGTCACTGTTCATATTGCATCACCGTTTACATTATTCACCACTATTAATCATGATGTTTAATCTCGATAATCCTTAGGGAGCCAAGCGGTATTCTGATTGGCTGACACAATAACTGTTCTCATAGTGTCATCGTTCACATTATTCTCACACAGAAAAATCCAAAGACTTCTTTAATTAAAGACCCAACATTATATTCTTAAAAACATTTACTATCATTAATTATGATGTTTAACTCGAGAAATGCATAGGGAGCCATGCGGTCTTCCGATTGGCTGACTATAACCCCGGTTCTGTAATACTTGTCAGTGATTGGTCGGCTACAGATTCAGCTGTAGATGTAGTCGGACCGATACGCCGTGCTCCACTCTCCTATCGTCCGTCAGCAAGACACTTGGTTGTTTAAGAATGGCAAAAACTGGCTTCCATGCGTCACTGAGCCATACACCCAAGTCCCTGTTCATATTATTATTATTCAGGCGTATCTCAATCGCTTCTTTAATCACAGATTCCCAGAAGAAGGAACACTTGGCTAAAACTCTCACCTTATCGAAATCCATACTGTGACCATTTTCGATCACGTGTTGTGCCACAGCAGACTTTTCTAATTGAAACAACCGGATGTTGCGTTGGTGTTCAGTCACACGGGCCTGGATAGTGCGTATGGTTTTGCCAATATAACTCTTACCACATTGGCACGGTATGCTGTACACTCCCGGTGTTTTTAAACCCAAATCATCCTTCACAGGACGCAGCAAATCCCGTATTTTGGCAGGAGGGCGGAAAATGCACTTGATTCCATATCGTTTTAAAATCCTGCCGATTTTCCCAGAGATGCTATCTGCATACGGGATGAAGGCAAGATCTTTAGGCTGTTCTTCTTCCTCAATATTACGTATATCTGCCTTTTTCTTTCGAAGTGCCCGTTCTATCAATGGGATCGGGTATCCATTCCGCATGAAGGTATGGCGGAGATGTTCGATTTCGTCTTGCAGATTTTCAGCGTCTGAAATTGCCTTTGCTCTGTGTAGAAGCGTGTATAACACCGTGTTCTTCTGCGCCGGATGGTGGAAACTATCGGCATGTAAATAACGGTCCGTGTGTGTTATTTTCCTGTATACACTATGTGACAGGGTCATTACTGTTAATTGTCTGGAGGGCATGTACAAAGTCCTTCATTCCACCCTCCAATTTTAACTGACTTTTCGTCATTCTTTCATTTATGCATTCCAGCACCTCCTCATACTCCATGTTTTTGTATATGCCATTCTTTGATTCTTTTCCACCGCTCCAGTATGTAACTATTTCTAATTCTAATAATTTTTTATCCCTTCCATTTAACTCCACTTAGTGACATCATTGCATTACTCTCCTTTTTCATTAAGTGTATTAGATCATCTGACTTTCCCTTGTCATACATTTTGATGCTCTTAAAACCATATAGTCACCACTTGCAAAGGCATTCTACAAATTTGCCAGATTGTTTTATAGTTTGTCCCTTACATGGAGAAAAGATGTCTTTAGAAATTGTTAAGATGAAAAAGAGGTTCAAAGGTGGCCGCGAGAAGTTGAAGATGATAACCCTTCTGGTAGACCTTCAACAAGCCGAAGAACTCTTTAAAATTTGGTGGAACCACATGAAATTTTAAACACTGACCATCGTCTTAGTGTTAGATTACTTGCCCATGAATTGGGATTGGGTCAGACTATGATGTTCAAGTTAGTGACATAAGATTTTATGACGAGAAAAGTGTGTGCCAAACTTGTTACCAAAGTTCTGATGGATGAACAGAAGACACGGTGCATGCTGTTAGCGAAGAAATACTTGAAGGTTTGCAAGTTGATCACTATTTTTTAGATAAGTGATTACTGGTGATGATACCTGGGTCTATGAGTATGATCCTGAAAAGAAGCGGTAAAATACAGAATGGCACACTGACCCATCTCCAAATCCCAAGAAAGCTCACAAGAGCAAGTCATTGATGCAAAAAGAGTTTGTTCATAATGGACAGACTGTCACAGGTCAGATTCACCCTAAAATGATCCACCGTTTGAAGGATCGAACCCACGGTGTTGACTTGGAGAACAAAGAAAATTGGGTTCTTCACCACAACAATGCTCCCTCTCCAACCTTGCTCACCACCGGCAAAGTTTTCCCCAAGTTTAAATTGTCAACACTGTCGCAGCTACCCTACATCCCTGATATTGCTCTCAGTGACTTCTTTTTGTTCCCCTAAATCAAGAGACATGAATGGGAAGCGATTAAACATAATTCCTGCAGTCCAGGCAGCTTCAACAAAGTCCCCTGACAACATTCCATGCGAAGGGTTCAAGGGAGCCTAAGAGCAGTGGAAAAAACACTGGCAGCGGTGTGTTGATGTCCAAGGGTCATTTTTCAAAGGCTTTTAGTTCGCAGTACAATAATGTTTAGTAATTTTTTTTGTTGTGAGACGAGTGTTGAAACTTTGTCAACACCTCCTGTATCAGCATTAATTGTAGCTTTATCTTGACATATTGACCTTGAAGCTTCCTACTCCTGACCTTTAGACTGGTTTGATTGTAGATTTTATTCATTTTAGGGAATGCACACATCAAATTAGCTTCAGAAGCTTGAAATATATAAGTTAACTTTGCATGTATCTTTATTATAGTTGGGGTGAAAAAGTGGCTCAAAGATCTATTATATATTGATGGTGTAGAGAACTTGTCAAAGGCTCCATTTATATTTGCATTATATTAGCTTGCTTTTAAAATCACGTTGTGAATAAGATTTATTTACTTGTATTTATAATTTCTCCCGGGCCTGATACAACATCAGATATAATGTGTAAATTTTTGGTGAAATTTTCTTACTCTGTAATTTGTATTTGCAATTGCCATTTTAAAACAGGAAACTAGTTGCTGAAGCTGAGGAAGGATGGGAAAGTAAACCCATCGCTCACCACAGATTAAGGCTGTGATGAATATATGAACACACTTTACAATATCTACTGTATAATTTTCTAAACTCATTCGCTCACTCACCTCAATAGCTATTGGCTGGAGAATGGTGACACGTGCGTCAGCCTTCACTCTCAAACTAACTGCAACCAGAGAGATCATTAGAAGAAATTCAAGGTTATGTCCACAATTTAAAAGCTAAGCAACTGTTATGAAAATAACTGTCAGAATACATTTATTAAGTTTGCTTATCACAAAAAAAAAAAAAAAAAAAAAAAAAAAAAAAAAAAACGGAAAAACTTGATGGCTTAAAAACGTGTAACTACGAGTACTTTTCAGTAACAGGTCGCTAATAAAAGTAACATAAAAAACTTAAATTACTCGTGGTCTCTACTGTAACTATGAATGCGAATTGTCATTTCCACTTAGGATAACTTTAAATTTAATTAAACCTTTCACTAATGTGAGAAACAAGGCCTTCCCGGTGTATCTTTGACACGAAATCTTCACAAGTTTGCCGTCAGATAATATTTTCAAAACACAAGGTTTCGGCGGCTTGCTCTGCCACCATCATCAGGTCCATTGTACTTAAGAGAACAACTAGAACTGCACTGGATTGCGGAACCGCAGTGGGCAAGGATCTAATTGTCTTCTGATTGGTAGACTCTGGAACCAGCTGTAGATAGGGTCGGACGGATCTGCCAGCGCCGTGAGCGCCGTCCTACTATCCATCAGCTAAAGCCATGGTTGTTATAGAATGGAAAAAAGATGGTTTTCACGCATCAATGTTCACATAATGTCACTGTTCACATAGCAGCACTGTTCACATTATTCTCAAACAGAAATATCCCAATAGTTTCTTTAATGAAGGACTCCCACGTTATAGAACAGTCACCATCATGCAAATTTTAGTACCCGTTGCTCAAGTGGGCAATGTATAGTGAAGTATTGTCTTTCAACATTTACTACCATTAATAATGATGTTTTATCTTGAGAATCCATAGGGAGCCATGCAGTCTTCTGATTGGCTGACTCCAACCCCGGTTCTATTATGCTTGTCGGTAATTCATCGGCTGCGGACCCAGCTGTAGATGGGGTTAGACGGATCTGCCGTCCTACTATCCATCAGCTAAAGCCATGGTTGTTATAGAATGGAAAGAAAGAAGGATTTCACTGTTCACATTATTCTCAAACAGACATATCCCAATAACTTCTTTAATGAAGGACTCCCAAAAAACACACAGCTACAACTTTCACATTATAGAACAGTCATCATAATCATGAAAATTTTACTACCCATTGCTAAAGTGGTTAATGTAAAGTGAAGTTTAGTCTTTCAACATTTACTACCATTAATTACGATGTTTTATCTCGAGAATTCATAGGGAGCCATGCGGTCTTCTGATTGGCTGACTACAACCCCGGTTCTATTATGCTTGTCAGTAATTGGTTGGCTACGGAACCAACTGTAGATGGGGTAGGACGAATCTGCCGTAGCGAATGGCGTTCCTCCTCTCTCCTATCATCCGACAGCAAAACACTTGGTTGTTTTAGAATGGCAAAAGCAGGTTTCCATGTGTCACTGAGTCATAGACCCAAGTCCCTGTTCACATTATTACCATTCAGACATATCTTCTTTAATTACGGATTCCCAGAAGAAAGAACACTTAGCTAGAACTCTCACATTATCGAAATCCATACTGTGACCATTTTCGATCACGTGTTGTGCCACGGCAGATTTTTCTAGTTGAAACAGCCGGATGTTGTGCTGATGTTCAGTCACACGGGCCTTGATGGTGCGGATGGTTTGCCCAATATAACACTTGCCACATTGGGACGGTATGCTGTAGACTCCCGGCGTTTTTAAACCCAAATCATCCTTCACAGGGCGCAGTAAATCCCGTATTTTGGCACGAGGGCGGAAAATGCACTTTATTCCGTGTTCTGCCGATTTTCCCAGAGATGTTACCTGCATACGGGATGAAGGCAAGATCTTCAGGCTGTTCGTCTTGCTCAATATTATGTTTATTTGCCTTTTTTCGAAGTGCCCGTTCTATCAATGGAATCTGGTATCCATTCCGCATGAAGGTGTGGAGGAGGTGTTCAAGCTCGGCCGGCAGATTGTCAGCGTCTGAAATTTCCCTTGCTCTGGGTACCAACGTGTTCAACACTGTGTTCTTCTGCGCCAGATGGTGGAAGCTTTTGGCATGTAAGTAGCAGTCTGTGTGTGTTGTTTTCCTATATACACTATGTGACAGGGTTCCATCAGGTCTCCGCTGGATTAGAATGTCTAGAAAGGGCAAGCTACCATTTTTCTCTAGCTCCATTGGGAATCTGATATTTTCATGAATTCTATTGAGATGGTCCAAGAATTTGTAAAGACTATGGATCCCATGTGGGATAGAAAGATGTAGGCTTAAGGATGGACTCTTCAATTGCTGCTTTCCAGTGCAGTTCTAGTTGTTCTCTTAAGTACAATGGACCTGATGATGGCGGCAGAGCAAGCCGCCAAAAGCTTGTGTTTTGAAAATATTACCCGGCGGCAAACCTGTGAAGATTTCGCGTCTTTCACTAATGTTGCAGCTTGACCAATGTTTATATATTACAGTTTATTTACGTTTTACGTATTCTATTAACCACTTTTGTTAAGGGTCTTTGTTCGTGTTCACTCTGAGAGAGTTATTACGTTATTTAAAGTGAACATCTGACCAAATATCTTGCCGAATCAAGTATTCTGGAAATTCATTCCTTCGGAGTTGCTCAACTATTTAATATTTCGGAATCTGTATTAAGTTCTCTGGCCATTCAAAGCTTACATTATAAATGCTTGCCCATCCTCAATTTACAAAAAAAAAACGTCATGATGCTTTCGAAGCTAACAGGAATTCTTCAAATTTTGCAGTGTGAATTTTTAGTTTGTATTTCAGCAAGTTTGACTCTATGATCTTTGAAACAATTATACGATAGCATGATTTTCCCTGTCCGTGTTTAATATGTCTATTAATACTACTGAGTTCTTAAGCTCAAGAGATTTTATCACAGGTCAAGTTCATATTTGGTCAGATCAGCTCAACAAGTCCTAATATTTGACCATAAAAACTGGAACTATTCTAGATCTATGACAATACGCAAAAAACGGTCATGGGCTTGCACTAGTTTCAGTATAAAACTTTAATCATGACCGGAGAAAGACATATGGCAACGGATTGGATGTCAGCACTCTGAGACTCATCATCTGACTATAGCCATGCGGTGAGTCTCAGCATGTAGACATATGATCTCCTTGCCATCTCTCTTCCTATAGTTTTGATTAAAGTTTGTACTGAAATATTATCAAATGTATTTGTGTGTTCGTGACAGCCCTCATACCTTCATCTCTGGTGAGTGATGGTTTTACTTTCCCTGTGCTTCCTTATTTTCATTGCATAGTAGCTCTTTTGTCACTATTATTAAACTAGTTACTGAAAATTTTTGAATGATGAATTACTCAAACTTTCAACAGGTATCAAATCAAATGTATTTTACATTTTTTTGCAGACAAGTAATATTAGTGATGCAGCTTTGTCTAAAGATTCAGAAAAAGAGGCAGAAAGTAGTTGGAGTCAAATGTTTATCCAGCATGGCGGTCTAAGACACCTGTTTGACATTTTCATGTCAGGTTTGTTCATACCAGTTTACTTGTATTTTTTCACAATATATTTTTTTGAATTAGCTCCTTTATACAAAACTTGATATTGGTATAATGAAAGATGTAAAAAGAATAGGTTTAGTCATTTGTTTGGTGTAGAACAGCATGATGCAAATCCTTATTTTTAGGAAAATAATTAATCAATTTTTTGATGAAACAATGGCCATAATGACTAGAAAGTAGTATTACAAAAGTAAAACTATATGATGGTGCCAATAAAAAGATTTTACCCTCATGTTGAATTTTTACTTGGATAGAATAAGTAAAACCATCATTTACCAAAGACGAAAGCAAATGAATTGTGACAATGCAAAGTAAGAGAAACATGACGATCTTTATTTCAGGTGACCCCTTAATCATGTGATAGTGTATGAAACACACAATAAATTTACCAAGGGCAAATGTAGCATAGCTTCAGTTTTGATCAATGTCTAAGCTCTTCATTTTTGTTGGAATTCATATTATCTCAAAGCATTATTTCCTGTTCCATTACTTTTGTCATTGTCTGTGCCCCTATTAATGATTATAATAAATGAAAGAAGTTCAGTACTGGAGAAACCATACACTTTGCAAAATATGATGCTGAATTTTTGGCATTCCATTGAAGATTTAATAAAAGCATCCTTAAATATATCTAGTTTTTACTTTTCTTACATTGCAGAAGTTATTAACAGAACCTATTTGACTGTTTTTCTTTTCAGGTGTTCTGCAGCGAGAGGGCAGTGAATGGCAGCAGGACTGCTTGGCCTGTCTTCTTAAGCTGCTGTGTCACCTTGGAGTACAAGCTGATGACTCGGACTTCTTACATGATGTGGGGGGGATCCGCAATAAACGTGTTCGTCGCTTTCATAAGCTCAGTAGTGACAAGTCATCATTACCAAAACTGAATGAGGTTTGTAGAATGTTTCTCAGTGTTGCTCGATGTTAAAAAGACAAGAATTATGTAATTAAAATTTCTTTTAAAAAATCTGTACATTCTTAATATAAGCAACTAACTGCAATTAATATGCAAATATATATATATTGACTATGAATAATCTACTTTTGCATGAAAATGAAGTGTTTCTCAGCATTGAGAATTAATATAATGTTCTCAGGTGACTAGTCAAGTTACTGAGATGTTTACACATGATATTTTGATGTAAATACTTCATTAACAAGGCTACTAACCCAGCCATGTTACACAGTTCTAGAGCAGTGGTTTCAAAAATGGTTATTACAGATCCCCAAGGTTCCTTCTCACCTCTGAGGGGGGTGTGGCAAATTAAAATTTAATTCAGGGTGCATGGAAAATGTGTGTGTGGGAGGGATTGGGGGGGGGGGGGAGATGTCTGGAGAAGATTTAATGTAAAGTAAAATAATTTGTCCCATTTAATTATTGTAAAAGTTAAAATAAATGATAATACATAAATTTATAAAGATTTTTACGTCCTGAGTGAAATATGAGCATAGATAGGTAAATAGAACACAACTAATGACAAGCATCAAACGTTATGAGCTATGCCGACCACAGCTATTTTTGCCTACATATCTATGCACATTTAAACAGAAACGGAATCTCGCCACTTCATGGTCACATTGTAATGGAGGTCACCTCTATATATGCAAATAAGAAGGCAGCAGTTCCGTGACCGATTCCCGTGGAAGCAAAGTTTTAGCGGAGGTGGGGGATGGAAAAACAAATTGATGATTATTTAAAATTTTATAACCAAATAAAGTTGAAGTCAACATAACTCTTATCCTAATAAGAAATTATAAATCTGTTTTAAAATCAGGAACAAAACAATTTAAAATCAAATTAAATTACTTAAACTAAAAAATTTCTCATTAAAGGAATATGATTATACCAGCTAGACATGCAGAAAACAAATTTTTAAAAATAAAATTATGGCAAAATTTACTTAACAAAATGTATGTAGAAGTGGAGCAACGTAATGTAGTAGTTATAGTCTACAAGTGGCAAATTATAGTTAATAAATAATATTTTAACTTCTGTATTTCATTCTAATTGATTCGTAAATGGAACATAAATTAAACTGGCTCCTTTAAAATGTTTTGATAGTTATATACTGCATGAACAAAAGCTTGAAATTTTGCATTAATTTTTCAGGTATTATCGAGCTGGGGATACCGCTGCCTCGCGACTATTAACGTGACGTCATCATGACGTTCATGTACAGTCATCCGCGTAAAAACATATGTCTATTGTAACAGAGCGTAACGAGGTCACAATAATTTAAAGCTGTACAATATCAACATAAACTGATATCCTGAAGGTGGATCGGGGATGCAGGCGGCCACTGGTAAGCGGCTGCAGATGTCCGATAACACAACCAGATGTTCAGCTATATTTTCTAAAATTTCTCTGTTGAAATGCGAGCTTCACCTTAAACATTGAACATTTAGTTATGTTATCGGACATCTGTGGCTGCTTACTAGCTTCCGCCTGTATCTGATCCACCTTCGCGATATCAGTTTATGTTGATATTGTACAGCTTTAAATTATTGACATATGTTTTTTCGCGGATGACTGTACGTGAACGTGACGTCACGTTAACAGTCGCGAGGCAGCGGTATCCCCAGCTCGATAATACCCAATTTTTCACTACAGCATAGGTCCCCTGTTTGTTCATTACCAGCAAACAATACATAACATAACAGGGACAGTCAGTTGTACATCAATATAATGTCACTTATACCGAGTTACATAGCACCACTATATTTGCAATGAGAAAGCGCACTTATCCGGGGGTGCAAAAACATCAACAGTTTCCCTCCTCTGCTGATCCAAGTTGACATTCCTGCCATCAATAAAAACTGACTCTGATCTTATCGACTGTCCATTAAGACGGCAAAAGAGGTCACTGAAACTAGTTTTAAGCTTAAGTTATTGGTGAAGAGAAGTGTGGAACACCAATGTTCCTCCTCCTCCCCCCCCCCCCCCCCTTTCACAATCATAATGCTGTGCATCACAAAGCAGCTACCAGGGTTTGAACTCAGCCTTTAAAATCTGGCATGTCCTTACTAGAGTTACTACCAACTGTGTCAGATGTGCAGATTAATTGTATTTGTATAGATGGGGGAAAACATCACCAATCTGCGACTGTGGTGTTGAGAGTCAGACTATTTAGCACACAGTGACCTCATTCCCTCTGAGAGTCTGTTTTCAAAATCCTAGTGATTTCTTAGTAACATCTAAAATGGTCATTAACTACTTGTCATATGTGGCCATTTCTTTGTAAATGTCTTTTATCTTAAAATTGTTATGCTGTATTATGTTTAAATGTATGGTCCTAAATAAACTTTGTAATATAGTTTCTGCCATATGCTAAGTAAATAAGTACATTACCTACAGCATGTGCCTATAATGCCATAAAACTTCACCAAACAAGTAAAGCAAACCTTCTCAGCTAAGGAACATTTTACAAAAGTCAGAATAGAGGTTTATTGTTTCAAAAATGTTCAAAGCGAAATGTTTGAAAACACTGTCATTGCATCCGATTTTAGCAACAACGTAAGAGCGAAATGGTAATGGACTGTGTGCTTCTTATAACATTTTCTTTATTAATTACAACATCCAAAAAACATGGTGAAGAGCTTCTTCTACCAGCTTTAAATGAGGTAATTCGCACCATGCTGCACAAACCAGCTTCAAAATTATAAGAATTCCACTGAGTAATAATACAGAATAAAGAAGGGTTGACGAAATGGCTCAGTGCATAGAAAATAATACTTAAAACCATCTGAATCCCCTACACAGCTTGATAACTCTACTTTGCAAGTAGATGAAATTTGTGAGAGATTTGTAATAGAATAAAAAAATTTCCAAGATTGTTATTTGCCAAATATTTAAAAACTTATACTAATTTTTTGAATTAGAAAGATTTTTTGATGTAAAAGCTAGGCCCTTCAGCAATGTCTTCTCTGTTGATACTGATGGTACTCTGGCAATGGTAGGAAGAAATAGTCTTTTGGTATACTTAAAATGAGCTATATTAAATGTATTCTCTGTACTTTGTGTCATTCATTGACAGCAAATCTTAGTGAACCATTGCATAGCTCACTAGATTATGTCATTAGAAGAGTTAATAAAATCAAAAGGAATACCTTAAATGGGAGATTATTTGCTCACATTGTTTGGAAAATGAAGAAGATTATAAACATTTACTACTTAAAACAGGAATTCATTGGTAAGCTAAAAGTGTGTATTTGGATCAATTTTTACACACTTTAATTCAGTGTTTGATTTCTTGGAAAGTAAAGTCACTGATTTATGATGCAGTTCAATTAATTTAAAAAATATCATAGCTTATATGACCGATTTATGTCAAATTTAACTAAACCAATTTGATGCTACAAAGTGATCGGTTAAATTTAATCAAGTTAAAAGTATGATATCTGCATATGTAGCAAAACTTTTTCTATACAAACAAAACTTGTGTAGAGAATAATGCTCTTTATTTCTAAATTCTTAAAATTGCAGGAATGAGATGAAGATTTGTTTGCTTATTGTCAAAACTTTACAGCTCTGTTTTTCTGACTTCAGCCAAAGATTTGTAGACATTTTTCACTTGGTTTTTCTCAGTTGTCTTTTGGATCCTCACATACTCATATGAATTCTTAATTGAATTATCCATGATGCAACTAAGGAAAATGGAAGCGGCTTCTAGGCGATATAAATAAGAAAAGAAAGGGAAATTAACCCACCACATACCAAAGTGGACGGATGCGATGAGAGAACACTAATGCTGACAAACAAACAACACAATATTTCGGCATATGCCTTGCTCACAAATAGAAAAAACGGGCCATTAGGGCTCGGAACGTGTGTGCACACCGAACGTTACCTAAATTGAATTATCCATAAGAGAGTATATAGGAACGAAGTCTTTCTCGGTGTTGAGAATGGATGTAGTCTTCTCGGGAGACTAGCCGAGTAAGTAAGATGTTTCCACACGATATTTCGGCGATCTCAGTCTCCGTCGCCATCTTCAGGCGATGGAGACTGAGATCGCCGAAATATCGTGTGGAAACATCTTACTTACTCGGCTAGTCTCCCGAGAAGACTACATCCATGAGAGAGTAGTTGAAATAAATGTTTGGACAAGAATACCACATTTTCTGTTTACAGAAACAGATACCAATTTATACCCTGAGTTATAGGCCACTGTACATAAGCTGTTGATGGCTTGTCCATCTACATATTGAGTAGAACATGGATTTAGTGCAATTATGAGTCTCAAAAACAGCTAGAAATTTGGGTCTACTGGAGACTTACAATAGTTACTCACATAAATAGAGCAGAATATAAATAATCTCATTTCACCCATCAGGTTCACTCATCTCACTGAAAAAAATAATAATAAAATAAATGTGTTTTACATTTAAAATAAAAAATTTATAATTTAAATAAATAAAATAGTGATGTTTTATTTATAATTTTTCTATTATGAAGTTATGTAGAGATATTTTATTTGGGGGTTCATGTTCAGGTTTTTGCTTTAATGTGGTGGGTGAGCAGTTAACACTCTGGCCTCAAGTTTTGGAGGATGCTGGTTCTAATCCCAGTCCATTCATCCAGATTTGGGTTTTCCATGGTTTCCCCAAATCACTCCAAGCAAATGCCGGGATGCTTCCTTCCAAGGGCAATGGTTTAATTCCTTCCTGTTCCTTTTCCCCAATCCCATCCTGCCTCTAATGACCTCAACATTTAGGGAGCTTGCACAAACTACGTGCATCGGTCCGGGGGGGGGGGGTGTTTGCTGGAAGGCTACGTGGGGGGAGGGGGGGTTCCGAGCCAGGCCACGCAGCTTTCATTTCATAACATTTTTCACAGTTAAAATGAGGAACAGAATTCACAACAGCGTGTGAATATTTATTTCCTTCAGTTAATTATCTTTGTATGTAATTTACAAATGTCTTCTGGAATCAAAAGAGAAAAAAGCTACATGCTACGTGGTTGAGGAGGGGAGGGGGGGGGGTAGGGCTACGTGGGTTGGACGAGAGGTTCACAGGAGGTCAAAATGGAGCTACGTGGTTTATGCATGCTCTCTTAAGAAGCATAAAGTCATAAGTAAAAACAAAAAAAGAGAGAAGTGTTCCACAGGCACACTGCACTAGAGTCTGAAGTTGTGTTCTCAGGTGATCACTCTCCTTACTGTAACTTTGTTATCATGTAACTCTTTGCTATCTTTACTTTTCTGCTTTGGTAAGTGCTGGATTCTTTCTCTGCCCTTCTATTGTTTATGCAGTTAAATAATTTTCAGTACATTGATTTTTATGATGCTATCTGCAATTTTCCATTTTTACATTTCTACAGCTATAATGGGTAGGGAATAAAATAAAATGTAGTAATTCAATGGTTGAAGAAGCTTCCAGCTATGGAAAAATAAAGCTATGTTCTCCACTGATGAGAGAGCTAACAAAAAGGTGAATAAATAGCATTTATGATACTAAGGAAAAGAAACTATTTTTAGGCAATGTAAGTAACAAAGGCTATAGATAATAACCCATGACTCACCAAAGCATCTAGAGGGCTATGACGAGTATACAACACCAACACAAAGGTACAATATTTTGGTTTAAAATCCTAATCACGTGGGGATGATTGGGCAATTTGGCAGGGGAGATGTGCACACAGCACAGCTCACTGCATAAGTAGCAAGGCCGTGGAGAACAGGTTATGGGTGTTCTCCATCGCAATTAAAACTTAAATTCTTGACAGTGTGGATACAGTTTATAAATATTTAAATGAGTTCAATTTAACATTAATTTGCTAGAGGTCAGAGCCAATGTAGAGTGTTGAAAAGATCAGTAAAACTCGTAGAAATATAATGCATTTTTCCCATCTGATTCGTTCTCAATACGGAAATGTCTGCTGTATGCAGAGGATTAGTAATTGCATAACATAATGTACTGTTATCACCATTCACTTCACCATTACCATTGAAAAATTTTCAAATATATTTAACTGTCTTATAGGTACAATGTACTCTTCTGAACTATCAGTTTCTGACAAATTCTTGATAGTTTTTCTTGGTTCAGAATACAGTTTTATAAAACAAGTTACAAAGCAAACTACACTTCAAAGAATTTTTTTCAGAGTGAAACTATTTGGAGTCCACTTGGAACTAGACTGAATTGTCTAGTAATTACTAGCTCCTTATATATCCAATTCTAGCTCTCTGATCTTTCCATTTCAAGCTTTCTAACTAGTTCCTTGCTATGACCACTGACCATACACCAACTAGTTGACCTTTCCGTGTTCTTGGTAATGCATGTCTTTCAACAAACAGTAGGGTCACCTTGTACTGCTTGTATAACTCACACATTTCTTTTGAAATCTGCAAACAGCGTTTTGACAAGAGTAAAACTGATTTGTACTTGATTTATAACGATAGATCTCACTTTAAGTAAGCATTATATATATCAGAATCATTCTAATTGTCAACTCAGTGGATGTAAGCTAAGATTGTTGAACAAACAAAAGAAGATTCTTACTTGCCATGCCATGAATCAAACATGTTTTATTACGGTTATGGACCCAGACTTATGACTCGGCATTATTTTCTTTGTTATAATAGTGAACAGTATACAGAAAAGTCGTGATAATATAAATATCTAGTTAGGGAGTGTCCATAAACCACAGAGCTCCATTTTTGCCTCCTGTGAACCCCACCCCCACATAGCCTGACGTGGCTCTTGCTTCTACTCCCCTCCCTTCCCCCACGAATCAAGTAGCTTTTTGCTTTATTGATTCCAGAAGACATTTTGTTCTGTTTTCTCTTATTAGATTATCATAAATTATATACACAGATAATTAAATGACGGAAATAAATATTCACGTGCTGTTGTGTGTTCTGTACCTCATTTTAACTGGGACAAATAGTATGAATGAAAAGCTATGTGGTATGGCTTAGAAACCCCCCCCCCCCTCCCTACCACATATCCCAGCGTATCTTTCCAGCCAACCCTTCCCCCACCCAGACCAAGCCACGTAGTTTATGGAAGCTCCCTTATGAGCTTGAACATGACTTCATGTTTTATAGTTAACATCCCTAAACGTAAAGGCAGAGAGAATTATGATGTGTGGGCTTTTGCTGTGGAAAATATGTTGCCTTTAGAAGGCATGTCCTGCATAATAAAGAAAGATGGAAGTGAAAGCACTATATCCACAGTAGCAGATAATGCAAAAACGAAATAAATGCTAATTCTTACAATTTAACCGACGCTGTAAGTACATTAAAAAAAA
Organism: Vandiemenella viatica; assembly: GCA_031002005.1. Taxonomy (NCBI): domain Eukaryota; kingdom Metazoa; phylum Arthropoda; class Insecta; order Orthoptera; family Morabidae; genus Vandiemenella; species Vandiemenella viatica. Next base: position 1,917,416 of record JARYHS010013631.1, read on the forward strand.
GCTAAAACAATGAAGGATCTATACGCGCATCTTAAAACAAAATTGAATTTTCCATATTTACATGAAAAATATCCTAACGTCATCTCCCATATCAATACAGCTTGATACTTGTGAATCAATGGCGTCGTATGTGACAAAATTAGTTAAGACATTGCAAAGGTTAAATGGGACCAGATTCAAGATAAACGACGAATGGATTGGCTCATTGTGGCTGGCTGGTTCTCCAGAATGATTTTCACCCATCATCATGGAGATTGAACATTCTGATATTCCCATTACAGCAGGTGTCATTAAAACAAAATTGTTCAGTAAGTAAATGTCCAATTTCAATGAATCAGAGACACTAACTGCTTTTGCTTCTAAGGATTGGCAATATTTTAAAAGCAAGCCTGCCAACAGACACAATAAGAGTTGAAATTATATTGTGGAAAAGTAATCGTCAAGTATCAAAATAACAGAAGTTATATCTATCACTTTTAACTGGTGAAAACAGACTAGGCATTATAGGAATCAATGTCAAGTGGTTGTGATGGTCATGAACAACACCAATCTGCAAATACATTTGCTTGTTATCATGTGTAATAGCACTCGGGAATAACCGAAAGTTTAATAAAAGCACGAATAAATCGGCCTGTAAATTAGGACCGGTATGTAAAATTCCATTCAATGACAAACCGGTATGAGTTTTAGCGCTTGCATCGAGGACAACGCGTGGCTTGGGTTTATCAGGGCGGATGACTGCATGATGGGGAATATAATACCCGTCATCGCTAACCTCTGATTCATGAACTTCGGTTAGGTAACCATTTGCAATATACTCCTCAATATCTTTATTATAGCTCTCTCGGAGAATGGTATATAGTTTAAATTTCCTTTCAAGTGCCATAAATCGGCGTAGAGCATTGAAATGAGAATTGCCCAGCTTATTAGGATCTGAATGGAATGGTAAAGTTGCAGTATATCTACCCTCACTTTCCCGACTCACTGATAAAGCGTTTAAATTCTCACATTCTGTATCCTCAGGGCTTAGGAATTTTTTGTGATATATCTCCTCTAATTCCCAAAATTTTTGCACCAAGTCATTCAGTGCTAGAGCAGTCAAGGATGTAGGGTGAGTATGAATACTGGAACATTCTCCCATTAGCACATAACCGAAGGCGGTCAGTAAAGTGCCATAGTACCTGATTTAACTCTATCTCCGAAATAAATATACGGAAAAAGCTGAGCACCTAACACAAGATCAATTTTACCCGGAATATTCTATGTTAGATCAGCTAAAGGTATGTTGTCAAATATGACATGTCACACTTTTCTATAAAATGAGAAGGTAATTTGGTCTGTAATAGAATCAACAACTAGAACTAGAACTTGAATGTAATATTTGTTCCTTTTAAATACATGGGATTGTACTTCGATATTCACATAACCATAAATCGGTCGCGAACTTGAACCTATACCCTTCACATAGGAATTATTTAATGGAATTATCGGTAGGTTCAATAACTTACAACAATTGATGGTAATTAAATGATTTTGCAAACCATTGTCAATTAAACACCTAATTATTTTATATTTATTATCAATGGACTCTGCGTACACTTGAACTGTGGGAAGTAATATATTAAAATTAGTCTTCACAATTGTTGTTCAGTGGCTTTATATGTACCTGCATATTTGCCCCAGCTAAATTGAATCACCAATGATGTACCACCTTTAGATACATTAAAATATCAATTACTCTTGAGGACATGAAGTCCTAATCACCATACTTGCTATTCTAATAGGGGGGATTTAAGTGTTGCTCTCTGTCTGTGAAATGTGGAACTTGTGTATTATGTGGGGCATTTCCTCAATTGTGATGTGATCAATTCGTATGAGTAATTAATATCACACTAGTGCAATAAGAAATATGTATGTAATCCATATATGGGTCTAGTGTTTTTATTTGAAAGCTTTATTACTGTAGAGTTACAACTGTAACGTTATCTTTCTATTTACTTACTTTCATTATTCAAAAGTATTAAAAATACAAGAGGAGAACAATGCGATGCTATTGGTCGAATCGAATATTGTCAGTGAAGGCGTAATTACTGGGTGTTTTTATAATTCTCCGATTATGCTTAAGTATTATCATAACTTATTACCAAAATTGGTGAAATATAGCCTTCTTGTGAGAATACTCATACAATAAATAATGACTGAAATCAGTTTTATAAAAGCACAGTCAGATAATCTCCACAAAAAAAAGGTATTTTTGCATCAAATCCTGATTTTACGGTCGCTGAGGTCAGAGGAGTGAAAGCTGCAACCTAATTGAGTGATAGATATTTGAATTATTAATTTTTTATGCTTTTGATACATTAGTTAGGTATTAAATAATCCTAATGTGAATCAAAGGACATGACGGAATAATCAACAATTGCTGGGAAATATGCATGGAAATCAGGTACAGCTGTAGTATATTATTGGAGCTTGTGGTAAAGTTTAAATGTACACTGGAACAGGATGACAACTAATTTTATTAAATCAATCAGTTGCAAAGAAATGACTTGTCAGAACACTCCGTTCAATCTGTCATTTGTGACAGCCTTTGTATCTAGTAACATAATAGAATAACATAAAAGCATTTAACTAAATGTCTTGTCTGACATGGGGACCATTAAACATGTTAACATATCTGCCAACTTTTATGGTTCTTCTGTAAAATTTACGGAAAGGTGTATTTTATGATTGTACAGATGAACTGTGTTATTCTACGAATTTCCAATCTAAAATTCGATTGCCAGAATGAGATATAAATATGGAACAAGGTTAATGTTGTTTTTATGGAGTATTGTGATAGGTTTCTGGTTTCTTTCAGGGCTGTAAGTGCTCTTTTATGTTTGTTGTAACTTTCATTTGATTATAAGATTGCACCAAGATATGCTATATTTTGTTGCAGTCAAAAATTAATGGATCTCTTATTTTACTAGTTACTATTTCTGAAAGTCAAATCAGCAATGGTTTGAATATCATTTTCTTTCACTTCTGGAGCGATGTATTGCTAGTTGGTAATTTGTGTAGAATGTGTTACTCTAATTCATGGAAACTCTAAACAACAGTATTACCAGACATTTGGGGTAACATATTCCATAAAATTTCTATGCACATTAAAATCAAGAAAAGGGGGGAAATATATGAATCATGGTAAACACATTGCGACTTCAAACCAAAGGAAGAGTACCACATAATTAATGTCGTTTTTTTTTATTATTATTATTTTTGCTTAGTTTGTAGCAATGTTAAAGTTGAGATGCTGAATGCAAAGTTTGTCTTGAAGGTTATGTTTGTCAACAAATAATGTGAAGTAAAGAGGGTAAGATTTCACTTAGATATTCTATTTACAAATTTTTGAATGTGTAGATCATGGTCAATTAACTGTAGTTAAAAAAAAAAAAAAAATTGTGGGCCAGGGTATTTACGGAAACAATTCTGAAAGTTGGCAAATAAATGTTAAGAAAGAATTTTAATATCCTGAATGTAACAGAAGGGGCTGTTATTTCACCAATATTTGCTGGAGGCTGCTGGCTCGTCATTAAACAGCTGGTGGTGTCTGGCAGTGGGGAGGAATAGAGGGTATATTATTGATAGGAGTAGAGTGTAGTAAAAAAATGCGGGCAGAGAATGACATGATTGTTGGAGGGCAGTGGAGTTAAAACTCTGAGAGAGAGTGGAGAGTTATATTGAGTAAACCGTAATAGAATACAATACAATACAGTAACTTCTTCTCTCACTTACTTGATTAACCCGAAAATTTACTTTTGTGATTACAGTAAAAAACTGGGTTGCACAGAGAAGTTACTATCAGTAAATGGAAATACAGTTCTCTACAAAAGGCTTTTAGTTTGTAGACAGACATCATATCCCACTATGGAACAACCAGTCGTCTAGCATGCATATATTTTGAATTGTAGTCAATGTGGTGTAGGTGGTAAAGTGTCTAATACATGATTTTCCAATTCTGGTTCAAATCCCCATAGTATCAAATATTTTTATTTATTTTTATCTTCATAAATTGTTGAGCATAATTTTTTTATTTTATTAAACTTCATTTACATACTTTTATTGTGTGAAATAATATTTGAACCGTATCAAATTACATACAGTATGGAATCCTTTTTTACTTCTTCTTTTTTTCTTTGAAAATTGTTTTAATAAACGGATGTAAATGAAGTTGAAATAAAACAAACAAAAATCATGTTTTTGAAGATGAAAATAATAAAATTGATTCTGTGGGGATTTGAACATGGCTTGCAAGGTTATGGAGTTGGTACGTAACCGCCTACACTACACTTACTCTTGACAAAATATGTTCAGAGTGTGTACACTTCAACATACGTACAAGACATCGAAATCTGTTCTTAATATGTCTGACGGTCTTCTTTGCGAGCTTTAAAAAAGTTTGTATTTGCTTTGGACAGAGTTTGAACAAGAAATGATTTGAAAACATACCTATGAAACTTTTGTAAACTGAGTTATGATTAGAGTTTGAGTAGGTTATGAAGTGTTACGTATTTTAACTAATGTGACATAACAACATTAAACACTATTTACTTAGATTAAATGATCTACACAAAATATAAAGAACTAGTTGAATATAAAGTATCTCTTTATATTACTTTTTTTTACGTTTGCATCTCACAGGACAGCATTTATTATCATATTTTTGCACATAGGTATAATACAGTATTTATAAAAGGGATATCCACTTTCTTCCGTAGTGAAATTAGTTATAAAACATAAAACTTTTGAGATAAGACACCACAGTATAAAAGATGTCAGTGCAGTCACAGGCAGTGACTTCAGTGGCAGTGCACTAAAATGCCAGCGTTTAAATCACCAAAATTGGATTGCAGTTTTAAACCATTTATTTTGACGTTAAATTTGCATATTTTCGTGACTTATATTTTTTGGTTATGTAACAATGTAAATAATTGATTAAAAATATAAAAATAATACATGAATATACCTTATTGAATTTATTTTTCTGAACACATTTCACTTCATTATCTGAAGCAACTTCAGCAACTGCTGTTAAGTGTGTAATTTTGTTGTGTAAATTGTTGCATAAAACAAAATAATTATATGTTTACACTCTCAACAATAGAACTGCTGAAGATACTACAGAGAATGAAGTTAAATGTGTTCAGAAAAATAGCCAGCTTTTGCCTAGGTGATTGTGGAAACAAACTAAACATGACAATCATGACAGCTGGCAAGTGAGGCCCAGAATTCAACCCTGGGCCCATTGTACCTCTTCAATCCTGTATGATGGCACTTTAGCCTGCGTAGCCACAGTGGTAGTTGGCTTTGATATCTTCAAGACTCAATCGCAGCTGTAGTGAGCTATTTAGGATCTCACGGGAAACTATTTCAGATTTGGGCTAATTTCTCTGTAACATCAGTGAAACAAATGAACTCGTCCATAAGTATGATTAAACTTTGAAAATAATTCTAATATAATGATTTATTGATAGCCTGAACTTTTGCACTATATAGTAGTTTGACATTGAACAGCAGAGCATATTTTGATGGTTACTCACCTTTCTTATGACACAAATGGTATGTGTTTAAATTGCAAATAGTAGTTTAGTGAAATTTATAGTAAAATGCATCATTTATAAGGTAGCATCTGTTAAGAGAGTAGTTTAACCCTCAGAGAAGGAAATACTCAAAAGGGATATAATTCGTAAGAATTCAGAAGCTGAGGAAAAAAGTATACTTTAATTAGTAGTACCTGTATTCTCTCACAAGTATGTTATAATAAGAAAACTATTTATAGATTGTTTTTAATTATATTTTGACATTCTTATGCATTTCACTAAATTGATTACCAGTGCATCAGATCCACAGTAACATAGACTGTTACTGTTGCACTTCTCTGTTACATTTTCTTTAAATTAAAAGTGGCATGAATGTTTTTCCTTGGGAAATACACAAACATTCATTTTCGAGCACCATAATTTATTTATGGCAGTATTGTGAATAATTCAATCTTGGCACACAGTTGGCAGTCGTCAAGATCTGAATGAATTTTTCTCTTTACAGGAGAAATAAATTAGTAGTGCATTGTGAGAATTGAGTCTTTCCCGGCATACATATGACAAAAATTATTCTCGGGTGGTCTGCTGGATCAGTTCTTTCATGTGCACCATTTCAACAACAGCCTCTGTTGTCTTCATCAGGCAAAAAGATTGAAGTTTATTCTGTGACAACAAGTCACCGACAGTCGGTGACATGCTGTCGCAGTGTCAACTTCGACCTTGATCCGGCAGAACACCTGAGAAGAATTTTTTTTTTTTGGTAGTACTTTGTTTTTGCAATTGTACACTTGTAAAATTTTTATACTTACAATTTACTGTACATTTTCCCCCATTTGCACATTTTTACTGTATACTTTTTTTCTGTGCGCTTATTTCAATATACCTGCCATTTTTTTTAAATCTACTTTCTCACAGGACATGCTGCAAATGATGGATATTGATACTGTAATACCAAGACTCACCAGTATCTTGTATGAAGCTTCACTTCCCCGTGATCCAAACCACTACAAAACAGGTTTCTGGGGACGTGCACAAGTAAGTCACTAAAGATTTAATATATGTTTGGATAGAATAATAACCACCACTTACCAAAGATGTAGTGGCTACAGCATCAAAATACGGAAAAACGTACACATATAAAGCTTGAAGTTTTTTTGATCATAACTGTTCAACGAAAGAGTGGGGTGGCAGACGGGTGGAGGCTGGCAGCCAACTGGAGCCACCAACCCATGGTCATCAACTTGTGGTGTGGAAAAAACAACACAGTAAGAATTATGGCTGGGATTTTGAAGAGATGACCCATTAATTGTAAATATATCACAGGAATAAGTCACAGACATGTGGAAGAAGTTAGCATAAAATGTTATTATTAACCAGTTGTTTTTTATCATTCATATGAATATTGCATAAAAAATTATAAAACCAAAGATGTTATAATTACTAAGTGAACAACTCTGGTAAGCGGTGGTTCTGTGGGAAGATAGAGGGTGTGGGGAATGGGTGGAGTGGAAAGAAGATTACAGGGTGTTATCTTAAATTAAGACGTGGCAGTTGTCTGGTACCCAATATATACTGGCACACCTGTTCCCTCATTGTTAGTTCAGAGTTGTTGCTTGGTTTGAGAAGACTTTGATGGCACAGACAGTGAAGCAAAAATTGAAATTGTTTGTATCATGTGTCGTGGCATAATGAGATACTGCATAATGAAGGTTCTGGGTAAATACATTTTGTGTATGTTCGTTCATTCTGATGGTCAGTGAATTCGTTGTCAGACTTGCGTGTGACTGGCTAATTGTTGTATAAACTGCTCTCGGGTGACTAGCTGAGTCAAGAGTGCGTTGCTACACAATATTTCGGCGACTAGATTCATTGCCGCCATCTTCACCAGAAGATGGCGGCAATGAATCTAGTCGCCGAAATATCATGTAGCAACGCACTCTTGACTCGGCTAGTCACCCGAGAGCAGTTTATACATTCTCAACGCCGAGAAAGACTTCGTTCTTATATATGGCTAATTGTTGCAGGTTAGTTGGTGTATTAGATGGGAGGATACACATGTGGCAAGTCCTATGATGATGGAGCCTTTGCTAGTTACTGGGTTGGTGAATGTAGTGGAGGCTTGGTGCATGTTGAACAATTTGCAGTGGAATCTGTTACATGGAAAGGAGCCCTGGGGCCATCTTGTAAGACGGGGAGACCAATCATCATGTTCTAGGAGTTGTCTGTGGTTTGGAGGTCTACGGAAGCAGGTTCTAGGGAGGGAAGGTTTTTGAGAGGGTGGTTCTCATTACAGGTCAGGCTTGAAGGAGATCATAACCTCATTGGAGGACTCAATTAATTAATTCCTGGCCCGGAAATTACTGGGTAACCAGAAATGGACTGTGGTTTGTTTTTAATGGTTTGGGTTTGTTGATAGGTTGAGCCGGGACACATGAATGTTGTTTATCAACTAAAGAACTCCAAGAAAGTGGCGTGTGTTCGGGAATAGAGAGCATCCATAAACTATTTAGCTCCATTTTTGCCTCCTGTGAACCCCCCTCCCTTCCCCCACATTGCCTCACGTGTGTCTTACCCCCCTCCATCCCCCCCCCCCCCCCACACACACACAGATTGAAACGTAGCTATTTTCCCTATTGATTTCAGAAGAAATTTTGTACTGTTTTCTCTTGTCAGACTATTGTAAATTACATGCGGAGAATATTAAATGATGAAAATAAATATTTACATGCTGTTGTGTGTTCTGTACCTTATTTTAGCTGTGAAAAATAATATGAATGGAAAGCTACGTGGCTTGGCTCAGAACACCTCTTCCCCACATAGCCCAAAGTAGCTTTCTATCCGACACCTCCCCTCCCTAGAACGATCTACATGGTTTACAGACGCTCCCGTATATCCATGTGAATTTCAGGGTGTTAAAGTTAGTGCAACTCTTAAGGAAACTGAGAAGGTCGTTTTCTCCATGTGTCCAGATCATGAGGATGGCTGTGACTCTGAGCCACAAGGAGTTTCTGGTGGACCTCATCCAGGAACAATTGTTCTAGGTGGCCTAGGAACATGTTTGCGTAAAAGGAGGCATTGCCATGAATCTGAAGTGGTAAATTTTGCTTTCTAAGGAGAAAAGGTTGTTGTTAAGTATCAGCTGGGCCAGATCGGTGATCTGGTGGGAAGGCTGATGGGTGGACCCTGGTGCAGATATGTTCCATGTTACTAAGTCCATGCATGGTAGTGGAAAATATTAGGAAATCATGTCATTGGTTACTAGATTGGAGTAGAGGGCAACAGGACTGGGTACAGAAGACAAAAGGAGGAGGAATTGTTGTGTGTCTTTGTTTGTGGGAGGAAATCTGAATGACAATGGGTTGTAATTGTTGGTCTATCAGGGCAGAGATACATTCAGTAACTGCAGATGTCTCTACCGTGGTAATGAATGCATCTCAGCCTTGATAGACCAACACTTACAAGCCATTGTCAGTCTGATTCCCTCCCATATCAAAGGCTCACAACACTTCCTCCTCTATCTGTCTTCTGTACCCAGATCTCTTCCCCCATCTTCATTATAGTAACCATTAAACCATTCACTTGACTTCCTTATACACAAACATTCCCCACTGTCATTGACTTAGCATCATAGAATATTTTCCGGACCTGTGCCCCCAACAGGATTACCACCAAATCCTTCCTCATCAACAGGGCCCTGCCTGATACTTAACAAGGTTTTTCTTTTTCTTTTATTAAAGTCTCCTGTATTGCTCCCTCGTCCTAGATCGTACAGAACAATCGTTCCTGGATGGGGCCCACCAGAAACTCCTCTTGTGGGTTGGAGTTGCAGACGACATTTTCATGATCAAGACACATGGATAAAACAAGCTTCTCAGTTTCCTTAACAGCCTCAATACTTTTAACACCTTGAAATTCACATGGACCTACTTCTGAACACATGTTACTTTCCAGAAGGTGAATTTATCCCTCTCTAATGGTCATCTCAGCTCATCTGTCCACACCAAACCCACTAAACTACAACAACACAGCTGCCATTCTTATCACATGGTGCACTCACACCCCTTCAACCTTGGCATTTGTCAGGCGCATGTGTTCTAACCAGCGGGCCCTCTCGCTATACTCCAATAACATCCCCCAAGCTCTGATATATCATAATTACCCAACAAATTTAGTTAAAAAACAACATTCATTTGCAACATCACAACCTACTATACCTATCAACCAACCCAAACCATTAAAAACCAGCCACAGTCCAATTCTGGCGACCCAGTAGTTTACAGGCTTGGAATCAATTAACTGAATCCTCCGACAAGGTTATGATTCCCTTTGATCCTGCCCTGAAATGAGACCCCTCTTAACAAAAACCCTCCTAGAACCTGCTTCAGTAGACATCTAAACCTCAGTCAACTCCGGCTTACAAGACAGCCCCAAAGTGCCTTTACAATTACCAGATCCCACTGCTAACTGTGCAACATGCACCAAACCTCCACTACATTCACCAACCCAGTAACTGTTTAAAGCTTCTCCATCATAGGACTTGCCACATGTGTATCCTACAATCTATGAACTACCCTGCAACCATTTCCCAACCTCACACATATGTCATATCCCAACTATGAATATTCAATTATTGCACTGGCTGAGATATTGGATTCTAGGACAAGGAGCAGCTCTTGCCAAAGGATCGTTGGAACATGTAGGCTTATATAGCAACTAACATCAGAGCTTGATTACCAAGTCCCACTCAACAGGAATTTAATGTTAGACTGTCAGAGTACAGTTTTATAATAGAAAAGACAAGTATGAAACACAAGAATCAAGGGTTTAGACTAGGAGAGCATACAAACTACTTCCCCAAGTCAGGATCCAACAGCTATCAGCTAAGACAATACTTAGACCAGCTCGCATGGCGATGCTGCTGTGCGCGTGTGACTTCAAGCAGTGTCGATGGCAGAACTGGACTGGACCTCGAGGACTGGCAGCCGTCGACTTTTATAATCAACTCGTACAACCAACGCCCTTCCTGCACGTGTCACGTCTAGCCCTGCATGAGGCAGTGCATCCTGACATGATGAGATTTGGAAAGTGGAATGTGACCACTTTCCGTAGCTCTGATACTGTGGCCTTCATCCTGCATGTGTCTTCCGCCGCGCCCAGCCCTAGACTTTAGCTGTATAGAACATTGACTGTAGCTGCCTTTAATATTTTTATTTAGTATATTGTGATTTCTTAAGGGGATATTACACATAGTTCTGACCACGAATCCACTGGCCATCAAAATTAATAGACACAGACAAACTGTATTTACCCAGTATATGATTATGCCACAATACATGATACAAACAATTCCAATTCTTGCTTCACCGTCCGTACGATCAGAGCTCTCTCAGACCAAGCAGTATCTCTGAACTAAGAAGGTGGCAACTGGTATACCAGTATAATTGGGTCTTAATTTAAGATAACACCGAGTAATCTTCCTTTCACTCCACCCATTCCCCATACACTCCATCTTACCACAAAACCACCGCTCACCAAAGTAGTTGTAACAAACATATGTGTTTTTATTATTTTGTATGTACATATAGATTATATATTTCATATTCATTGTGCGGGTCGGGATTCCCCCTGCCGTGTGTCTTGCCTCCTACACGACCAAGGTTATTAACCGAAATATCGTGAAGTTTTTTTTTTGTGTATTCTTTACATGTTCAACTTACCCTCCTGCCTTCATCCGTGGTAAGTGATGAGTTAATTTTCCATATCCTGTCTTAATTTTATATTCCTACAAATTATAGAAAAAAATACTGGTTAATAACAACATTTTTCTGCACACTTCTTCTGCATGTTTACAATTCTCGTGTCATCTCTTGAAACACCCACCCTTCATTCCCCCCCCCCTCCCCCAAATCATAAACTTCCGACCATGGGTTGGTGGCTCCAGTTGGCTTCCAGCCTCCATCATTTGGCCATCTCTCTTTCTTTGAAGAAAGTTTATGGGCCCAAAATTGCAAACTCTATGTGCTTTCGTATTTTTCTGTGTTCTGACACCGCAGCAACTTTCATCTTTTGTAAGCGATGGTTATTTGTATTCAAATGTACTATGTATCCACTTTAAAGCACCTTTGTTTCATAACCAACGATATTACTAAAGGTTTAGAATGAAAATTTGCTAGTGTAAAAATTCTTTGTTGGTAGGATAGAAACTTAAATAGTGATATAATGGAATATTTTGCTACGACTTGCTCGTAATCTATTCCACTGGCATATTTAAAGAGATGAGATGTATGGCAAGGGTATCGAATGTTTGCACACCAAGATTTAACATGTGATATGATATCTTTATCATCTGTTTTCATAATAGGTTGTGCACTATGCCATGGCGCTACTAGTAGCTTGGGCACACACTACTGTTGGCGTACGGCAGGCAGTCATGGCTGCACCTGACTTCTCACAGTGGTTACAGCGACTTGTGTTGGAAGATCCGGAACCTGCAGTGAGGCGGGAAGCATGTACTGCACTCTACCGACTTTGCCTCTCAGATGCAGCATTTGCTGCTCAGATGCTTAGCCACCTGATGGAGCAGCTTCCTGTTGCCGAAGGCATGAGGCCACAGAGATTAGAGGTTAATAATCCTATTAACATTTTGTAAGTTACATTATTGAACTGAGTTTTATGTAGTGCAGTATTAGTGAGTTTGCTTTTCTAGTTCATTCTTCAGCCCTTTATGTTTTTTTACCAACATAAGTATGTTGCCTGAGCAGTTACTGGAAATAATTTTAAAAACATTCCTCAAACATCAACGGGAAATTATTCATATTTTCAGTAAGTTAGTTTCTCTATGTGTTGATTTTATCAGCTAGGTTGTATGACATTATCAATTTTAGACACACATACTGTACACTTTAACTTTTATTTATGCAGATCGGTGTTCTATATCTTTTCAGATTTTTCTATTTGTATATATTTTATTTGTATTACTGAATGACCCATGCGAAAATTTCACAAATGCGATACATTAGTAAGGTTGGTGGTCTGTAATTGGATGAAAGATGGATCTCCTCATTTGTATCAATTGTTTATTTGTATACTGTAATACAGTAGGTACATAGCAAAAGTCAATGCCAGTGAAGCTGTTTATTAATATCTCTGTGATATGTGCTGCTGCTAACTAGCGTCTTGGCTCTGAACTGTCTCACATGCGCGACTTTTGCAGTTATTACTTTTGACCTTTAGCACCGCCCAATCTGTACTACATCTTGGTCCACAAGTATTTACCTGCCGACTCCCCTAGACCTCCACAGGGATCTTTCCCATGTTACAGACCCCGCTGTAAAACTTGCAGCATGCACCCTGCCACCACTAACTTACTCTAATCCTGTCACAGGCGAATCTTTCCCTGTAATTGGACATGCCACATGTGCTACCACTCACCTGCATCCATTGCACTGCCTCTTACATTGGTCTCACCACTCAACAACTTTCCTACAGAATGAATGGCCACAGGCAAACAGTTTATACTTCCAACCCAGACCATCCCGTGGCAATTCATGCGAACTTCCATAATTCAAACAACCTCAACACCTGTTTCACAGTCAGAGCTATTAGAGTTTTTCCGAATACCACCACCCCTTCAGAACTCCGCAGATGGGAACTAGCCTATCAACATATCCTTGACACCAGACACACCCCTGGCCTAAACCTACGTTAAACCTGTCACTTGCCATCTCTCATTTCATTTTACAGTCTGTTATATATATATATATATATATATATATATATATATATATTGAACATTGGATAGGATAAAAAACCACCGCTTACCAAAGAAGGGGATTCCAGCGGCGTTGGTACACGAAAAAAAACACGAACACACAAAGAATAAAATTTTCGAGCATGGCTCTTCCTCAGTAGAAGTGAGATGGCTGCACGCAAGCGCTTCTGGCAGCCAACTGCGTGAGCCACAATTTCGGTGGCTCATGGTGGGGGAAATACATCATGGCAGGAAGTGAGGGAGGGGGTAGAAGAGTACAGGCCGGAAAACGGAGATGAATGGCAAGTATAAAGCAAAACTGTACAAGGTCCTGACACGGAAGGGTAGTATACCTCAGTTAATCAAGTAATGGACACAAGGGGGGGGGGGGGAATTAGTTAAAACTAAAATTTGAAATCACAATCTATAAAGATAGGCTCTGGTGAGCGGTGGTTCTGTGAGGGAAGGTGGAAGTGAGGGGAATGGGTGGGAGGAAAATTGGTGCTATCTTAAATTTAGACCTGGAGATTGTCTGGTCCCCAGTTGGTACTGATAGGCCAGTTCCCACCTTCTAAGTTCTGAAATACTGCTTTTATCTGGGAGGAACTCTGATGGCGCGGACCGAGAAACAGGTATTAAAATCGTTGGTGCCATGTATAGTGGCATGATGAGATACAGGGTGGTCAGGGTTCTTGGTATGTACTGATTGTCGGTGTCCATTCATTCTGATGGCTAGTGGATTGGTTGTGAGTCCGATGAAGGAGGCTGGGCAATGGTTACAAGTGAGTTGGTATATGAGGTGGGAGGATGTACAAGTGGCAAATCCTGTGATGGGAAAGCTTTCCCCAGTTACAGGGTTGGTAAAGGTGGTGGAAGGCGGGTGCATACTGCATAATTTGCAACGGGATCTGTTGCAAGGAAATGAACCTTGAGGCTGTCTTGCAGGCTGGGGGACCCCGTGCTTATGGACCAATAGTTGGTTGAGGTTTGGAGGTCTGCTGAAGCAGGCTCTGGGTGGGTGAGGGAGGATTTTAGGAAGGAGGTTTCTCATCTCAGGGCAGGCTCGAAGGAAGTCGTAACCTTGTCTCAAGACTCGGTTAACGGATTCCAAGCCTGGGAAGTAACGGGTGATCAAAACAGGGCTATGGTGGGTTTTAGAGGATTGTGGATTGTTGATAGGTTGTGATGTGGCACGAGAAACCTGTTTGTGAACTAAAATTGGCGGGTAATTGCGGGAAATCAGGGCTTCAGAGATATTGCTGGCATATTGTTGAAGGGCTTGTTGATTGGAACAAATGTGACTGCCTCGAATGCCTAGGCTGTAGGGGAGGGAACGTTTGATGTGATGAGGGTGGCAGCTGTCATAATGAAGGTACTGTTGTAGGTATAGCCATTTGTGAGGGAAAGGTCGACATCCAGGAAAGTGGCCTGTGTATGGGAGTAAGTCCATGTAAATTTCAAGGAGCTGACAGTGTTAAGTTTATTGAGGAAACTGAGTAGGTTCTCTTCTCCGTGGGTCCAGATTATGAAAATATCATCAATGAATCTGACCCACAAGAGGGGTTTCAGATGGGCTGAAGTTATGAATGATTCTTCTAGGCGGCCTAGGTAGAGGTTAGCGTATGAGGGAGCCATACGAGTGCCCATGGCAGTGCCACTCACTTGGTGATAGATTTTCCCCTCAAATGAGAAAAAGTTGTTGTTAAGTATTAGTTCCGCCAAGGTGAGCAGGAAAGATCTGGTGGGGAGGCTATTGGGCGGACGCTGGTCTAGAAAATGTTCCAGGGCACTGAGCCCATGGCAATGGGGAATATTTGTGTATAAGGAAGTCACATCTACCGTCACTAGAAGGGAGTCAGGGGGAAGAGGTGTGGGTACTGTAGCCAGTCGTGAGAGGAAGTGCCGGGTGTCCTTGATGTGGGAGGGAAGCTGGCTGACAATGGGCTGTAGATGCTGGAAATTCTTCTATCTCCCTTTATTTTCAATTACAACTTTTTAAATTAAGCTACACAAAGATTATATTGATTTGTTTCATTTTTATCGCTGGTCAAGCCTATTCCCCCCCCCCCTTTCCCGGCAATTCTACCACTACCACGCGTTTTCCACCTGTGCGTCATTCATGTGGCGGGTTGGGATGTGACCACATCTTTCCCCCTGCCATATGTCTCGCTCCACATGACTAAGACTAAAGTCGAAATATTGTGCAATTCGTTTTTGTGTTTTTACGTGTCTCGCCCTCCTGCCTTCATCTGTGGTTAGTGACGGGTAACTGTTCATTTTCCCTATCCTATCTTATTTTCAATGCCTCGCGGCATTTTCTTTGTTTCCTTTATCCAAAAAACATTGTTCTTAATTTATAATGATGCCTAAGTGGAAACCTTAATCTTTTAAATGATACCTCAATTATCGATTCTGGGTAGGTATTAAAGGAGATGAAAAAAAAACACACATTATGGAAATAATGATACTTTTGTCCTTTAAGCATAGAGTACCAAAAAATTACTTCCTTAATATATGATGTCACCAAAACGGAGATGTTAATCTTTAAATTGATACTTATCCATTTTGGTTAGGAATACAGGGAGATAAATAGTTTGTGGTACAAAAAAACCCTTTGCCCTTTAAGGATTGAATTTGGAAAAATTACTTTCTTAAAATATGGTGTTACCAAAGCAGATACCTTAAGCTTTAAAATGATACCTCATTTATCGATTTCTGTTAAGTATGAAGGAAGATGATGGTGTCTGACAGAACACCACTTTATATATATGATTACATCACCTATATACAATTATTATTGTATGAAATTGAGATGTTTCCTTTACACCTCTAACTTGGGATTCCTAAAACACACCTGGAAAGAAGTATTCTGCAAATCGGGTAAAAAAACAATCGACTAAATCTTATCAAAAATCATTGATATCAACGGGGCCAAGTTCATTTGTATGGTACAAGTGTAATAAATTGAATTATTTTTTGGTTGCTACCACCAAATTTCGATTCTTTGAAGAAATGCAAAATCCCTTAAATTTTAATTAAGTGTAAGATGTGTTAAATTGTCTATATTATTATAAATCTGTAACGAGTTGTGGCTGTCTAATGAATTGTGCAAGTATCTGATAAAAACTACCTGACCAATTTAGATGGTATTTTCGCATTTTGAACACTTATAGTCTACCTTGAAATATGTGGTGTATTTTTTTACACGAGTTAGAAACTGAGCAAAAAATGCTCATTCATTTGAGATAGGACAGACATGCATCACAGATCATACTGTGTATGAGATGTACACTCCTTTATGAGGTATTCAAGAAAGGTCGTACTACTGCTTTTGGGATTTTGTTATCTTTTTAGAGTTCGGTTAAAAGTAAATGTGTATGGCATTATTGGCTAGTATATTCTTGAGTGGGTCTGTTGCCAAAGGACAGAATATCAATTTGTTATGCATGCACCTCTGCTATGGTTACCCTAACTGAAACCTGAAATCCTACTGGGTATGGTGAACCTAATGTTTACAAAGTTTCAAAACCACAGACCATCCTAATGTACTTCACATTAGCAAAGTAAAGCTTAGCCAGAACTTCGGTTATTGTTGCAGTTTTCTGAAATTTAGTGCATTGAAACAAATGGAATATATTAATCAAGTAAAATTTAATTTGCTGTAAACATCTTTTTGCTTTAGAAGAGACTTACCAATGATGTTTCGCTGCTGCTCTTTGGATTCTGTCGATATTGGTTTTTTTAACTTCGGTTATTTACCTTTTCAGTTTTATGAAATATATTACATTAAAATAAACTGATTATGATAGTCAAACCATTACATCATAGGCATAAAAAAAATAGGATATTTAATTTACTGTAAAAATTATTGTGCTATATACTATAATCTGTAAGCAAGCTGTGTGTGTCTGAGAGGTATGAACCAGTATCATGCAAAAACTACCACATTGATTTAGATTATGTTTTCAAATTTTAAGAGTTAATGGTCCAGATCAAACTCTGCAGAAACAGCTAATGATTGATAAGTACCAAGGGAGAGAGCAATTAATCAAATTCATTTCTCAACAGAAAAAATATGGGCCATGGTCGCACTGTACTTGAAATGGTCACTCCTTTCAACAAAAAAAGACAAAAGATCACATTACTTTTCTAGGGATTATGTTTCGTCTCTTTACTTTGGCTATTTATTCATTAGTTCTCCAAAATTTGAAACATTGAAATTATCGGAATAAATCAGTTAAACATAATAAATTCAACAAAAAATTAAATTACATAAATGTCTTTGTACTTCAAAGCCAGCAGAGATCATACTACTATACCACGCTTCAAATTCTGTTATGTTATTCCCCATTTTCTGTAAACAGCAAATGAAAATAAACGGATTATGTTCATAGAAGCATTTCAGAAAGTGTAACTTAACTGTGGATTTAATTTAAGGTAAACATCCTTGCCCTTAGTGTAGATATGTTTAAACAGGGAAATTACAACTTTATGTTGATAGCATTGTAAAAAAAGACATTACACCATGCAACATTTAAAAAAAAAACTGTTCATATTAATTTTCGTTGATACTATTAAATGGGGCACATTCTTATTTGTATGTAATGGACACTATAATTTATGTGTGTGTAAGTTGTAATGCAGTCCGAACATTGTAAAACTTAACCATATAGACACAAATTCAAGTAGTGGTCCCACAATGCCAACAACCTCAGATGGAATTTTCTGTTTGGAATGAAAATTTGCACACATGTTCCTTGGGCAATAATATTTAAAAATATTTATACATTATAACCATCAGATATATATACTAAAGGGGGATTTTAATACAACCATGGTGCCACAATTAGATTATGGATTCAAATGTAACTCCATGAAAAAAATCAAAAGTAAAGAATTCACTTTTTTGATATCTTACTTAGTTCTCGAGATATAGATTTAGATGCCGCCTGGATCAGGGGGAAAATTGTGAATGCCATACAAGGAACTACATGATGGATATACATGATAGCTGTTTTGTTTTCTTCATAGCGGTTTTGATTACCAGAAGAAAAATCTACCAAAATCACACAGGGAACTATACCTACAACTGATTTTTTAGGTTTGATATCTCAGAAACTAAGTGAGATATTTTTTTAAAAAAAATATTCTTTACTTTTTGTTTTGTCAGGTTGCCTAAAAAAACATCATCAAATTGCGGTGCCACAGTTATATGATAGTGCTGTGACTAAACGAGTAAAATCATGTGGAATACGGGCAGTTCTGTACAAGTTGTAATGCTAGAAATGTGTATTGTTATCTGTTTAAGTACCTTGTAGCTGTTTCTCAGGTTTCTCTTCGATATATATATATATAAAAAACTGCATTCTGCATCCATGTGACATGTGGAAGAGAATTATCAGCACATACATATTGATAGCTTACATGTTGCACAAAGGATTAATTGTTGAACTATCTAAGACATTAAGAACCTAATCCATTTCACATGGCAGTCAACCTCTTATGACGAAGCCGATTGCAATGATACGCAGCATCGGTTTTCATTCTGGCCCAGGCTTCATTTCATCTATGGAAGGTTTATACAAAATAAAAATCTTTCTTGACATCATGTCTGCTTTCCATTCCTACCACAATAAAGTCTTCATTCTTGAGTGTTTATTATTGTGTCAACCCATACACACTTCATCATAAAGATTATGCAGTCTGAATAAATCGGTATCACAAATTGCAGTCAATTACAATAAGGAGCAGGTACCAGGGTAATACAGTACATATACTAACAAGGAAATAATGGGTGCATTCTTTGAGACAGTCTCCTACAGCACCCGCCCTCCACAATATTCTCCTGTTGACAAAGGGCCAATACCTGAAATTAGGTAAATACGACCCAACACTTACCACATATGAAGGTGGCTAGGAACGACGAAAACAAAACAAAAAAAACACACACACACACACAAGAAATGCGCAATATTTCGGCATATAGCCTTATTCTTGCAGAGGTGAGACACCAGACGAAGCCAGATGTGTACACGATGGTGGCCGTCTTGTTGAATGGCTTGGCTGACATAAATGGTAGTGTACGAGAGGGGGAGGGTAGTGCAAATACTGGATCAATAATCGATAATGTTAAGGGTATAATTATCATTGAAAGTGGTAGACCAACATCATAACCTAGTGACGATATACATATAAATAAATTTTGAAAACCTTAAGTATGAAAAATGAAAAATAATCAATATAAAAAGTAATGATAATAAATGCTGGGTCTGGTGAGAGGGATGTATTGGAGATTGAGGCCTGGAGGATGTCTGGTGACCAGGATATTCTGAAAGGCTAGTTCCCATCTACGTAGTTCAGAGGAGGTCGTGTTATCAGGGAAAACTAGGATCGCCCTAACTGAGAAACAGTAGTTAAAATTATTGAGTTCAAGGGAACTGGCATGTTTTGCCACTGGATGGGCCTCATTGTTTGTATACACTGCCAACCTGTGGCCATTCTGATATTCTTATATGGAATTGTTATTACATAATGCTAATGACATTGGTTTTTAAATTCATATTCATATTTCATTTGCACTTCACATAGCAATACAGTAGTAACTTCTACTGAATTAATGACGACAGAAGTATAGATCCAATAAAATTAAAACAAATTATTAGGAATCCTGAAACTTTTGCCATCCATGTAATATCAGTTTTATTCCTGGTTCAGTTACAATTCAGCACGCCCGCTTTAATTAATACCTTTAGTAACATGGCTGTTATGAAACCAGTTTAAATGGTTTGTAAAACTGATTTCAGAGTGAATTCGAATTTTGCTGTAACAAAATATGTTAGTTGTGATTCTGGTCAACTTAGCTACAACCACCACTAACATTGCATTCGAAAATCATAGCTTCTATTACCCTTATATGAATAACTAGCTTCGAGCCCGTCAAATATGACGGTTTGCATGCAATATCCTGGCAGTTCATTTTTTTTTCAATTGGTTAATTATATGGAATTGTTATTACATTAGTAACTTCTACTGAATTAATGATGATGGAAGTATAGAACCAATAAAATTAAAAACAAATTAGGAATCCCAAACAAAACTTTTGCTGTCAATGTAATATCAGTTTTATTCCTGGTCCAGGCACAATTCAGCACGATAAATATGAAACTTCTTTCCCCCCCCCCAATAAATAATACTTCCAGTAACATGGCGCTTATGAAAGCAGTTTAAATGGTTTGTAAAACTCATTTTAGAGCGAATTATGCTGTAACAAAATCTGTCAGTTGCGATTCTGGTCAACTTAGCGCCAACCTCCATTAACATTGCATTCGAAAATCATAGCTTTTATTACCCTCATATGAATAACGACAGGCAGCACCTATGGTGGTAGTCTGAATTTATTCTGGAAAAGATTGCATGAAAAAGCGAATATTGACCATTTTTAATGAAATCTTCGTGATATGAGTACCACACTCTGGTTAGATTATCGGAGTTTTTTGACTATGATTTATTTAAATAAATACATTTTACTTTAATGACGGAAAGCATAATATCAAAAATGGATAACGGTCATTTATCTTGGTGATACATTTCGCGATTCTTAAATTTGGTGTAAACTTTCTTCGAGTTTTTAATTAACTTGTTTCTTATCATCTGCCAAAAACATTCTTAGGTTATGTTTTAACGTCGTTCTTATAACTGGTACAGATAAAATAACGCAAACATGGATTACTCTTCTCCTTGCATTAATTTTTGCATCTAGTTGTCATAAATAAACAAAAAGCAACATGTGAATTTAAATGAACGTACCAATTGTTACTTTGTAACGTATGATTGCCTAGCATTAATTTTCTATCTCTGCTCGCTGCTATTTGGATGCAAGAATATCGTTGTTGAATTGCAAATTATAAATTGAAATCATTTTTAATTATTTCTTTCATGATATGAGTAACTTATTGTGGTTAGATTATCAGAATATTTGGTTAGATTTTATTTAAATAAATGCATTTTTATAATTTCGAAAACGGATGACTGTTATTTATTTGACTGATACATTGCGTGATTACGTACGTTTCTCTGAGTTTTTAAAAAACTTCATTGTTTCTAATCGTCTGCCAAAAAAATTCTTAGGTTATGGTTTAACCTAGTTTTGATAACTGATACAGATAAAATAGCGTAAATATTGAATCCCCTTCTCCTTACATGAATTTCTGCGTCTAACTGATACGGATAAAATAGCGTAAATATTGAATCTCCTTCTCCTTATATGAATGTCTTCGTCTAGCTGTAAATAAACGAAAAGTAAGATGATAGTACGAATGTAATATGGTGGTTGATGATTGGCCGTTCTCTAGCCAATAGCAGTAGCAGCTATAGACGACGCATCCAGACTCCACGTTAGCGTTTTATATAAGGGGATGACTGGCATCATCTATGGTGGTAGTCGGGAATTTATTCTGGAAAAGCTTGTATGGAAAAGCGAATAACGATCATTTTTAATGATATTTTCGTGATATGAATACCATACTGTGGTTAGACAATTGGAGTATTTGACTGTGATTTGTTTAAATAATTGCATTTTACTTTAAATGTCGGAAAGTATAATATCTGAGTGATACAATCGCGATTCATACATTTCATATAAACTTTCTCTGAGTTTTTAATAAACTTCATTGTTTATCATCTGCCAAAAACATTCCTAGGTTAGGGTTTAACCTAATTTTTACAACTGATACAGATAATGTAACATAAACATGGAATACTCTTCTCCTTGCATGAATTTCTGTAGCTATTTGTTGTAAATAAATAAAAAGCAACATGTAAATTTAAACGAACGTACCAATTGTAACTTTGTAATGTATGATTGCCTCACATTAATTTGTTTTATTGCTGCTCTTCATATGTTTATGCAGTTACTTCCAATACAGAATATTATGTTTTATCTGGCAACACAGTTACGTTATAGCAGAGACCATGAGAAATTAAAGTTTACTTTCATTAGCAACATGTTACTGAAAAATAATCGTCGTTCCACATTTTTTTTCAGCTGAAATGTTTTTCCACATTTTTTTAAGAATAAAATGTTATGAAAATCAGACTTAATGCCTGTATTTTGGCAATTAATATCATAGCGGTTGCGTATTTATCAATCTGTGTAAATAATTTCTAATATCTCTGTTCGCTACTATTTGGCTGCAAGAATATCATTATTGAATTGCGATTTATAAATTGAGTTGATAAAAAGGTAAATTTAAATCTCATGTAATAGCTAACACTTTTATCAAATACTAAGAGAATCATCTATGCTGGTTGTAGGAATTTATTCTGGTAAAGTTGTAAGGAAAAACGAATAAGAATCAAATTATATCTTTCGTTATATGAATACGTTACTCTGGTTAGATTATCAGAGTATTTGGTTCGGATTTTACATAAGTAAATGCATTTTACGTTAGATGACAGAGACTATAATTTCGAAAACAGATAGCTGTTATTTATTTGACTGATACATATTGCGATTACGTATGTTTCTCTGAGTTTTTAATAAACTTCATTGTTTCTTATTGTCTGGCAAAAAAATTCTTAGGTTACAGTTTAACCTAGTTCTTATAACTGACTCAGATAAAATAGCGTAAACATTGAATACCCTTCTCCTAACATGAATTTCTGCATCTAGTTGTCGTAAATAACCAAAAAGCAACATGAAGGAACGAATGTAATATGATGGCTGTTGATTGGCGAGTGAATGCTTACATGTGACCCTTCTCTAGCCAATAGTTATAGACAACGTGTGCAGTCTCCAGATTAGCATTTTATATACGAGGATGGTGTGCATCCCTGGGAAGGAATGTAGGAAGTCATGCCCATGACGAAAGATTAGGTTAATTGACTCAAGACCAGGAAAATCTGGGTGATGAAAACAGGGCTGCTGTTAGTTTCAAGGGGTACATCCTTGGAGTGGCTGTGCACAGGAAGGGCTATAGCATGAGAGATTAGTTTGTGTACTATGACAAGGGGAGTAGCTGTGGGAGATGAGAGGTCCAGACAGGATTTGTGTGTATCAGAGCAGATGCGCCTTCCATGGATGGCTAGACTCTAGGGAATGGAACATTTGGTGTGGGAGGGATGACAACTGTTAAAATGAAGATATTGCTGCAGATTTGTAGGTTTGATATGAACAGAGGTATGCAGGCATCTATTATGTAAGGAAAGGTCAACATCAAGAAAGGTAACATGGCTGTGGGAGTATGTCCAGGTAAAGTTGGTGGAGCAGTTGTTTAGGGAGTTGAGGAAGTCTATTAGATGATTCTCTTTGTGGGTCAAGATCAGCCCCGCTTTCATCACCTAGTTCTTCTCTGGTCTTGAGTCAGTTAACATAATCCTTCGTCATTGTCACATCTTCCTATGGTCCTTTCTCTTAGATGCACATCGTTCTCCGTAAAATCCTACCCACTGTCCCATGCACATGTTTTAGCAGAAAACCAAATCTAAAAAAAAATATCTTGGTTCACAAGTCCTCACCCAGTAATTTCCCCAAACTACCAAGGGGATCATTCCCGTGCAACAGACCCCACTTTAAAACATACAGCATGCATCCACCTACTACCACTTACTCCAATCCTATCACAGGTGAAATATTTCCTATCATTGGTCATGCTACTTGCATTACCACAAACCTCATATATCGACTTACATGGCTCCACTACTAACCCACTTGCTATCAGAATGAATGGCCACAGGCAGACAGTGTATACTAACAATGAGGCCAATCCAGTGGCAAAATATACCAGTTCCCACAAACTGAACAATTTTAACAACTGTTTCTCAGTTAGGGCGATTCAAGTCAACACGACCTCCTCTGAACTACATAGATTGGAACTTGCCTTTCAGAATATCCTGAACACCAGACATTCTCCAGGCCTCAATCTCCAATAAATCCCTCCAACCAGACCCGGCATTTATTATCACTACTATTTATATTGATTATTTTTCATACTTAAGGTTTTCAAAATATAATTTATATGTATATCGTCACTAGGTTGTTATATTGGTCTACCACTTTCAATGATAATATACCCTTAACATTATCGATCATTGATATAGGTGTTAAGAAATGTGTGGAGGAAAGAGGAGGAAATTGGGCGTCAGTGGAAGAAGAGAGATGGTGGTTAGACAGGAAGCGCTGGCGAGGCTTTTGTTCCCAGCAGACCTGGCCAGTGGCTGGAAGCTGTCCTAGATGATGATGATGATATAGTACTTGCACTCCCCTCCCCCTCCCCTCCCCTACACTATCATCTCCCTCCTCCCCCCCCCCCTCTCTCTCTCTCTCACCGAGCGGGGCGGTGTAACGGTTAGCGTTCTCGCCTCGCATTCGGGAGGACGGTGGTTCGAATCCCCGTCCGGGCATCCAGATTTGGGTTTTCCATGGTTTCCCCAAATCACTCCAGGCAAATGCCGGGATGCTTCCTTCAAAAGACCATGGCCGAATTCCTTCCCATTCCTTGCCCCCATCCTTGCCCCCCATCCTTTCCCGTCTCTAAAGACCTCGATGTTAAAAAGAGACCTAAAGCAGTTAAAAAAAATCTCTCTCTCTCTCTCTCTCTCTCTCTCTCTCTCTACACTACCATCTATGCCGGCCAAGCCATTCATCAGACCACCAGTTCATGTACACATGTGGCTCCGCGTGGTGTCTTACTTCTGCAAGAATAAGACTATACGCCAAAATAGTGTATGTTTCTTGTGGTTTTTTTTTTTTTTTTTTTTTTTTTTTTGGTGTTAGTCATTCCTAGCCGCCATCACCTGTGGAAGTGTTGGGTCATATTTCCCAATCCTTGCTTAGTTTCATTGCCTTCAAGCATCTTCCTGCTCATTGTTGTTCATCTGCAGTAAGTGTTGGGTCATATTTCGCTATCCTTCCTTCATTTTATTGCCTTAAAGCATTTTCTTGCTCATTGTAACTGTTATTATTGTATATATATTTGGCATTTTTCTGCTTTCCATTGTTTCCAAAATAAAGTATTTATCTGTGGGTGTTTATTGTTGTGTCTACCCATGTGTACTTTACTGTAAAGGTTATGTACTTTGAAAGAATTGGCATTGATTTTTTTTCCTCCGATTTCCTTTTTCTTTTTTTAATGAAGGAACTTTTTATTTGCCATATTTAAATAGGTCTTATCCATAATCTTCAACTATGAAAACCTGTAAAAAAAATTTCACTCATTATTAGGTACTAGAAAACAAAGGGTAAAGCATTTCTGCACACACGAACGAGCAAGCTGAATATTACAGTTTGATTAGACAATACCACTCACGCAACAGTCAATCAAAAATCCATTAAAATTGAAAATTCTGCTCAACACTTCTAAGATAGTTTCAACTTATTTAGACACTTTTTACCCAAAATTATGCTGACTACCTCCAACAATTTCATGCAGCCAACTAACTACCTATCTACCTATGTATGTCATAAGTACTGGAAGCTTGGTACATTCCCAAAACAATGAATTTCTTGAAAATTAACTTAATATTATTATAAATTACACAAATGATTAATAATAGATCTCTTTAATTTTACTGCAGCAAACAATGCCTTGTCTAATGTTTCCTTTTTATAATAATTTGTTCTTAAATTTCTCGTACGTGCTAAGCATGGTGGTTGAGCAGTAATGCTTTGGCCTTTCATTCAAGAGGACATGCGTTAGAATTTTCATCAGGCTATCCAGATTTCAGTTTTCCATGCTTTTCTGAAATCACTCCAAGCAAATGTCTGTATTGTTCCTTCAAAAGTCCATGGCCAATTTCCTTCCCCCATCCTTTTCCACCTCTAATGACCTTGAGTCCACAAGGAATAAAGCCATAAAAAAACAACTAGAAATCTCAAATGCAGTCAATTTACTCGGCTCTCTAATCAGCGAGTTTTCCAAATGGTTTTCTGTTTACACTTCTTCACAAAATGCTTCTGCCTTCAGGAACACACCATTAAAGTAAATAACAAAAATAAATGTGAAAAGTCTTTGAACTTTAAGAAACCCATAAAAATCACAGGGTATATTAGTTGTTCCCAATTTTGAAAAAAGTATGACTTCAATTCTACAAACTAAAAGTTGCATTGCAATAGCACACTATTGCAACTTAATATACTCGGAAACAATGATTTCGTATCATGTTTTTCAGTAGAATCTAAATGGTGTAATATTTTGCACAAGATAAAAAATCTAATTTTGTCAAATATGAATTTGTACTGTTCTAAATAAAATACATTTGCAGGCATTTATAGTTATCTTCCACAAAAAAAAAAAAATATTATTATGGGTTGAGCTGATCAAATTTTGAAGATGGTTCAGTTGAAAATACTATACTTCAGCTCATCGCCAAGTAATAGTAAAAATATTGCATCCGAAGCTGTTTCAGTAATTTATAAAACGCCTGCTGTGCACCCACATATAAAATATTATATTGCTACCTGGAATGCTTTACTGAAATGGGGAAGCAATTGAGGTTGTGCAGAAAAGTAATGTGAGCTTTGTAACTGCCAACCACATTGTTAATAAAAGCCTTAGTGTAATGCCAATTGTTTGGACAGATTTGGAATACTGCAGGTATTCAATGGGGAATGTAAAAATGTAATGTTTTTAGTAATTTAGAATTTTAAAGATATTCTACTAACAGCAATATTTCCGTCAGAAAATGAGTCTGAGAAATAAGCCACCACTTTCTTATCAGAACTTGAGATTGCAGTGAAGCAGGTACTGTACATCATAATATGATCATTACAATCTCTTGGCAAGACTCTTCACCAATAAGGAGGATGCTTACATGGCCATCGTGGCGTGATGTTTTGTGTACATTGTTCTGCCATTGTGGCTTAAGCAAAGTAGAATAATAATGACTTTTGTATGGGCTGGACATGATTTGCTGTTTTTGAAAATCACTTCATTCTAACACAAAAATCATTCGGTCATTTAATTTCTTGAGTTATAACAAGCTATTTTTAGATTCCGTGCTCTCTGTCACCTAGCTAATTAGACAGTAACAGTAATTATTTATTAAAAATTCTTATTTCAGACCATGCAGCATGTAACAGAAGAGGGAAAAGAACCATATGGGCCAGCTTGTCGAGATTATTTTTGGTTATTGTGTCGCCTTGTTGACAGTCTAAGTGAAGAGATTGTAAAAGGTATGTATTTTTTGGTTTTACTGCGTCATATCAAACTTTATAAAAGTGAGGGAAATGTGGCATGTCAGTTATATAAATAATCTGATGTGTATAAGAATACTTTCAAGATTTGTCTGCCGACATGTTTCATACGTGCCAAGTCACTTCAATCGTAATAGTAAAATAATGTTCTGACTTCATAAAATTCATTGATTTTTCAGAGTCTGAAAGAATTTAATTTTCTGTACAAGTTCATAGTTCCCTCCCCAATTTCTACTTCGTTACCCCCTCCCCCTTTTTACTTCATTTCCCCTCCACCTTTTTACTTCATTCCCCCTCCCTCCTGGTGCTGAATAGCCTGCTGATTACCAAGATAGCTACGTTCAGTTTATCATAGGCAAAAAATTATGTGAAGTTGATCTACTATAAGCAACAATGGAGTAGGAAGAAATACCAAGAGATGAAATTTATATGCAAACGAAAGATAAATTGTATCCACAACACACCAAAGTTGAAGGGAGGAGGACAGCAGGAACAAAAAATTTAATCCACAAATTTGTGGTGGATATAATTCATTTTTCCTTTCTATATAATTAATTATACTTTCAATAAAAATAATATTTCTTGTGTATTGTGTTTACATTTCAGCCCTGTCTCAATCTCTCATTTCTGTAAGCTACAAATAAAAATCTCTTATCCTAAGGCCTGCCTTTTACACCACAACTCTCTTTCTGCACATTCTAGAACTAACTATAGCCCCATGTACAAAATTTATTTCTGTCTTCGTATGAACTTTCTAAATTATCCTTCATCATGGATATGACATTCTTTGTTCCATCCCTGAAAGGTACATCTTTCTTTCCAAAATCCTTCCTGATTCCTCACCCAGATCAATTAATACTAATCCTTTTTATTATTACAATCCATCTCATAATATCCTACCTCTGCTAAACATGGAACATGCTCTCAGTTTCAACAATCGGCTCAGTACTACTATTGGATAACCATCCCCATTATTGAACAATGGACCTGCACCCCATCGTGCTTCATATATCAGCTCACCCATATCCATTCTGTCTGTTCATGTACAGGCCTCACAACAAAATAGTTATCCTTCACAGACATACATTTTACACCAACAACTAGATCATCCAAGAACTACCTATACCAGTTCTCCAAAATCTAACAACTTCTTCAGGTTTAAATCTATCATTATATATACAGAAACAGTTACCCCTTCTGAACGACATAGGGTTACTATGCTTGATATATCCTTTCCATCATACATCAATCTCTAGTAATACTAATTACTGTATTTTTAAGCCTTAAACTGATTTATATTGTTAATTTTTATTGCATATATTTTCTTTATTTGCCCTTTATAATTATTTTTTTGCATTAAGTATAGATATATGTTCAGTGATATTATCCTTCCAACATTATTCTTTATTAGCTCTTCCCCACTTATCTCACGTTTTGTCCAACAGATATCATAGTCAGTCCATTGACACGGTATGGTTTAGGGTATGTGCAACCATTGACCTTGCCATGTGCTTCTTTTGCTTTCTACCGTGTCTAAAATAAATGCTCACCCAGTATGTTTAGTCTTACAGTTAGATAAATACAATAATGTTTTGAATTTGTATTATTTGCACAAAGCTTCAGAATATGTTATGTCACTGTTACCTAAAATTTCAGAGAGCATTGAAGATCCACAAGGATGCATGGTTGACATTGATGGCTTGGCAAAAAAGCTTTCTCAATCAATCCTCACTCGAGAGTATTTGGAAACTCGACACAATACTGTAGAGGATGATGGTCTTATTGGACTTCTTAATCTAATGTCAAATGTTCTCAAACATAATCCTCCATTCAAGAACAGCAAGGAAGGCCAAGACTTCCTGATAGAGGTAAACCTTTGGAGGGCTTTACAGAAATCAAATTGAAAATATATTTGATGGTTATTTATTTGAAACAATTTGTTACTGTATGCACAGTCAGAACTCTGTTTAATTCTTTGTCCATTTTCATCTTATAGACATATACAATCGTCATTGATTTTCTGATGTTTCAAAATACCACTTGATTTATTGTTTTGAACATGGACTACATCTCTCTTTTTTTCAGCTTCCTTTGTACGTAATAAATGTGTGTAGTTGTATTCTTCCATAACTGTGCCTACAAGTCTACGTTTGTACCTTTCTGTTGTTTGATTTACTAAGAAGTTTGATACAACGAAAGGTCTATATCTTTATTTATTAATAGTATTTTCTGTGATTTGTTTGATGTTTGCCTTGTTTATAATTTACTATTAAAGAAACGAAAATACAATAGTATCACTTCATAGCAAGTCACCTTAGACTAGAACCCTACTTTTAAGGAAATTTGCCATAAATCATAATTTCTCACAAAAATAAACATTAGAATATGGAAAAACCACTGCTTACCATAGGTGAAGGCAGGACAGCATCAAAACCTCAGTAGTAACAAATACACATGAAACATTGTTTCACATGTACCAAGCCCATTGTCCAAGCAGCAACACTCGGGCCAGGAATTTAGATTCAAATCTTCATCCAACAACCAGATTTCAGTTTTCAGTGGTTTCCCCAAATTCACTCAATGTTTGTCAGATTGGTTCTTTCAAAAGATTATTCCTTGCCCCCTATCCTCTCATGCCTCCAACAAACTCAAAATCATTCAGGCTTAAAGCTTTGAAAATAGAGTTTCATGTGTGTTCATGTCTTTTTTTGTGCATTGATGCCATCCTGCAGTCGTGTATGATAAGTGGTGGATCATTGCCCTATACTGATATTTATTTTTGTTTGGCTGTTCCACTTCTCTCTTCTCTTTTTTACCTTTTTCTTTTCAATTTCAGTTTTCTTGCAATATAGACCCAGTCACACAAGATAAGTAGAGGTTTTGCTTGTCATTACCTGTGAGAAGATTATTTTTAGTTTGATTTATTTTAAATTATAATGCAATGCTAATGAAACAGAAACCAGGTTTTTTCAGTGAACCCAGTTTTGTAGTTATATTTCATACTAAGTTTTCACAAGTTATTATTTAATAAAGTTTTTGTAAAACAAATCTGCAATGCTACAAATAGTAAAGAAAAATAAAGCACAGAGGAAAACAATATTGCTCTAGGTGGGGATTGAACCAACGACTGGAAGCATAGGAATAAGACAGGTTGCCTCAAAAAGCACAGCTATTCCACCATCATAATTTAATGGCTTTTTGACTGAAATAATATGGGTAATTGTTAATTTATAATTTTTAAGCTTCAGAAAGGGAGTGAAATGCGTTGTTGCCATTGTCTGCAACAATAACATATTGGATTCATCAAGAGAATCCAACTAGCCTCTTTCACTACAACTCCAACACGTAACCTACAAGAGGTGCCTCTGTTAAGCCAAGTAACCCAGTGGAGGTTGGGTAACCAATCCCAGCGGGAAGCCGGGTCGGCGAGCCGATCAGTGTTGGAGGAAGCAAAGACAGTCAACAGCTTCAGCAGTGGAAGAGGACCACAAATCCCAACAGCGAAGGAGGTGGAAGAACTGTCGTTTAAACCATAAATCCACACAATGTCTGATCTCGGAACGAGCGGTGTTGTGGTCAGCGTCTGTACACCAGGTTAGGTGCGACTGATAAATAAACTCTACGGCTCACAACCGTAGTTTTAACCTGAGAGCGGTCCACAAACCGTTCCCTAAGACAGTCAGGTAATCTATATGCATGATGCAAACTTACGAAAGTAGTACTCCAGGTGGTAATCGGAAACGTCAATCAACCATGGCAGTGTGCCGTGCAACTGGGCCTAAGGATTCTGGAGAGTCCAAAACAGCGTGCAAGAAGGAGTCGGAGGCTTCTACTGGAAACCCACCAAGCAACAAGCTTAGACCAAAACGAAAATACTTTTTTGGTACTCTTAATGTCAATTCACTTCTGAAGATTGGAAAACTAAAATAAAATTCTTAATGGCCAGAAAATCCTTGTACTTGCTCTTCAAGAAACAAGATATACAGACAGTAATATGTTAGATTCAGAAGACTATAGGATATATAAAGGAAAACTTGGGAAGAGAGTGATGAAGAATGTTTCCCACCTTGGAACTGCATTCATTGTGAACAAGAGCATAGTGGAATCAGTCCAAAACTTCCACTCACCCTCTGAGAGGCTCTCTCTCTTGTCAATAAGATGTGGAAATTAAAACTATTCCTTAATCAATGCCCATGCTCCAATCAATGACGATAACAGGAAAAATCTTGATAAAGTGGAAGAGTTTTGGGAATTTTTAGAAAACGAAATCCATAAAATTCCAACAGATAACGTTACTCGGAGATTTCAACGCACAAATTGGGAGAGAAAGAATTTATAAGAATATTGTAGGAGAGTTCCCGGCACACAGAAGAATGAATAGAAATGGAATTAGGCTTGTCTAACTGTGGAAGGCCTTTAATCTCAAACTGATGTCTACCTTCTTCAAAAAACTGAGCAGAAAACAAACAACATGGCGCTCCCCAAATCCAAACCTTGGAGAATTCCAAATTGACCACATAGCTATCTCCTCCAAGAGCAAAAAAGAGATCCAGAATGTCAAGGTGAGAAAGGGAGCCAACATTGAAAGTGACCACTACCTTACAACTATAAAAGTGAGATTCATCCCTCAAAACATACGTAACAAGATAACAAACAGGAGAACTAAATTTGATGTTAAAATGCTATGAAATAACTCAGAAATAAATAGAAAATTCAAATAATAGCTGGAAAACACTGCAACGAACTGGGATGATCTGTGAACAAAAATAACCGAAGCTGCCCGCGAAGTATGTTCTATGAAAAGAAATAAGAAGCATAGATGGTGGAATGAAGAATGTGAAGTGGCCATAAATGAGAGAGTGATAGCTTGGAAAAGATGGCACTCCCATAAAACTGATGAGAATTTCCAAACTTTTGACACAATCCGAAAACAAACTTCTAAAACTATAAGAAACGTCAAGAGGAAACATGAAAAAAGTAGACTCATACAATTAATGAAGATTTTGCTAAATGAAATACAAGGAACTTATAAAATGTTCAAAGAGGAAATAACAAAGTATCAACCACCAAATCTTGGCTTGAAAGATGAAAATAGAAAACTGCAAAATTTTGGCCCATTATTTTGAAAAATTACTGAACTGTGAAGAACCTCAAGAAAGACTAGAATTCAGTCAGTCACAAGCAAGCATTAAACACTCAGAGCCACCAGATGCGAAAGAAATCCATGACATAATCCAAGGTCTGAAAAACAATAAAGCTGCAGGGGAAGATCTGATTGTTGCAGAGTTTTGGAAAGAGGCAGGTAGTCAGGCTAGGCAGAAATTGACAAACATACTGCAGGAAATCTGGCGAACAGAAAAAATTCCTGACAAATGGAAGAACGCACTGATACACCCATTGCACAAGAATGGTAGAAAAAAAAGAGGTGAACAATTACAGAGTAGTAGTGACATATAAGATACTGTCAAAAGCTCTTCAAAACAGAATTGAACCAGTAATAGACAAACAAATTGGAGAATACCAAGGTGGGTTCAGAAAAGGACGATCCTATGTAGAACAGATTCTAAATCTGAAAACTGTAATACGAGACAGGGTTCCAAAGAACAAACACTATGTTGTAGTTTATGTGGACTTCAACTCAGTAGATAGTCTCATTACTGAACATTTTACAGGAATTTGGTGTTTACTGAAAATCGGTCAACATAATCAGGCAGACCCTCACTGGAACAAATTCAAAAATGAAATTTATGGAACAGATCTCAGAGTAATTTAAAATAAAAACTGGTGTCAGGCAGGGAGATGGGTTTTCCCCAATTCTATAAGAGTATGGGAAGAGAATCTCAAGGAAAGGAGAATTCACCATGAGATAAGATTAGGTTCAAAACACAAAGGGGTTGAGATAAACTGTTTGGCCTTCGCTCATGACATAGCTGTTCTTTCTGAAAGTATAGAAACTGCACTTGAACAAATCAACCTTCTGAAAGATATAGCAGGAAAAGTTGGACTTGAGATCTCTTTTAAGAAGACTAAATTCATGGCCAATATTAGGGACTCGCCCACAGTACTAAACACAGATTACGGAAAAATTAACAAGGTCAATAAATTTAAATATCTAGGTGAAGTAATTCAGATTAATGGCTTGATAAGGAAGCAAATATATCAAGAGCAAGAAAACTAGAACTAGCATACGAATTGACTAAAGATACATACAATAAGAAGAATCTATCAAGAAAAACTAAAATCAAACACTAGAACACAGTAATTAAATCAGAAGGACTGTATGCCTCAGAATGCTTGTTCTCTATGAAAACTGGAGAAATAGAAGAGATAGAGAAAAGGGAAAGGAAAATCTTGAGAAAAATTTGGGGACCACTAAAAACTGAAAATGGTGAGTTTAGACACCGGAGGAATAAAGACCTATACAAAGAAGAAGAAATTGAAATGATGTTAGACACGATGAGAAAGAGGAGAATCAGTTTCTGTGGTCACATGATGAGAATGGATATCAATAGACTTGCAAAAAGAATTTTCAGTCATGTTTACAAGAGTAAGAACGGCAACCACTGGACCCAAGGAGTAAAGAAAGATATGATTGAGAGTTATACTGTCCCTTTGTTCATATTGAAAGCTCTCCTTATGAACTTACAGAAATTATGAAAATAATTGAAATGTCGTGTTACAAATGTTGAGACTAAAGACAAGACTATTTTTTTTTTATTTCTCCAGTGCCCAGTAATATAGAATCATAAGACATAACGCAGATATTAAGCTAGACCGTAAGC
This sequence comes from Vandiemenella viatica, assembly GCA_031002005.1. NCBI lineage: Eukaryota > Metazoa > Arthropoda > Insecta > Orthoptera > Morabidae > Vandiemenella > Vandiemenella viatica. The sequence goes on from JARYHS010013631.1 coordinate 1,951,721, forward strand.
TTTCAAACTGTAAAAATCCCACCAAAATCAGTTTGGTAGTTTTTTGTGTGATTGCAGAACAAAGAAACTGACAGATACAGTGTGCACAGTTTTATACATTTATAAATGTTTCTCAGGAAACAAACCGAGTAATATTATTATTAATACACGTTTATAAATAAATAACGCCGAGAAAAATTGCATTCATTTATAGTTTTATACATGTAGACACACATTTTATAAAATCAAGTTAAAGAAAACTATAAGGAAAAAACAGAAATTTGAGGTTAACTAAGAAAAGTATATCTTAAAGTAATACAATGCTGTAAGATATAAAAACCGACTATAAGTTCTCAAGTGTAAGTTTTGGAGTATAGGCTTTTTCGCATGAAAATGTAAGAAGCTTTTCACTTTATGTTAATATATTTTAGTTCTGATTATTTCTTTAATAATTTGGACTTATTTATTTCTATGTATCCTATAGTTTAATCGTGAAAAACTATTCCTTGTTAACAATCCAAGGTAAATTCAATTTTTATCACCTGTACTATTGATTACTTGTTCTCTTACTATGTTTTGCTTCTGTAGCTCACTGAAAAAAAAAATAGATAAGTGATTAACAAATGATGATGGAATCATATGAAGGCAATAATTAAAAATTTTCAGCTATAATAGGCTTCTCTTCTTTTAAAATATCATTCAGTGTTTGTTATTATTTTTTCATGTATCTAATTGCTGTAGGAGCATAAGAAATCAAAACAATTATTTTGCACTTGACACTTTACAAATAGCTAATTTGTCACTAGACAAATTAAAGTTGGATTAATCAGATGTAGGTGCTGTGCGCTCAGGAAGTTATTATTCATTGCAACGTACTCCCAGGGCCGCCGTAAGCGGGTGTGCAAGGCATGCACCGCACACGGGTGGCAAATCAAGTGATCAATAGTCGATAGTTGCCACTTCATGGTCGCCACGATGAAATTTGCAGCTTATTATTCAGTGGACGACTTTTTTATTTTATTTTTTACATCTGTTTCAGGCGATGACAACACTCAGGGTGGGAACAATGGGGGCGGCAAATAATGTTCGAAGAGGTGGCAATATCTCAGTTCAGAAAATTCCTAGATCCACCACTGGCTGTAGTTAGACTGGGGGGGGGGGGGGGGGGCATAATCGGAGTGGCATGCGGGCATTCAAACTGCTAGCGGTGGTCCTGCCTACTTCCCAATTATCTGTTTCCTATATTGTAATATTTGTCTTCCTCTACAGTTCCTTCCTTCTGCTATTCCCTTCACTAACAAATTAACTAATACCAGATATAATCGGAGTGGCATGCGGGCATTCAAACTGCTAGCAGCGGGCCTGCCTACTCCCCAATGATCTGTTCCCTATATTGCAATATTTGTCTTCCTCTACAGTTCCTTCCTTCTGCTATTCCCTTCACTAACAAATTAACTAATCCCAGATGTCATAAAGTGCTACCTATCGTCCTGTTACTTCTTTCTATGAGGTCCTTTTGGATGTAGACAGTATTGTAAAAAAATTGTATTTCATTTCCACTATTTATGTTATTTTTCTCCCTGGATTCCAGGTTGTGTGATTGCCCATATCTGTGAGATCTGTATATTAATGTATTCATAATGTGAAGTTTCATACAGGTATATAGTTTCATTAATCAGCAGCATTGACTCTTAAGCTCATATAGATGATAGTTACTGTTTTACATTACTGATGAAACATACATAATGTTATACTTCAGCTAATTGATGTCACCAGTGACCAGTTCATTTATGTCACAGGTATTCGACCTGCTGTTTGCACTTCCAAATCCTCAGAAACGCTACGTACCAAAGTGCAAGTCACAGCTATCACGATCATCTGCATATGATTTACTGGTGGAACTGGTAAAGGAGTCTCCAAGCAACTACTGCATTCTGCATGAGAGACTGCTGGAGCAACATCAGCCAGGTCCTCATTCCCCTTACCCCTGGGATTACTGGCCTCATGAGGATGGACGGTCAGATTGTGGCTTTGTTGGCCTCACCAATCTTGGAGCCACCTGCTACATGGCTTCTTGTATGCAGCATCTGTATATGATGCCGCAGGCCCGTTCCTCCATTCTACAAGCTAAATGTGATGCCACCAGCAAGCATGAGATGACTCTACGTGAACTTCAGCGAATGTTTGCTTATTTGCTTGTACGTCTGTCGTTGATGAATTCCTGTATTTTCTGAACATAGTGTGATAAGTATTAATAATTTTAGTACTGTAAATTGGGGCTATTTTGGGACAGCAGGGGTAACTTTGGGACACTTACATTTTTCATGTGTTTTAAATTTCCTGTAACTGCCAGTTCCAAAGTATCATACTTTTGTTATTATCATTTGAAGTGGTATTGTTTTCTGCTATCTGACAGCAGTTTTTTGGAATTTTTACATCAACTTTTATGAAAAGCAACCATTTTTAATTTGGCGACAAATTTCAGAGGGCTTTCTCTGTTGTGATGCAAACTTTCATGTCACATAAAAACAGTAGGCATGAAAAAAACAAGTATTTACAATGATATTAATAATTTGCATTTTAACTAGGTCATAATATATTAAAAAACTTCATTCCTTTAGGCTGAGTTTCCTTGATAGACATAAAAAGGTGAAATATTAATGATACTACAAGATTCCTACTACAACATTAAATCATCATCCCAAACAGAAAATGTTCATTTGTTGTAATGTTTGTACCTAAAATCCTGTATCTATGGAACATTGCAAAACTATATAATTCTTTATTGTTAGATAATAAAATCAAAATGTGGTTAATACGTGTATATCCTTGAAACTTGTTATTATTGTATTTTAAAAAAAAATATTTTAGTCTGTGTTGTATGAAGAGACCATCTTGCCGATTCTGTTCAAGGTGATTCACAATTGTAGCTTGATCAGGTGCTACCTTATCGAACGTGGTGGGTGAACGGTTAACGTTCTGGCCTCGCATTCGGGAGGACAAGAGTTCGAATCCCCGTCCGGGCATCCAGATTTGGTTTTTCCGTGGTTTACCGAAGTCACTCCAGGCGAATGCCGGGATGCTTCCTTCAAAAAGGCCATGGCCGAATTCCTTCCTGTTCCTTGTTCCCAGTCCCATCCCGCCTCTAATGACCTTAGCCATAGACAAAGCATAAAGCAATAAGTAAAAAAAAAAAGATGCTACCTTTAAAAATATTAACTAGAAGCCTTTTTAAAAGACATTGAAACCTGTAATAAGATTGACTTTGAGATCTACTCTATTGCCGTCTTTATTTATTTTGCTACTAGCTGACCCGGCAATGCTTCACTATTGCTAGACTTGAACACACATATAGATTAAATGAGTATATTTGAAAGTTTAATTCGATATTTGCATATAAATTTTAATTACTATACCTGCCAATTATTTTTTTAATTTTATTTAAAATTTATGGAAAGGTGCTGTATTTTATGGTTGTATGGATAAACTGTGTTATTTTACGGATTTCCAAACTAAAATTCAATCATGTATGTGAGATCTTTACATGGAACAAAGTTATTGCGATTTTGTGAACAGTTGTGGTAAGCTTCCGATTTCGTTAATAGCTGTAAGTGTTCTTCTATGTGCATTAAGCCTTCTTTCATTTGATAAAAATTACTCCAAGGTACACGATATTTTACTGTAGTAAATACTGAATTCGATCTGTTTCTCCGATTTTACATCGATACTATTTCTGAAAATCAATTCAATTTAATATCTTTTTGGAAACACAATTTTAAAAGTTGGCAGGTGTGAATTACTGTTCCATTCAATTTAAAGTCCATTGCAATGGTCTTGAATACACAGTGTTTTGGGTGATTCCATTTTTGGCATATATACAAAAAAGTCTCTTGGTTTATTTTGGAGATATATGCTAAACATGGAAAAGTTGCATGTGTAAATCGGTGAAAGGGGAGAGTGGGTGCAGTTTTGTAAACTAAATGTTAACATCATTTTCACTTATTTTAAAGCATCTGTGTGCAAACTTCCTTCGATATCGAATAAAGGCTGTAGACTTGTGTGTCATCACAAAAACTTTAAAATAATTATTAAAATTGAAGTTAGAGTTTTTTCGGTCAGCAATTGTTACCCAATGACGTTCTGTGTGTGAACACGTACGGAGCCTAATGGCCTGTTTATCTACCACTGAAGGAGGCAGTTGCCAAAAATTATATGCATTTGTCCGCCTAAGTGTTGTCTCTCATCGCAGCCGTCAATTTTGGTATGTGGTGGGTTAATTTCCCTTTCCTTCATTATTTATATCTGTTTGTTTTAAAGTATACATGTGCAATGTTCCATCGATATCAGATAAAAACTGTGTGTATGTATAAGGAACGTTGGCAAAAAATAATGGGGAAGAGGAAAAGGAGGAGAACAGTTGGGTCCTTTCAAAATAAATGTAGACCACATTTTTCTGTTTGTTTTAAATTATACTTATGCAAAGTTCCATCGAAATCTGATAAAAACTATCTGTTTTTATAAAGTTCACTGGAAGAGGGGAGGGGTAAAGAGCAAACCAAATATATTTTTCTCTTTGTTTTAAAATATGCGTGTACAAACTTCCTTAAAAATCGGATAGAAACTGTAGCTTTGTATAAAGAACATTGACAATAATTAAGGAAGTTTTAGTAAAACTAATGTACACAGTATTTTTCTCTTTGTTTTAGAGTATACATATGCAAAGTTCCATGAAACCGTATAAAAACAGTGCATTTGTATAAAGGTCAGTGGAAATAATGAGGGTGGGGAGAGGGTGAAATGGAAAAGGGGTGGTGGGCCTTAGCAAACCAAATGAAGACAGTATTTTTCTGATTGATTATGAGAGCAAAGTTCCTTCAAAATCGGGTAAAAATTGCATCTTTGTATATAGCACATTAGCAGAAATTAAGGGGATGTTTTGGCAGTATTTTTATGTTTGTTTTAAAGTACATATGTAAAAATTTCCATTGAAATCAGATAAAATCTGTGGGTTTGTTTAAATTAAGGGATGTAAAGGGGAAGAGGTAATGGTTTTTTATTTTTACTGTCGGGAACCTTCGGAGACCTGCATTCAACAATTCACCAATCTTTCATCATAATCGGATGAATGGTATAGGAGTGCATAGAGGACAAACATTCATTTTTATATGCATAAATGTACATCACAGTCCAGGAACTATAATCTAATTTTGGTCTTTTTTTATGTGTAAATGAAATATAATAACTATTTTATTTGTTTATTTATTTTTACAGCTATATCAATCCTTGTTTCAGGATGCAGCCTCTTTAAGCTAGATGAGCTATATTTTACGATTTAGCATTACATAATTTGGTTCTAGTTCCTTCCAGGCTAATCGATCTGAAGCAACTCTCTTCCAGTTCACGCCTGTTACTCTCGTACGTCTGTATCCCAACAATCTGGGGGTCTTCCTCTTGCTCTTTTCAGGTTCCTTGGTATCCAATTCAGAACTGCTGTAGTCCATCTGCCATCTCTTTTTCAAACAATATGACCATCCCATTGCCACTTTTGGGCCATCACTCTTCTAAGATGTCTGTCACTTTGGTTACCGAATGAAAGTAGACTGCTCTTTTCCTGTCTCTTTCCATACTTCGCTGGTCAGTTCTAAATTTTTGCTTCATTTGAGTGTTTAGAGACCAAGTCTGGCAGGCATATTTGAGGACCGGTAATACACATTGTTCAAATACTCGTTTTTTTTTGTTTTTTTTTAGTTGGTATGTTTGATTTGAATAACTATCCAGCCTAGCTTTATGTGTCTGTAGATCTCTGAGTTGCCATTCATGTTGATCAGTTGACAAAGATAGCTGTACTGTTCTACGGACTCAATACCAGCTTCTTTCGTATCTGCCTTGTCTTTGTCTTTTCTATCCATTTGTTTTGTATGATTTTGATTTTTGACAGGTTTATTTTAAGGCCTACTTCTCTACAAGCTGCCTCGAGTAATTTATCAGTTCTTTGTCTCTTCTAGACTGTTTGAGAGTAAAACTATATCATCAGCGAATCTGAAGTTGTTGAGACTTCTTGCATTTATTGTAAACAAAAAAAAAGTAGTTTTTGTTAGTTGAGAATAAATAATAACTATCAACAAACATTAATACAGGATATTTGTAGTAGTAATACTACTACTGTTACCACAACCATTGTTAAAACTGCAATTAAAAATCCATTCGGTCACACTGATGACTGCCCTCTCAAGGCAGAGTCTTTGCAAACTGTCCATTTAGTGATCCACCTAGGCCATGAAGAATTGATCTATTGGAATATCAAGAGGACTCCTGTGATTTCTCGAGAGATAGCTTCTCTGGAATACTCAGAGTACTCCATCATTTGATTTTCACACCTGCCATGCCAATTTTTTGAAGGTCAGACTTCCGAACATCAATGTTTATGATATTTCCTCGTTTGTAAAATTATTTCAAATGTGGTATTCACTTATAGCATCCACTTCATTTCTTTCACAAATTATAATTGTACCCTCACGTACTGCCCTTTTTCACCACTGCTTGTGCTCATCCAGTTTCCACTTAATGAATTTCTGCTAGATCCGCTGCCTCAGCCAGATGGGCACATAAGCTCTCGCCACGTATTATATCCAGAGCCTGTCAAAAATGATGGGTTGAATGGAGTGTTTTGGAAATTCTTTATTTTTCAGTTGCATAACCAAATAGAATTGTTATAAAATAAAACTCAATATAATTCCTCATCCCTTTTGCTGTAGCAAAAAAGTTGTGAGCTTGGTCCAGGTTGCATTTCAGTATGACCTCAAACTATGCTAATATTTTTTCTATAAAATCAAAACTGCAATCGCACTTGAATTAATACATTTCCTGTATCGCTTGTTAATGTTAGTCTCTATCGCGATATAAACTTCATTCAGAATCTTCACAGGTTCTTATATCTTTATTTTTTGTCATACATGATGCAAATCAATGTTTTAACGGCTGACACCGCTTATGTGTGGCTGAAGTAATGACCCCAATTATATGAAGTCAGTGAATATGAAAGATATTAAAAATAAATCTTAACTACTTACGTTAAGCCGAGTAATATCAGTTTCAGTTGTGGTGTAGCGCACATAGATAGCGTTCAATTTGTAACAAATTTCATTCAAATACAGTAATGATTTCATTAAAAGTAGCAAATAATAACACATATTCCAATTTAAACAAAATACTTTTCTTTCAGTGTTCTGGCAATTAATTTATTTGTATTTGCTTAACTAAATAGAAGTGTTACAAAATGTAATTCCTGTGCTGTACCAAAAACTTTTAAGTTTTCGTTCTGGACCAGGTATCATTTCAACCTACCCACAAACTAAAATTGCAGGTCAGAAAAAAACAATATTTCAGTCACATACATATTAATACATGGCGATATAAAATTGATCAAAAATCTTCATTGGTTTTTATACCTTCGTTTTTTTATATTCGTGATTCATATCAATAATACAATGTTTGAATGGCTGACAGATTTACATGTGGCTGAAATGTGGCATCAGTAAAAGCAACGAAAATTAAAAATGAATCTTAAATGTCATTCCATGTAATATTAGTTTTAATAGTAATCTATGCAGTATAGATCGCAATCAGTGTGGAACTAACTACTTCAGTTAAAACGAAGTAATGATTAAAGTTATAGAACACTCATAAAAACAATTTAAATTATTTAAAAATAAAAATCTTATGCCCTCTGCTGTAATGTCAAGTACCAGTTCTAATAACAATTGATCAAAACTGCCACTAACATTACTAATCCGAATTTAAAGCTTTTATGTTACGTATCTATGGCCAAAGATTTTGACAAATACTTTGACATCAAACGAATATTAATAAAAGCCCACCAAGAATGATGGGTTTAACGCAGTGTTTCCCAACCTTTTTTGGATCATGTCCCACTTAATATTTTTTTTGCCCCCCATACCTAATTTTTAATTAAAAAAATATTTTACTAACATCAAACGAAACTATACCTAATAATTATTTAGAGCACTGTTTTAAGAATTTGCTTTTTTGCTATATTTTGTATCTATATCTAGCATTGCATTTAAATAAACCCAAGAGAAAGCGGTAAAGTCGTATCAAGTCAATTTCTAAATTGCCCCCCTAAAAAAACCAAATTGCCCCCCTGTGGGGCGTGGGCCCCACGTTGGGAAACGCTGGTTTAACGGAATGTTCTGACAATTCATTTCTCTGCCTGAGTATATAGAATTGTTATGTAATGCTTATAACCTTACTTTGTAATTTGTACATTTTTGGTATGTAGTTTACATAGCGACGCAGATGGAAGTTCTACTGAATGAATGATGTCAGAATTAGGGAGCCAATTAAATTAAAAATAAATTAGGAATCCTAAAATCTTATGCTATACAGGTTTTATACCTAGTCCTGGTCTCATTCAGCACAATAAATGCGGAACTATTTCCATCCGTATAAAAATACTGTAACTTCAGTAACTTGGAGCTTATGAAAGCAGCTTAAATTATTTATTTTAAAAAAATCATCGTTATTTAGTCTGTAAAAAAAAAAAAAAATTGTTAGTTGTCTGGTCCTATCTGCATTTCAACGTAACCACAATTTCTACTATTCAGAATTCATAGATGCAATTATTCGCTTACGAATACATTCATTGTATTGCGATCTAAATTTGATCTATTGAAAATATTTAAATGTATCTGATATAGTTTCATCAGTAATAAAAGCAATTAATAATTAATATATTAATTTAAACACAGTACATACCTTTATTTCAGTGTTTTGGGAAATCATTCCTTCCAGTATAATATAACAGTGATTAATTTCTTCGCTGACTTAAGAACAATTTTTGTCAAATAACATTCATTATCTTGAAAATGCTGTAATGTATATATTTGTTAGCTTTCTGTAACAATGGTATCCCCGTCCAGAGCGTATAAGAAAAATCTACATCGAATGAATCTCTTCACCCACTTCCTATCTTCATGACTCTCAACCAACCAAGCATAGAGGGTGAATGGTAACATGGGTTCAGATCTCCATCCAGCCATCCAGATTTGAGTTTTCCATGGTTTCCCCAAATCACTACTGGTGATTAAAAAGTTCATGGCCAAATTCCTTCCTAAGAAGTTTCACTTCTGGCACATGTTCACAGTGATACATGCACCAGTCTTTTTTTTATTTATTTTTTATTTTTTTTATTTTTAATCTGCTTCTTCTGTCTGTAATGTGTGAGTGATATGCTTCTTTCTGCAGCCACTGGTTTCTGTTGGTACACTCTTCTCGTAGTTTTAAAAGCTGACACATATTTTGTTGGTAGAATTCACCATTCATTATTTTATTTGTAGTTTCTTTCTTCAAAATTAGAAACCACTAATGCCCAAGAAACAAGCAAAGTTTTGTTTAGTTTTCAGCTCAAGTTCTCTTTTAAATATACTACAGGTCTATCATATCTTTCTGTTAGAATTTGGTTTCCATTAGTTCTAGTTCCATTAATCTATTTCCAGTTATGGTAATACTTGTAACCTGCAGACCTGCCCCTATGGTATCATAAACAAATTTTCAAGGTAATAATTCCTTTTTCACTTTCACACTCACTTGTGAATGCTTTTAATCTTCTCCATCACGACTTTTAAAAATTCTGTATTTCATCTGTTCAAAGCAAACTCAATATTGAGAGTGGAGTTATGCAGAAATTTGTACAGTGACACTGTTGGTTATAACTTTCTTTAGCAAAAAATATTCTTGAAACTTTACTTTGTGCATTTTCCTTAAAATCTATTTTGTTTATGTCCCATTATTCCTTCTATTGATTATCATTTGGGTAATTAGGGATAAGGAATTATCATGGTCTCAACTTTTAGTGGACGAATTTGTATTTCTGATGTTGCAGGAGAGTGAGCGTAAAGCTTATAATCCACGCAGCTTTTGCAAAGTTTACACGATGGATCATCAGCCACTTAACACTGGTGAACAAAAAGATATGACTGAATTCTTTATTGACTTGGTATCTAAACTTGAAGAGATGACTCCAGAACTGAAAAAACTAGTCAAAACCCTTTTTGGTGGAGTCATCAGCAATAATGTCGTATCACTTGTAAGTATTTTGTTGCTATAAACTTTGTTTCCATGAATCATTTTGTACGTTTAAGGCTATGGAGTTATTTTACTACCATGGATGTTGGGATGGTAATTGATGCAGTTCATTTGGTCAAAGATATAAAGGTGAACTTGGGAAAAAAATACAAGACTATATTAGAGATATTGTGGTTAACGATGTCTGGTTATCGGAGGGAGATGCTTCTGTAAAAAATTAGTAAATACAAAGAGGGAAGATTAAGGAAAAAGGATGAAATAGTACCTGTGAAATGTTGCTTCTGAAATGTAGTCTTCTGTTTGATGTAAATGACAAGCTTCCTCATTTTTTTTTAACTTTTACTTGAAAGCAATTTTATTACTTTTATACACTAACATTTTTGCTTGCTTTTATACCTTTCTTTGTTATTTTAATTTCTTTATGTTCATTATTTTAATTTCTTTATGTTCGTTATTTTGCTTTTTTAAAAGCATTATCTGAAATATATTAATGTATCAGTTTGTAGGAATGACAAAAGCATAGTTTTTGATTGAAGATGAAATAGAAACACAGTAATAAATAGTAGTAAAAACATTGTTGTCTAAACATCAATCAAGGAATATTATGAACTAGTTATTCCGCATTTTGCTCTCATGTTTGTTTCAAAATCTTTGTACGGACTTTTGTTTTAATCTGTTTATATGATCCATTAGGATTGTGAACATGTTAGCCGTAAGTTGGAAGAATTCTACACTGTCAGATGCCAAGTAGCTGACATGCGTAACTTGTATGAATCTCTTGATGAAGTGACAGTCAAGGATACACTTGAGGGAGACAATATGTATACTTGCTCACAATGTGGCAAAAAAGTTCGTGCTGAAAAAAGGTGAGTGGCTCACTGTCTGCTGACTGTTTTAGCTCATATCCTTTGTCTCGGTTCCTAGCTCTACCAATAGAAAGTTTTACCACAAATGATACTTAATATGTGCTGAGTCTTTAACTTTTCATTAATTATAATCAGGCTTGAAGCTGTTAGAAGGAAGACTCTTTTTGTAAAATATAAAACATCTTAAAATGTGTTGACACCATTGCGTAATGTAATAGTTAAACAGGTTATTTGTGATTTATATTGCAGGGCATGTTTTAAAAAGCTGCCACATATTTTGTGTTTCAACACGATGCGCTATCTTTTCAACATGTCCACAATGCTTAAAGAGAAGGTCAACACCCATTTTTCATTCCCATTACGACTAGATATGTCGGGATATGTTGAAAAACATCTCATGCCTCAGCACTACCAAGGTAACTTATATTCGTGAGTGCATCTTATTTACACTGTTATTTGTTTCAGTTACTCTTGTAAATAGACAATTCTTTTTAATGTGCTCTTTTATTTTAAAAGTTGTAACTAGTAATGTCACAAAAAAAAAAAAAAAAAAAAAAAAAAAAAAAAAAACATGTTTTTAATGTTCTGTACCATTTGTGTAAAAATAATACTGTTATTGATTTGCTCATTTGTCAATCTCTGTCACATAACTTGTGAGCACTTTCTCTTAGAAGTATGTAATCATGCACTACTTTATTTCATACTAACTTCAACATGTTTACATCATAAAAATTTTAAGAAATTACGAGGAGTTTAGAGGTGCCTGAAGAAAAAAATTGCCTGTGAATAATCTTCATTGATATCAAATAAATTTCCCTGTTTACTACCCAACTTGTGGAAGCTTTTTGGCAAAAACACCACCACTTTATTTCCTATACAACTAACCCAAAAATTCATTCAAAATTTGTGATTTATTGCTTGATAAAGTTTACATGAAAGCTTTAGCGGTCTGGAGTTTACGCTTTTTGTAAATAACAAAAATGAGAAATTTCATCAAAACTGACAAAAAAAACAGTAAAAAAACCCTTATGAAACCCACAATCCCCCCCCCTTTTCCCAAAAAAATGCTGATAATTGTGTGCGCGCACTGCTGTAGTGCTTTTGTTTTCTGATGGTATGTGTGCCTCACATAACTGTATATATGTTTCTGATCATATTATGTTGACCCATATTTTATTTTGAATTATTTTCATAGTGTCATGTTTGACATTAAAAACTCACTCTCACTCTCTGATTATCACTCCTAAAATGACACGAGTATTGATAAGGGGCATGCATTAATTATGTGGGCTCAAAATAGGATGGGGGCTCAACTAAATCTCACCATATCTTATTTAAAGGGAGGGGGGATTGAAAAAAAAAAAACAGATTGCCACCCTTCAAATAGCAGTAAAGCTTAAAAAAAAAAAAATAATAATAATAATAAATAGATCCTCAAAATTACGAGGTCAATCTCATATTGGGGTAAGGGGTCCCACCAGATCTCACAAAAATGTCATTCAGGGGGAAGGATCCAAATTTAAGAAAAAATACCATAAGCAATTAATGGATACCTCCTAAATGTACAGTAAGCATAACCTTCACTTACAAAGAATTGGGGAGGGGGGGGGGGATGGAGGATGAAAATAACAGATTCAGTGCACAGTAGTTTTATGACCTTTTCCCCTCCACCTTGTCCTAATTATATTGCCTTTTGTCACTGTTATTCTGTTTTATCATCATTATTATTATCAGACTTGATTTCGCTAAGGGCAAAGCTCTTTCTATTAGCAACTTTAATCAGCTAGTGGAGTCTTTTTGTAGCTGTGATTTGCAGTGGATCTTGTTAAATGTTGTTGCTGCCTGTGCTGACCTTGGTCATCCTGATTTTGATTTACCAAAATCACTCCAGGAGAACATGAGGATAGATCTTTCAAAATGACATGGCAGAATTGCTTCCCATTCAATGTATCTGGTGTTCTCCCTGCTTTAGTTACCTCAGTGTCAACAAGTCACAAGGCTCTAATAAACAAACAAAACATGATTGATACATTAAACCTGGTTACTATTTTACTGTTCCAGTTCTGCTTCATGAATAATTTTGTAATTGCATACTTAATTTCTGAGACGATGTACAGTGTTTGCTAGTTGATCTGTATCAGCCTTCCTGTCTCGTAGATATTTTGACAGACATATCATCTGTTCAGAGTTTTAATGGTGCAGACATTCAATAATCATGTGGAAAGTGCCACCTGTGTGTGCTATATACCAGAATATTGTTATGAGTTATTTTATGGCTACTAATTTTTCCTGGAGGCAAAAATGCTTTCGTATTTATCGTTCAAACTAAAATAATTCTCCTCCTCTTTGTGACTATAATTACATTTTTTATGTATTTTATATTGATTTTGATAGAAGGTAATGACTGGATCAGGATTGTAATCAATTGTTGAGAGTCATATGCAGTATCTGTTCATTTTACTACATTCTTCATTATGTCCAGATAGTTTAGTTTATTCTGTATGACATAACACTCTTCTGCCAAAAAGCATAATTGATTTTATATTAGCATAAAGCAACAAAAACGCCACCAGTTGCTTAAAAGTTTTTTATTCTTTAAAACTTTACTGCAGTTTCGACAAATACAGGTTTGTCTTCTTCAGAAGTATGACACGTTAAAATCACATAGGCGGAAGTCGCCCGCCTCGTACAGATGTTGTCTAGTAGACGGAAGGAAGAATCGTCACGATGTGCAACTTTCTCACGAAAGTGACTGAATTGTGATAATCCTTCCGCCTATGTAATTTTAATGTGTCATACTTCTGAAGAAGACAAACCTGTATTTGTCGAAACTGCAGTAAAGTTTTAAAGAATAAAAACTTTTAAGCAACTGGTGGCATTTTCGTGGCTTTATGCTAATATAAAATTGTTACCGTTGCTGACACGCAGCTATGTTTAAGATTTTATAATTGATTTTGTTTAATAAATTAACTTTTGTATGTCTGATGTTACTTAAAACTGTTGTTTAACAGAGGAGAAGAGGAAATCACAGCTACGAAAGTCTGAAAAAACTGATGACGCTGTGGAGGACAGGGAAGATTCAGATTCTGAAGACTTCAATGAGAGTTACGAGTATGAATTAATTGGTGTGACAGTTCATACGGGAACTGCGGATGGTGGACATTACTACAGCTTTATCAGGGATCGAACTGCTAGCAACAGAGACAAATGGTTCCTATTCAATGATGCTGAAGTTAAACCTTTTGATCCAAGTCAAATTGCTGCCGAATGCTTTGGCGGTGAGATGACGGTGTGTACAATTTTTTTTATATTTTTTATTTTTTTCTGAGTTTACAAAAACAACTAATTGACTAGTAATGCAACTAGATTTAATGAAATGTATCACCTGATATTTGTGCAGTGACCAGACGGAACACCAAAATGTTTAGTGATACTCGTGAACATTGTTACACACTTATACACTCTTATACTTCATATATTGATAAATGTGTATATTTTTATTTATTTACTTTTCAGAATTTATTGGAATCACATTTCATTTTTAAATGTTGTTGAATTTAAGGCTGTGACTTAAGTATGTCAGTATAGTAAATGACACCTCACACATTATTTTTTCTGTCATCAGTTTCTTACCAGGTTTTATGCATTCCTTCATCTGTTCCTATCCGCAGATTACCTCTTCATCTCAGTCTATCCAATAGAACATACATTTTCGATTACCTGCTACAGATATTATAATTTTGGTCTTCCTCTACAGTTCATTTCTTCAACTGTTTGTTCCACTACCAAATTAATAAATCCTTCATTTCACTAAGTGTAGGATTACAAATTTAGAAACTTCTGATTCCCAAGTCAATACTTAAAACTAAAAGATTTCTCTTGTTCAAGGAGACACTGTTTGTTAGTGGTAATCTTATTTTGGCATTACTCCTGCTTCAGCCACCAGTTTTAATTTTACTCCCTAAATAACATAATCCACTTGATTATCCTATTTACACTTGATTATATTTTTTATTATTATTTAATGCACTGTTACTGCTATCACTTGTTTCTGCTACTTTTGTCTCACTTTTGGCTACTATTTAGTCCAGATTCTACTCCCAGCATTTTGTACATGCAATTCACTAATTTTTCAGTGTCCTCACACTAGTTTGCTAACAGTATAATGTCATCAACACACTGATTGTTTCTCCTTGAGTACTAATGCCACATTCAAATATTTCTTTTATTGCTTCTTCTAAACTCAGTTTAAATATTAGTACTGATAGACTACTACTTTGCTTGCCCCACTATTAAATGATGCTTGTCTATCCTGATTTTCTATCTTTTACTGTAGCCACATAATTCTTACATACATTGTAAATTAGTATTCTATGTTCACAGTTTTTAACATAATTCTCCACCTCATTTATTTTTTTTTTTTTTTTTTTTTTTTTAAGGAGCCCTTCCAGTTTTAATCTTAAGGTCAGTGTAGATTCTCTCTTAGTCCAGTTTTTCCTAAACCCAAACAATTTAACAGTTCTTTCTATTCTTCTGAATATTGTCCTGGTCAATAATTTTGAAACATAGGATATCAGACTTATTGTGTAGTAATTTTCACATTTCTTGACTTGGGCTTTCTTTGGGAGTGTGGAGTTGATACTCCCTGTTTCATACGTTTTCTCTGTCAGTTCAAGTAATGTTGCTTATTCTTCTTCTCATAGAAATTTTAGTTCATACATTTCTACGCTCTGTCAGATTATGTTCTTAAACCTCCTAAATCATCAGTATTGTCTTCTTCTAATACACTGTTGTTTATACCATCACCACTATAACCGTTATTATTATTAATCTGTGATTCACTAAAAGAGGGTGGCGGAGGGTGCACTGCACCAATCCTAATTTGTGGATAGAAAGGGTATATGGGATATGGCAGTAGGCGCCCATAGCTATTTTTAGGAACCATCCAGGCATTTACCTGGAGTGATCTGGGAAAACAATGGAAAACCCAGATCAGAAGGGCCGGACGGGTTTATAGATGCCTATTCCTATCGCAACCTAAGTTCTCTTGCTTGACAACTCTTTCCTATTCCACTCCCTAATCACTCGTGGAAGAAAAGATTAGGGAGTGTCCATAAACTACGTGGCTTAGTCTGGATTGGGGGGGGGGGGGAGAGGGGTTGGCTGGAAGGCTATGCTGCGCTATGTGGTGGGAAGGGGGTTTCTGAGCCATGCCACGTTGCTTTACATTCATATCATTTTTCATGGTTAAAATGTGGTACAGAACACACAACAGCATTTGAATATTTATTTTCTTTCATTTAATCATCTCCGTATGTAATTTACAATATTCTGACAACATAAAACAGCAAAAACAGTCTTCTGGAATCAAATGGGAAAAAAACTCCGTGCTACATGGAGGGAAGGGGGAGGGTATAGGCAAAATCCACATGGAGTGGATGGGGGTTCACAGGATGCCAAAATGAAGCTACATTGTTTGTAGACGCTCCCATATAGAAATGAATCTGTTCTGGCCTTGATTTTTCTTATCTTATTTTCTCGGTCATTGTTAGATATGAATGTGGCTGGTAGTAATATGTGTTTGCTGTCATCCTGAAATAGGTCAGTTGTGAATTTTTCAATCAGCTTCAGTGTTCCAGGTCTTCCCAACCCAACTCATTTAACATCGCACTTACGCTTTTCCTCCAGCTGTATATACCATTATGTTTGTCCACTACATCACTGAGTTTTGAAAATCACATCGTCCAAATGCCGACCTTCACATCTTATGCACTTCTGGAGTCTCTCCCTGAAATTCCGCATCACTTTCCTAGTCAGTTCGGGTGGTATTGCCGCGATTTCTTGACGGATGGCAGCTTTCAGTTCTTCTGTTGTTCTCGGCTTACGTTTGTAGACTTCAGCTTTCAAATATCCCCAGAGAAAGAAATCGCAGGGTGCAAGATCGGGTGAACGTGCTGCCATGGAATGTCACCTCGTAAGGAGAACAGGCGCTCAGGAAACATTTCTCGTAGGACGTTCATCGATGCCCTTGCTGTGTGTGCAGTGGCACCATCCTGTTGGAACCACAAATCACGACCCCTTAGTTCGTTGAGTTTTGGCCGCAGGAGGTTGTTTATCATATCGATGTAACGAACAGAAGTTACCGTTACTGCTCTGCCCTCCTCTTCAAAAAAGTATGGAACTATAATCCCGAAAACAGAAATAGCGCACCAGACAGTGACACGTTGGCTGTGCAGAGGTCGCTCATGGACCTGTTGGGGATTGTTTTCGGCCCAGTACCGAAAATTTTGTTTATTCACGTAGCCCGACAAATGAAAGTGAGCTTCGTCACTTGAAAGCAAACTGGCGTTACCTGGAATACGTTGCAGGATGGCCTCACAAGATGCTATGCGGTTGACCCAATCACGTTCATTGAGCTCCTGCACAACCATAATTTTGTAGGGATGGAATTTTAGGTCCATGTGCAAAATTCGTCTTATGCTGCATTCAGATATTCCCATAGCAACAGCATGCCTACGGGCTGAACGTTGTGGGGAGGTCGTAATGGCGTGTCTCACTGCTTCAATGTTCTGCGGTGTTCGAACGGTGCGAGGTCTACCAGGAGGCTTCGTTTTTAAAGTCGAACCCGTTCTTCTCAAATTGTTGACCCATGACAAAATGGTTTTCCTGTCAGGAACAACAGCATTTCGACGTAATCGAAAATGTGTACGGAATAATCGCTGCGTTATGGTAACAGAGTCCCCATTTTTGAAATAAGTCTCAATCACGAAACCACGATGTTCTCCGCTCCACGCCATGGTACGTACTGAAATTGCAAGGCACACACAACCAAACGCCACAACCGTGACTCACGCCGCACCACTAGCGCCAGAGAAACAGCGGTGGCAATTCGGGAGTTATTTCTGCCGCACCCTGTATAAACACCTCGCTATTAAGAGACGTTAAGCAGTTAAAAAAAAATCCATTACCCGCTTTTGATAGGTACCCCATACAGTACAACAATCTTCTAAGTGAGGATGCACCAGAGCTTTGTATGCAATCAATTTAACTTCCAGTGTATATTGTTTTAAATTACTACCTAAAAATTGGAGCAAATGATTTGCTTTCCCAATTTTCTTCGCAATATGTTCATTCCACAACAAATTATTATGAATTGTTATTCCTAAGTATTTAGCAGAATCTACAGTTCTAAGGACGATGCCATTAATTTTATATTCAGAGCTAAATGGGGTCACTTTTTACTTTAATACATGACTTGACACTTTATAGCGTTAACTCCGGCTGCCAGTTTTTGCACCAAGCGATTATTTTCATAACATCAGCTTGTAACAAAGTGCAGTCATCCCAGGTTTTATTTCACGATAAATAATAGCGTCATCGGCAAAAATTCCCCCCCCCCTTAATTATGTTACATAATTCATTAAAGTGTATGAGAAACAACAGAGGCCTTATCACACTCCCTGGGGAACTCCAGACCTCACTTCGGTCAGCGTTGAGAACTGTGTTCTACTCTTCATAGAGTTTGCAACCCAGTCGCATATTTGTCTAGATATTTCATAACTACAAAGTTCCATATGTAATCTTGTGTGAGGCACAGTATCGAAGGCTTTTTTTAAAATCTAATAGAACTAAGTCAACCTGGGATTGTTTATCTATAAGCCGGCACAAGTGGTGAATTAAAAGTGCAAGTTGTGCTCAAATCATCAGCCTTTTCAGAATCCATGTTGGCTTGAGTTTAAAAGGTCCTCTTCATCCAAAAACCGCATGACATTTGAATAGATAATATGTTCTAAAATCTTGTAAAATATTGAAATTAAACGAGATCGGTCTATAATTTCGAGGATCGTCAACATTCCCAATTTTAATTACTGGACTTACGATGGCGGTCTTCCACTTGGTGCGTATGTTTCCTTGAACCAAGGAGGCAGTACCAAATTCCATCAAATATGGCGCAATTTCCTTTGTGTTCCTAGCGTAGAATCTAGTAGGAATATTATCTGGTACGGGAGCCTTATTAGTTTTTACATTCATAAGCAGTTTTGCTTTTCCAATGACATCAAGAACGAGAAACTTTATAATTTTTTCAGCAAGTTTATTAAATATCGGGATCTCCTCTACAGTTTCTGTTGTGAAACCTTTGTTAAAGATATTATTCAAATTTCTGCTTTCTCTTTGCTAGATTCCAATAATTCCGTTTTCCTTCATTTGGATAATACCACCACAGTTGATTTATCATCAGCAATTTCCATTTCTTTGCTGTAAGCCAGGTAGTGAACTCCATTATTGCTTCAGATAATGAATAGCCACTTTCAGGGCCATGCCCTTGGAATATAGTACTCCGTCATCTGCAAAAAGTTTTCCAGATCATGTATATGTCTTACATATGAGGACTTAATATAGCATTTTGGGAAAGTCCTTTAAAAACCAAGAAATTCTTTTTTGCCACTGTATGTATTGCTCTTTCTGGTAGGAAACAAAAAAATTCTTTTCTGAGGGATTCCCAAGTTGTCGAGATTCTGCATATTCTGCATCAGAGGACTATGTTGTTGTATGCTGCAGAAATATCAAACATACTGTTTCTGCATGAATGTGATGTTTATATCTGTGGTTAGGACTGACAAGTGATCTGAAGTGCTTTTTCCTTTCCAGAAAGCAAATTGGTTTGTTGTAAGTTAGTTGTTGTGTTTTGTACCTGCATGGTAGTTTATTTTTGATTAGACACTCCAGTCTCTTTGCTACACAGGACATTAGTGATATTCGCCAAAATGACCATGAATGGGGAAAATAATCTGTGTTATTCATTCCAGTGCAGTCACTTGGCTCATCCATTTATCATTGATATTTTTTGTGGGACAACTGTAGGCGTGTTGTACAACACAGAATAGTTTATTACATCCTCGCCTGGAGCCATATCAGATTAATTTCTCTGACACTGAACAGTTGTGCAGAGTTGGTTTGGTAAATATTCATCAGGATTCGGCAGATAGAGAAGTTATTGAGGTCACGGGGGTTATTGTAGCTGGTTTTGGCAGATGACCTAGATTGTGGAGTAACTAGTTTGTGGGTCATGTTTACTCATGCGAACCATGCCGTTTGCTTCATCTTCTTCAATAATGACTGAAGGCTTCCTTCAACTTTAAGTGGTAAGAGTATTTCATCTTTCCTTTCATTATTAATATTGCCTCACAACGTTCATTTCAGTCTTCACTGTTTCTAAGATTTTTCAAGTCGTTAAAATTACAAGAAATTTCAAAAATAAAGAGCCCTTTCAAAAATCTCAGTAATAATCTCATTTCTTGTAGTTGAAACTTCTGAACATGAGTTAAGGTTACTGTTTCACCAACATATCTTATTATAATTAACCTAATGACCTCTTGGGTTATCTTATCTAGAGGAAAGTTGCTATGAAAATGCTGTATGTCAGAATGAATTCAGATGAAAATATGGAATATAAACATATCACTTACCAAAATTGGTGTATATGTGTGTTCATGTAGCGCTTCACATTATTTTATTCCTTAGTCATGCAAGAGAGTAAATTAAATCTTGTTAATGGCAAAAATTATGGAAAGGCAAGAAACTAGCTCAATGACTTTCTATACAAAAGAAGCACATATATTTTTTGCTCAACATTTACACCTTTTCTGTTGTGTTTTTTTAAGTTATCTGTGTCTTTATTTTACATAAGCTGACTAGTATAACTGTTGGTTTCCTAATGATGAAACACACTTAGGTTCATAACTGCTTATAAGTAAAGGAATGAAGTCCATTATTCCAGACAATCTTAATGTATTCTTTAGGTAGCTTTACACATAGGAGGGTGGTTCAAACATAAACAGGCCTTTTGAAAAAAGATATACATTTTTTTCAAAGTAAATTCTAATTTACAGTTTTATTATTTTTCTACATATTATCCCTTCTTGTCTATGCACTTACTACAATAGAATAGTAGGTAATTTTTTAATTCTTGGATCATAAAAAGTTTGGGGACATGTGTCAAACCAATTGCACTGTAACAGCTGCACTTACTCATTTTTTGTGAAGCATTGTTCATCAAGGGCTTCCTGAGGTGGGCCAAACACATGGAAGTCACATGGCAACTGGTCTGAGTTGTAGGGTGGATATTCTAGGACAGCTCAGTGCATGATGAACCAATTTTCTTCTTGAATATGTGTTTTTTCTGCTTTATTGTTTTGTCTGGTGCTATCAAAAAGAAGCTAAACACTTCTGATCAGAATGCCGCACCTTTTAGACCAACTGCAAACTCAAACTTGACTAAGACAATTACAGGTAGCATTAATGGATCAACGTTCTTGAAGAAAATCGACAAGCAGATCCCAGATCACAACCTCTGTGTTCTGTGGTGTGATGCGGGGACGGTGCGGATGAGCAATGTTTTCAGCAGGCTGCAAATCTTTGTTAAATTTTTTACACCACTGTTTTGCCTGAGCCCATGAACGGGTTCTTTCCCCAAACTGTAAAAGTAAACGAAGCCGAATTGCAGCAGCATTTGCGTTTTCTCTGACGAGAATCTTAACAATATCACGTTGTGCAACTGCGGGGTCATCATCATTGTTGCTGAGAATAAGAATCATTTGGCATGCCAACATTATTACCGACTTCCGCATGAGTCGCGTCTATTGTCCAAACCGCTTCAGACTATCATGCCATCAACGGATGTTCAATTTAAAAAGGCCCGTTTGCATTTGAACCTCCCTCGTACTTGGAAAAAACTATGGGTCATGTCTATGGCCCTGACCTTTTTGTTTTCTCTGACTCTCCCACCCATTCCCCACACCACCACAAAATTAATCATTTACATAACACAAACACTATTATTACAATCATATACAGCTCACAGACTGATGTAAATATTTTATTTTTGACTTCACCTTGCATTCAATAGACTTATTTCAAAGAAGTAAGATGATCTGTTGGAAAATGTTTACACTGTTTTTTCTGTCATGTGTCTTTCGACTGGTTTGATGCAATCCTCCATCCCTTCCTATCTTGCGCTAACCTCTTCATCTCTACATACCCCTTGCAACCCATGTCCTCAATTATCTGCTTCATATATTCAAATCTGTCTCTTCCTGTACAGTTCTTACCTTCGACTGTTCCCACCATTAACAAATTAACCAATGCAGCATGTCTCAAAATATGACCTATTGAAGCTTTTAAAATGAGTAATAATATCTAGGCCTGGCATTTGGAAGATTCATGTTCTGAAGTCAAATGATTAATTACTTATAAATTTTGAATTTTTTTTAATACTTTTAGATGCATAGTTATTGTCCTGGCATCTGTAGTTAATCCAAGTCTACAATGCTGATTGCAGATCAGAAAATGGCAAAGAAGGATAAAAGGGAGAAAAAGTGTATTGTTTAGTAGAAAGATGACTTGCAGTTCTGTGGAATTCATAGGCTTGTATTTTTAAAATAATTTTGGCTCAAAAGTAACAGAAATTCTTATATTTTTCTGATAAAGCAATTATTTAAATTAAAATATAACATTAGTAAAGTATTAAACTGATTTTATTTTATATATTCTTTTCCAGAGCAAGACATACGACTCTGTCACTGATAAGTTCATGGACTTCAGTTTTGAGAAGACAAATAGTGCATACATGTTGTTTTATGAGTGGGTGAGCCGTGATGGAGAGCAGCGAGGCTCCAAAGATGATGGTGCTGAACCAGATGCAGTTTCTAATCCCCAGCCTGCTACAGCCGCCACAGTGCCTGCACTTAATAAACCACAGCCAGTGCCCACTATTGAGCTCAGTAAAGAGCTAGAGGACTGGATATGGCAGGATAACATGCATTTCTTGCAGGACAAGAATATATTTGAACATACATATTTCAAGTGAGTATAACATTGTTTGCGTTGTACTCAGTGAAAGTCATACTTTTATTTACCACCTCTGTTTCAGTTTTACTTTTGCATAGTAAGATGGCGTTCTGCATACTGCAAATTGTTCAAAACCTGATAATATTTGAAAACTTAGCATTCATTACATAATAGAACATTTCTGTATAATTCCACATCTTACCAAGAGGGGCAAAAAGCTTAGATTCGTATGCCAATTCATTGTCATCTTTATTACGTTATGCCAATATTCAGTTTTGAGGAATCAGTGTTGAATACCACTCAGATATGGGCATCATTTATCACAAAGATGGTATGATGAAGCAGATAGTCAGAGAACCGTAGAATTTTCAGGTGGGAACTTATAGTTTCTTTCTGAGGCAGTTATGTTCAGTTAATTGCAAATTGTGTTATGTCAGGTGATTATGTGATTCAAAGAGGGGAGTGAGTGATATATTGAAGTTTAGAATAAAAATGGAAGAAGTAAAGATGTTTGTCATTTGTAGAAGAGCTCACAAATAAAGAAGAAAGAAATCATAATAGTATATAATTATCAACAGTGGTAAAACATGTTCTTAATGATTGTTAGATTTTCAGGGTATACCACGTTGTTTATTTGACAGCTCCAAAAATGATCAGCAGTTTGGGAGAACATAGTTTTTTTTATGATTATTCATTCTGATATTTAATTGTTATATGATGTGTGTAAACAGGTTCCACAAGTCATTTAGTAAATGATGTAGACATTTTACAAGTGGCCTGTGTTATGGCCAAAAACTTTTCTCCAGTGGCTAAATTAGTAAAGGTGGTGAAAAAAGGGGACTAGCACAAATGTGGCTCTGGTGCTATAAAACGCCGTTACCACTATGTAATGTAGTCCTCTTTCCCTTTTCTCATTCCAATTCTGCTGTGTAATGGACTCCACTTTCCCTTTCTCACTCTCCTTTTTAACATCCTCTCTGAATAATCCATTAATTCCATGCTTATCATTCGATTCCTCTTTTCTTAACTTCAACCATTGCTTAAATATTTGTTTGGGCTATATTCTCTTTTACGTATTTGACCCACTCTTCCATTCCATTCCTCGTTATTTTTCTTCTTGTTTAAAATGATAATTTCTTTGTACATCATTCTTTGCATATCAAAAACAGAGTCCACTCCCTCCCCCCCCCCTTTTCCCTCCTGGAACCCAAACAAAAGTGGAGATAGGCCGTAGACAAAGCTACTACCACAAGTGTTAACATTTATATGCCTTTCTTTAACCAAACAGCCAGCGAAATGACAAGAAATATTTTTTATAGTTAGTATTTTATTTAGGTGCCAGTGAAACAACAAATATTGTTTGTAACTTAATATTTTGTTTCAAAATAAGGAAGGATAGGAAAAATAACCGATCACTTTCCATAGATGAATACAGCAAAGGTTTTTAAACTGAAATATGTAATGTTTATTTGGGTTTGTACATTCACCCCCCCCCCCCTCTTTCCATCGTCTGTGAGACGTGTAAGTTGTTTTGACTATCCTTTCTTATTCAACTGCTCTCTAAGGCCATTTGGCATGCACTGACTTTCTGTTTCACTATCTAGACATGCAAGATTGGTTAATATATTAGTGGAGGGAACAGTCGAAGGTAATAACTGTAGATGAAGACAGAGATTAGAATAAATGAAGCAGATAATTGAGGACGTAGGGTGTAAGGGATATGTTGAGATGAAGTGCTTAGCACAAGATAGTGTAACACATCTTAGAATTTCGCATAACGAAATTAGTTGCTGAGATAGCGGGTTCAGTTGAAGTATATGGGACCATCCTTTTAAATTCATTTTTATAGTTAACTTTGATAGTATTTCCCAGTAATATGTCCAAAATAAGCATTTGTTCAAGTGTTCACAGTAAATTCAATAGTTAAATTCATTTAAACAGCTGTTCAGAAACTTAACCTTAGATTTGAATATGTAGTATTTGACTTTCATTTAGTTTCACTAAATCAATATATTTCGTTAGTTTAAAAGATGTTTAGGTAAATAGATAGCCAGTAGATGATTAGTTTTGCTGTTGAAAGATCTTACTTACAGTCTGAATATGTTTAAAAGTGATTTGTCGGTTTAGAATTTTATCACGTAATTTTCCACTACAAACTCGAAGTATTTAGCTATCAGAAAAACAGTTAAGAAGTTGGGTGATAGACAGAAAGCATCATAATTTCGATTTAAATAACATATTAAAATTTTAGAAAGATTCATGCATTCTAAAGATCGTTTTTGAATATAATTTGATATAGCCAGACATGGGATTTAGGTAAAAGTTCGATATTTCAGTCTTTTTCGGGGATTAATGAAAAGAAATTATATTCAGAGTAAAGTTTATTTAAAAATAAAGACTTCTGAAAAAGATTTATTTCAAAATATTAAAGCATTTAATAGTAATAAAATAAAATGGGTTTTGGCGCGAGTAAGCATTTGTACAAGATGATGCAATTGATCGACATTCGCCGGGGGTGATATTTATAAAAATTCATAATAAATCAGGGAATGAACTTAGAGATACCAAATTTTTACAGTAATAGTTTTTCATTAGGGAAATTTGTTTAGAGGTATTTTCAAGTTGATATTCGAAATATTTCAAGACATTAAATTTTATTTTCGAGTTTTAGACCACTTTCAAAAATAGGTAAAATTCTTTATTTAACATCGGAGTATAGATGAGCAATAGGAGAGTAGAATCAAATTTATTTCAGCTCAATAGGAGCAATATTTCGGAAGTTATGGCAATCGCATCTTTACGACTCTTTTCTGGCTAAACTATTAAAGTTACAAAAAATTTTATAATAACTTAATTTGACGTTTGTAATATCATCTTGCTACTATCAAAATTTCAGAAAGCTAGGATTATTTTTACTGTCATGATCAAATTAGATTCGTAACATTTGTCAGAAACTGATCAGCTATCACATCAAATCCCTGGGAAAGTCGTGACAAGGAAATTCTCACGGTCCGAGAAGAGGCGATCTTATATATACCCCCTCCATAGCCTAAGCGCGCGCATCACTCTAGAAGCAGCAGTTGGTCAATGTAGACGCATTATGTAGTAAGGTGGCCAGCTCTGGGCTCGTGGCGCGGCAAACTGTTAGTCTGTTTAACATCGGTAGAAATTTTATCAGCATGGGGAAGTGTTATTTTGAAGATTCATGTAGCTAAGAAGTAATGGTAGCGTGGGGTTTCGGTCGTGCTCGAATGGTCAGTCGAATCTGTAAATTAAATTTGGAAAGGTTGTCTGAATGCCTGTGCAGTACATTTGACTTTATAATGTTTTGAAGAATATATTCATCTTAGCAGAAGTGAACTTTCATCATTGAACTATCACCTTTTCCTTAGTTTCTGGTCAAAACTACGGTGGCAACTGTGTTAAGAACTTAGTCAGTACTGAAATTCATTAGGTTTGCACGATCAAAGTTAAGATGACAGTTTGTGCACCAACCCCACTGCACAGCTAAGTCTTACAATAGGAAGGGATGGAGGATTACATCAAACCGACTGATGATGGGAAAAAGGGGGGGGGGGATATGTAGCCAATTGCTGCACGTAGTGGATAATTTGACATTTTCAATTTCAGACAATCACAGAGTCTCAATATTAACTTCTATCAATCTCGACATGGTCTTAAATGGTCTGCAGTAGCCACTCTCATCGATGCCAGGGCCAGCCTTGTGGCTTTCTCTTGATTGGCTTTCTTGCCCAATCGATATAGCAGGTTGTATAGTTGCCAATGAAACAATAAATATTGTTTGTAACTTAACATTTTGTTCCGGTAGACATTTCCAAGGGAGTTTGCTTCAATTCTACTTGCATTCCACTGCTACTGCTTCTATTATCTCACCATTTCTTCAACATTTTTACTTCAGAGTATCACAATTTTTTTGAAATTTACTTCTATTGATCATGAAATGGTGTAGTATATTTCACACAAAATAACAATCTGTTGCTTCAAGTTATCTGACAAAATGAGTTACATCGTGTGTCTAAGACCACTGGGCATGCACTAATTTTCCGTTCCGTATCACATCCCTTCGCCATGTGCTGATGTGGGCAGGAGAGATGCTGGTTAATATATGTACCTTTTTTCAAGCTTCCTCTGCTGAACACTGTTCACCACTTTGTCCTATGATCCTTTAACTTTGAGTATTAGCCATTTCAAACTTGACACTTTTAACATTGTTCTGGGGTGACACCCAATAACAAACTTGGAAGATTTATTCACATCAAAATTTTCGTAAATGAAACATAAAAGCCAAATCCTTCTAACAAAGAAACAGGTAAGTATCTTGCGAAATTAACAGTTTAAAATTTGAATTAATATTGAATGATTGGTAAGATTCAAATGATTTGATATAAGGATGGAGTGTGATTTAAGTTTAAAAGGTTAAGCTTTGCTACTATTTAACACATTTTAAGTAGTATGGTTAAGAACCTATTTGTTCTTGCTTAAAATAATGAATTAGCTTGCTCAAAACCTTTCTCTCTGTAGAAGGAACAACAAATGCAACAATGTTCAAAATGTTGGAGGCTACACAACTTCCAGGAGATATAGTGCTAAATATTAGAACTCTAACCACCAGTTAAATACCAGAATTGGCCCATCTGGTAAAGCTTAAATTTTCTCTGTATGTAGGAGGGAAGTGAACAGTTAACAAATGCTGATGGAGGTACAAAACTGATGTAGTTCATCTATGTGGCCAGTAAAAAACACTGGCCCGCCTGCTCATCTGTCCTAACATGGAAGAGGAGTGCACATGGACAGACTTGGTATGGCTACTCCAGCAGCAAACCGAGCGGGGCGGTGTAACAGTTAGCGTTCTCGCCTATCATTCGGGAGGACGGTGGTTCGAATCCCCGTCCGGACATCCAGATTTGGGTTTTCCATGGTTTCCCCAAATCACTCCAGGCAAATGCCGGGATGCTTCCTTCAAAAAAGGCCATGGCCAAATTCCTTCCAATTCCTTCCCATTCCTTGCCCCCATCTTGCCCCCCATCCTTTCCCGTCTCTAAAGACCTCAGTGTTAAAAAGAGACGTAAAGCAGTTACAAAAAAAAAAAAAAATCCAGCAGCAATAAATGGTTTTCTAGCAGAATGACATTTAAAGATTAATTTCCATGCATAGCAACATCCAGTTTCCATCATCTCATCATTATTTTTTAGTTTGTCAGTGTGTATATTTATTGCATTTTTTCTGTTTGATAGGATTTGAATTTCTGTGGTTTTGACATGAATAAATAAAAAATAATAATTAACTTGGACATGGTGGAAAGAATAGTGTTTAAATATGCTTAAGACTGGAACAAAATTTTTATAAATAAATCATTTATTCTTTCTAATCCATACATTTCCTCAAGTATTTGGTTAGATAGAGAAGTTGTGATAATGTATCTAGGTTGTTTGAACAACTATTAAGAATTTTCTTTAGAAATGTGTACAAGCACTCATTAAGTGGAAACATTCTAAATAATAATGTACAAACTACAAAAAGTAAATAAAATCTCAACAGGTTTCCCATACTGTTAATAATATTTTTCTGTATAAACTCTTCCTACACTGATCTCATCATTCCTACTAATTCATGAAGAAAGTAGTGTCTCAGATAAATATGCTTCATCCTGCAGTGAAACTCAAGATTCTGTGCAGGTTGAATAGCTACTTTATCAACTTGTATATTTGGCTTCACAAATTTTAATTGATTAAGCTTATTTTTACTTTTAATTGAGTTTGCGGTTCCCGATGCAAAATGTGCATTATGCATCCACCTACTACAACCTATTGCAACCGTACTACTGGTGAAACCTACGCCATCATAGTCCATGACACTTGCACAACAACCCATCACATATACCAGCTCACCTGCCTCCACTGTTCACTGTTCCTACATTGACCTTACCTCCAACTCATTATCCATCAGAATGAATGGTCTCAGGCAAACAGTTTACTCCCCAAACCTAGACCTACCTGTTGTTCACCATGCCAGTACTCACAACACCCGCGACCTCAAAACTGCTTCACAGTCAGAGCCATAAGAGTACTTCCAGATACCACCTCCCAATCTGAACTCCACAGGTGGGAATTGGCATATCAACACGTCCTGCAGACTAGACATTCCCCAGGCCTTAATTTCTGATAATACTTTCCATCCTCACACTGTACAGACCTATTTCACTGGTCAGCACAATAGATTCGTATATATTTATAGACCTTATTTCAAAATTTTTGATTATTTTTATCATAATTATTATTCCCCTTTAAATTTTTCTTGTGATTAATATGTGCGGTTATATTATCGTTGCTCCCCCCACCACCTCCAATGGTCAATTTCATTCTATGAATGGCTGTGTTGACCGCAAGACTTGTGCGAACTCAGCCACTTGTTTCTTTTAACTTGACAAAGGGTTAACCTCAAAATATTGTGTTTTCTGTGTTTGTGTATTATTTTTTTTTGCTGCTGCCCTCCTCCCTTCAACTTTGGTGAGTGTTGGGGGTATTTTAACTATCCTTTCATATAAATACTCAGAAGTAATTGCTCATATAGAGAAATGTTGACATTTAGCGTGTTTGACTTGGACAATGAAACAAATGGATTGTGACAGACACTAGGTAGGATACACAAGTAGGTTTAAAATTTGATGCTTAGTTTTTCAGTGAAGGCAGGGTGTAAATTGTGAGAAGCTAGCTCATGGTTTCAGAAGGTGGTAAATATGTGACATTAAGGAAGGAAAGAAATTCCTTAATATCAAACTGAAATATCTATATCAGAACTGTGAAAGTTCTGTTGTTGTATACTGAAAAAGTAGATTTAATTGTTGTTTCTTAGAACATCAATCTTTAAGCGAGTGTTGAAAAACTACGTTTGCTGATTATATCATAGCAGTTGTTTTGGTATTCTATCTAGTTTGAATTAATGGTATTTTTCTGTCCTCTTTTAAATTTTTTCTTCATCTTATTTTTAATTCTATGTTTTCTTTACTGATACTCTTCATGATTAATGAATCGTATCCTGGTATTTAAATATCAGTGTGTGTGTGTATATATATATTTGATGGTTTGAGCCTATCGTTTTATTTCAGTTTCATGTGGCAGATATGTGGCTACATACCACAGACGTTGATAGGACAGCAGTCAGACATTACAGAAGTTGCTGCTAAGCTGTCAACTTCATTTTTTGTTGAAACATTCATCCATGCCAAAGAGAAGGTAAGCTGCCTATACTCATGCTCTGAGATATTGTTCACACAAGTATAGTGACTGTGTGTGTTTTTACGTACATTTTGACCACAGATATATTATTCACTATAAACCACTTTTATCATTAACTATGGAAGGGTGTACTGCCGACGGTAATTTTTTATTATTATTATTTCACAAAACAGAAAGCTGTTTATCTCACAATTACAAGAAGATGGTAAAATAAACTGTGATAATTATCATCATCATCATCATCATCATTATAGATCATAACCAATTTCTTTTTCTGCGGGTTCTTTTCTCTAAGTCTGTGCTTATTAGTAAGCAAAGCTCCATATACAACTAGCTTGCAGTGTCATAGTTTCGAAGGAGCAGCTGATATGCTGCAATCTCTCCATGAAATGTAATAAGTGTAGTTTGAGGTGAAGATTTGGGACCATCCCAACATTTCTGTAGGTGATTAAGTAAAACTGCAATCAGGATAGCTGGTATGCCAGGCCTGTGAACATAAGCCCATTGTTCCTCCACAGTGTAGTGGCACATTAATGCATGCAGCCACATGATAATTGAGAAAACTAAATCTTTGCTTGAAAATTACATTCCAGTTTAATAACATTTTTTCATTGATGTTTTCAATATTTAGTTAAATATTTATTACATAAAATATTTCTTGGATCATGTAAAGTAATGGTTTTAACTGCTAATAAATTGAATGTGATATGGTTTTTGTTATTGGTTTCAATCTGACACAAATATTATTATAATGACAGTTTGATTATTTTTAAGTGCTTTTTTACTGTTTAGTTTTCTCACTTATTTTGTGTCTTTTGTGTTTCACAGCCTACTATGGTGCAGTGGGTAGAGTTGCTGACAAAACAGTTCAATGCCTCACAAGCTGCTTGCGAGTGGTTTTTGGGTCACATGGCAGAGAATGAATGGTGGCCTGTGCAGATACTTATCAAATGTCCAAACCAGATTGTGCGGCAAATGTTCCAGCGGCTTTGTATTCATGTCATCCAGAGGTTAAGGTCAGAGTGCTTTTTCCCTCTGGCTTTCATGTTGGTTGCTAGTTAAAAGTTTCCTGTTGTTTCAATTTTGTCTTCTGTTACAAATATAATTTAAATATTTTAAATATAACATTCCATAGGTTAACTCCTTCAGTCTTAAGAAATATATTTCGCATTCTGTTGTTACATATTTTGTCTTCACTATGGGTTTTAAAAGATATTTGACACCTTGTTGGATTTAGATGAACATTTCTGATTTTATGGTTGTGTCAAATATCTTAGATTGTTGTTCTTCTTGGCCTCCAAGAGACCCAAGTCTTGTTCAATTTATTTCCCTCTTTAAACTGTCCCCAAATTATTTTTATACTTGAACAAGATAAATTTAAGATGGTCTCTTATTATTATTATTATTATTATTATTATTATTATTATTATTATTATTATTATTATTCCAATACTGAACTACACCAAGAAAAACAATATTCTGGTGTCCAAAGACTGCAAGTTATTTATCGGCAGTGAATGTGACAAAATTAATGTTTCACTTCCCGTTTTTAAAACTCTAATGACAGCTTATTCACTTAAAACACTCGAACGGGTGTTTCAGCATAACTCTGTTATGTTCTTGTACATAATGACTTCAACTTGACTTACTCCTATGCTACCATTATTCCATCTATCTGTGTAACCATAACATTTAAACATTTCCGTAGTCCAGTAACGGGGTCATTAAAAGGAGGTCTCACAAACATTATATCATGTAGAAGATTTTTTTTCTTATCGTGTATATATTGCTTAGAGTATGCAGAAATCAAGGTTTTGTCCTATGATACTCTCAGCACAATTTTCTATGGTGAAAAAACCAAAAAAGTTTGGTACCTTTTTCAGATTTTCGTCTATAACTCCTTCCTGATTAGTCCTAGCAAGAAATATTTTATTTCCAATTTGAAAGATGACAAAATTCCCAACAACTTTTGTAGCACAAAGCTTTTTCTAAACTCAAAACTAAGCAAGCTACAGTTCTTTAAAAATCAGCAAAATTTCACACTTTTCCTAAAAGTTGATTTTCCACTTACTTTGTTGCTCTAAATGACCTGGAACCCTCATATACATAGTTAAAAAAATGTATTTCTGTATCACATGGCATATATATTCAACATTTGATAGGAGAAAATTCACCACTTACCATAGATGAGTATTCCTGCGGCGTCACACGTACACACATAGAGTAATAATTTTCAAGCCTGTGGCACTTCTTCAGTGGTAGCGAGATGGCTGCATGTTGGAGGCCAGCAGCCAACTCCATGTATACTTTGATTACTGAAGGTCAATTCAATAATCACATAGCATTGTTAGTTGGAAAATCCCAATGCATTGTTCGGCCGCCAGGTGAAAGAATTTTTGATTAGCCACGTAATGCGCCCCTTTGTGGTTATCTGATCTAACCAGGTAATTGCACCAGGTATAGGGTACCTACAGCTTAACTTAAAATTCAAACAACAGAAACATTCTGGCTTACTTCATATTAACAGCAAGCTGTGGCAGAATTGAAGGTTGCGTCAATGGCCTTTGGAAATCACAGCTGAAACTTAGATTTCGATCTCCAGACTGATGACTTAACCACTGAGCTACCAGACTGCTCTGTTACTAATGTTATTTATCACCGTTTGGAAAACGTGTCTGCTAAAATGAAAGCTTCCACAGTCAAAATGAAGTTGTAATAAGTCATTAATTAGTCATAAATCCATTTCTTTTCTGTTTTAATTACAGTCTTCATTTCAATTTGCTCCTCGTTTCAAGGGAACATAATTGTCTCATTCTGAAGCATTTATATCTCTTCAAGATGCAATATTCAACATAAAAAGTTTTGTTGTGGAAAACTTGGGTTCCATCTGTCTGCGGAAAATATGATGCCTAATTTAGAATACACTGTAGATCCAACATCACAGTTATATTTGATGGATACCGAAGTGATGCTGCGCAGAGATGAATAAAGTCATCAAAAAGGTTTTGTCATTTAAAAACATCAGATACTTCAGCAGACATTATTTTCAGTGAGGAAACAAGAGCTGCAGTAACAAAGCAAATGAGAGCAACATGAACCAGGTAATTTTGATACAAATGCAAAAACTGGAAAATGAGGTGTCCAAGTCCAACAGGCAAAATAAGATGCAGCTGGATTGATTGCTGACACACTTATATTGCAAGCAGCAAAATCCAAGTGTGATAATTCTTAGTGAGTATATCCTCTTCAGTCCCCAGCTCATAATAAAAGTGCAAGAGAACTACTATTGTGTTATTTACTTTGTGTTAATGGTATTTAACAATGAATGACCATATTTTTTTTAAAACAATTACTAATTTTTTATAGATGGTATATATATGATACCTCGGGAGTCAAGCAGGAAAATTATACACACAACTTTACTGCTTCATGTTACTTTATTTCATGGAAAAAATATATGTCTTTACCTTTATTTCAACGAGCCATGTTGTACAGCTGCAGTATCCCAAGTTTCCAATCAGGGCTGCCAAAAGCAGAAGATCGAACATATGAGCTGTGAAAAGCGCGATTTATATTGTAGATGATACGATGGGCCAGAAAAGGTTCAGCTGAGCAGTGGCCCAAGAAAAAAATGATTTCTGGAGGTATCATATATGATACCTCGGGACTGAAGAGGATATTGGCTGTCTCATTCTGCTAATGAACTTTAGTAACACGAGAAGTTATACTTCTACAAACCATTGAAAGGGAAGGAAACAGATTTACGGTACTCCACCACTTTACTTTGAACCCACAGATATCCTCTTCATCCATGCTTTTATAAAATGTAATACAATATAAGTATTTTTCAGCTATGGGAGAGAAAAATTCTGCTACGTCATCTGAAAATAATGTGCATGCTAAATTCTCAAAGCTCCCAGCCTCCAGAGACTACAACCTGGAAAACACGCCGGGGAACAGCTCAACGTGGAATGGTATGGACAAATTGCTTGTGGAACATAGGAAGGCTTAGATACGAAATGTTTATGAAATCTGCCAAAAGAAAAAATTAATTCAACCTAGCATGGTTGCCACGAAAATCAGATGCGGTAATGTTTCACTCAAAACACACGTATCACCAAGTGCAAGCATGGCTGGATAGAGAAAATTACCCATTACCATGGGGATGAAGGGAAGGCTTGTCCAGTCTTATTTCAGTTACAATAATAAAAGAAGCTGCACCTTAGTTTATTCCGAAGATTGTATCAGGTTCCTACAAGAAACCTTGTTCTCCAACTATGCAGATCTCGCAAATCAGGACTGCACTATTCAGCTGCTTGCAAAAATTGCTCTAGCATGTCCTTGAGAAAACATTCCTAAGACTGAAAAAGATGGAGGAAGGTGCTCCTGATGCAATGGATGGATGAGACACAATTCTAGATGAGGACATTAAAAAGCCGGGACAATCCAAACGGAAAAGCAAATGATTTGTGTCCAATTTTTAACTTATTATGATTTAATACCATAACATTATGCATTCATTTCAGTTCTAGTCCCATCAGTAATAGAGATCGAAATTCTGATTACAGCTGTGAATTTCAAAGGCCATTAACCCAACCTTCAGCTCTGCCACAGCTAGCTGTGTAATATGAAGTAAGCCAGAACATTTCTGCAGTTCAGATTCCATCTTAAGCTGTAGGTTCCCTGTAACAGGTACTGTTACCTGGTGAGGTTATATAGCTACAAAGGAGCGCATTGCACGGCTAATCGAAAACACTGTCACCTGGCGGCCAAACATTCCTTTGGGATCTCCGGCCAACAGTGCAATATGATTATTGTATTGACCATAAGTAATCAAAGTAAAGTACATATATATACCATGTGATACAGAAATACATTTATATTAATTATATATATGCGGGTTCCAGATCAAGTAGATGGAAACCCAACTTTTAGGAAAAGTGTGAAATTTTGCTGATTGAGTTTCAAAAAAATCTTTATGTACAAAGATTGTAGGAAATTTTATCCTCTTTCAAATTGGAACTAAATTATTTCTTGCTAGGACTCATCAGGAAGGAGTTACAGATGAAAATCTGAAAAGTGTACCAAAATTTTTAGGTTTTTTCAGGGTGTCGGAGGTTAAAAACTTGGTTTCTGCATACTCTCGCCAATATATTCAAGAAAAGAAAAATCTTCTGGATGATATACTGCAGAGTAAAACTACCCCGTTACTGAATTATAAGTGAATCTAGATTACTGACAGAGAATACAAATTATTTTGATATAATTAAGTACGAATAAATATTAATACAATTTTATATATTGATTTAGGAGACTGTTATGCTACAACCTTTATGTACTCACCCTAAGTCTTTTGTAAATAAGAAAAGAAAGGGAAATTAACCCACCACATACCAAAGTGGACGGATGTGATGAGAGAACACTAATGGTGACAAACAACTACACAATATTTCGGCGTCTGCCTTGCTCACAAATAAAAAAACGGGCCATGAGGCTCGGAACGTGTGTGCACAACGAACGTTACCTAATGACTAACCGTGTAGTGGTGGAGGGGAGGGGGGAGGGAATGGCTAAGGAGTAGACTAGCGATATCGGTATGCAATGTCTGAGATAATATATTTAATATATTGGCAGGCGATGGTAAAATGAGCAAAATATATTATCTCAGACATTGCATACCGATATCGATAGTCTTCTCCTTAGCCGTTCCCCCCCCCCCCCTCCCCTCCACCA
This sequence comes from Vandiemenella viatica, assembly GCA_031002005.1. Classification (NCBI taxonomy): domain Eukaryota; kingdom Metazoa; phylum Arthropoda; class Insecta; order Orthoptera; family Morabidae; genus Vandiemenella; species Vandiemenella viatica. The sequence continues at coordinate 1,987,506 of JARYHS010013631.1, forward strand.
CTACACAGTTAGTCATTAGGTAACGTTCGTTGTGCACACAAGTTCCGAGCCTAATGGCCCGTTTTTCTATTTGTGAGCAAGGCAGATGCCGAAATATTGTGTAGTTGTTTGTCACCATTAGTGTTCTCTCATCACATCCGTCCACTTTGGTATGTGGTGGGTTAATTTCCCTTTGTTTTCTTATTTATATCGCCTAGAAGCCGCTTCCATTTTCCTTAGTTGCATTAAGTCTTTTGTAAGCAGTGTTCCTTTCTAAAATATTTTTCCACTTCCTTGTATGCCAAAAACCTCAAATTTTTCCATATCTTATGTTTCTTAAAATTGAAAAACAACAATACAATGCATGGAAAGTATGTCAAAGTTATTTGTACATAGCCACTTTGGCAGAGTTTACTAGAGCATAGTTTACTAGAGCATGGTTCCAATGTTGTGTCTGATATACATTATTAGAGATTGTAGACTGTTATTCATAATCATTTGGTGACTGAACTTCCCAGGATGACAATGACACGTATATGTTGGGTTTTGAAGCTTTTTATTTTATTGGTTTTGTGATCTGTGATTGTTCCTGTATTATAAAAGATTATAAGCAATTTTGGCTGGTCTAGATAAAATACTTTCTCAATACAAAGCATTTGCCTACTTCCTAAATGAGATTTTTACATTAAATTCTTCAAGGCTTCATTAATAAAAGCAGTTCTCACATTACACTGCATTCTCTGGTACCAGTTGTCAGCATAGTATTACCAAATAATTCGGCTTTTAGTTAAAATGCAGGTAACTTTCCAGCCATTCATCCATAGTAATTCACTCATTCACTTATGTCAAATTGCACCCAGAGTTTTGCTTTAATTATTGCTAATGAACGGAAGGTGTTTTTGACATCACTCTTTCCAAATTTCTTGAAGTTAAAATTCCCTCTTCATTTGAGCCAAATCGAATTAATAGTAATGGTAAATTAACAGGGCTGCCATCAACCATCTACCACTCCTATTAACTCACGCCTAGCCTCTACCCATCACTTTTATCGCTGTTACTCACACTTACTGACATGTAGCTGCTCTCTCCACTTAACACATTGCGTACTGCTACCCCGCCACCAATTATATTACTTTCACCAGGACAGTACTGTTTTCCCAGGAATTGCTAGCCTCAAAGCAGTGTGGCAAAACCACCCCTGCGACTATGTCAAAATCTTTAATTGTTCCCAAAAACTTCACCAAATTCTGACACAGCATAGCTCTGTATATTCTAAATATTTTTTTAATATATTCTTAAAATATGCCTTTATTTGCCCACAAAAATTAATTAAAGCATCCAGAATTGAAATCTAAACTTTTTGCTTTAAATCTTACTCACCTGTTAAAACTTTTACTACGGAAGACTTCTTATTATTTCTAGTTTCTTTTAATACCCATTATTCCCCTGTGGAAGTCCTCATCCAGTTAATATTAGTCAACATGGTCTTTAGTGCAGCCACTTGCCTTGTTATTCTTTGCCAAACAAAACTGTGAAATATTAATACTTCCCCTTAACCCTTTTAGTGTTGATGGCAGATCGTCTACCAGGGGCGCTGAGGCCTGCGGCCCGCAGTGTAATCCCATTACCTTTGCTAAGTGCTTATTCCTGGAGCCACCGGCGGGGATGGAGCGGCCCGCGCTGCCCCACCCGCCCAGTGCTGAATATGTATGGCGTGACTATGATTTCTGGAAATGCAGTGTGACCTCTCACGGCTGATACAGAATAAATGCTCTAACTACATATTTCTCTGCAGATTAATTACTTCAGAATCAAACTGAATCATTAACACTATTTTTTTCACTAATAATTATATCTTGCTTGTAGTTTTTACTCGATTTTTGCAACTTATGCCAAAAGTATGGTGATTCTTAAATTTACCTCAATAGTTTACTGTTCTTTCTTGCATACCCATTTATAACAACTGCAATTTCCTATGGGTTCCTTACTGTACTAACTCGAGAACAAATGAAATAACCCATAGCTTAAATATTAGCGTACTTTGATTTTGTTGTTCAAAATGTCGTACTACGTCGTCTATAGAAGACGCATATCGCACTACAACATCGGAATTTAGTTGTAGCAATGGCAAGAACAATTTTACTTTACTTCGTTAAGGAAATATAATTGATACACGAAGGCTACAGCTTACAAAATCACTGTTACACCCATTTTTGAATTCTATTCTTATATCTGGAATTCCTGTCATATTGGGTTGATCGAAGACTTAGAGAAAATTCAAAGAAAAGCGGCTTGTTTTGTCATAGGTTCGTATAGTACGCGCGATAGCTTCACAGAAATTCTCAACCGTCTACATTGACGTACGGCTCTATAAATCATGTAGTGTGTTATTGTTGCAATTTAAGGAGCATAGATATGAAGAAGATGCTGGAAATACTTTACTTACATACCGCGTCCAAACCACAACTGTAAAATTAGAGATATTCGAACTGATACTGAGAATTAAAGGCATCTGTTTTTTCCTCACACTATTCAAGAATGTAAAAAGACACCTGAAAAATGATAGTTGTAGAAGCAGCCTCCGCCATACACCGAAATTTGGCTTGTGGAATATCTATATAGATGTAGATTCCCAAAATTTCTCGATGTTTACTGAATATTTGTTGCGTTTTGTAATTACCCGATTGTACGTAATTTTGTTTCTTTGATGAAATTTGTTCACATAAGTACTCAACAGATATTCCAACATTTGAAAGCTGTGAAGTGTCTGTCTTTTGTTAACACATTAAATTCACTTATAGAAAAGATTAAAAGTCATGAACTGCGATTTTAGGAGTTCCTTTTACACTTTATGTAAATATTTTCCATCCTCCTTTTTGATCCGGGTTTTGGACCAGCACTGGCAAAGTTAAAAATATATTTTTATTTTGTTTTTTTTAATAATTTTTTCCAAAGTTTTTTTTAATAGCATTATTGTATTAGTTCTATGGTGTAATTAGTAATTCGTTTTTGTGTGGTAATTTTCAAAACAAGGTACGACACACAGACCGAGCGTGGTGGTGTAACGGATAGCGTTCTGGCCTCGCATTCGGGAGGACGGCGGTTCGAATCCCCGTCCGGGCATCCAGATTTGGGTTTTCCATGGTTTCCCCAAATCACTCCAGGTGAATGCCGGGATGCTTCCTCCAAAAAGGCCATGGCCGAATTCCTTCCCATTCCTTGCCCCCATCCTTTCCCGTCTCTAAAGACCACGTTGTTAAAAAGGGACGTTAAACTGTTAAAAAAAAAAAAAAAACGACACACAGTGGTACCTTGCAAGTTTTACATTCGTACCTGCTTTCTTGCCGCACTTTCTGTTTCCAGAAAACACTGCATCTATGTTTTAACGTACTTTTCTTGGAATGCTTACTTGTTATAATGGTTGGAAAATGCCTTCCCACAAACCTTAGAGGACTATCATCAGAATACCTTCCCATTCCAACTTTTCTGCGCTTTGATGCATACATTTCAGTAAGTTCCCTTATAAGCGACAGATGAAACTCTGCTATCGACATTTTTCGACCTGTTAGTGACTTGTGTAAGACATGAGCATTTAAAACACAGAGATCAAGAACGTTAAGAAAGAACTTCTTATACCACTTCATCGTTTTCTGTACACATCCGACAGAGCTCAGCAGCATATCGGAACGGTCAACTGCTACCATATTAAAGTTATAATCTACAATACGTTGTGGTTTCTTAATTTTCTCTCCAGTACCCTGTCAGTCTTTTCCGTGTCAACCATTTCTGTGGTGTTACATGTGGTCAAAATCCACACTTCCCTTTTGTCACACCACTTAATAGCAAGCATTGTATTAGTAGTACACATAAATTGAATATCTCCCTGTTTCAGTTTCTTCTGAAGTTTCGGCATGTTGCGCCTGTTCTTACGGACAGTACCACATACATTCGTTCCATGACTGTGAAGCCAGGAAAATAAGTCTGAGCTTGAGTACCAATTATCGAAGTAGAGGATATGTTCTCATTCTAAATAGGGCTTTATAAGTGTAGCCACTATGTCACCGCTTTTCCCCAAATTTTGGAACTCCGTTTCTGTTGATGTCCCTGTGTAAACAATTAAATCTAACACAGTCAGTCTGACAATCACATAACACAAATTTTTTTATTCCAAATCTACTCCATCTTGATGGAATGAATTGCCTATAAGATAAACTTCGTTTGAATAATAACAAACTTTCATCAATGCAGAGTTTCTAATGTGGATTAAATGCACAACGGAAAGCTGTACGAACTCTATTGACAATGTTCCTAATTTTGAATAATCTGTCTCCTCCAGTATTGGCAGAGTTGTCACTGAAATGTAACATTCTCAGAAGTAACAAAAAGCGGTCTCTGGACATAAGTTCACTAAAAATTGGAGTATTTAGAAGAACATCTCTGGTCCAGTATTTACTAATTTTGAATTTTTTCACACATGGCATCAGAAGACAAATAGCTATAAAAGAATACATTTCTTCATATCCAGTATCTATCCACTTTGATATTCGAAAATGCACTGATTCTGGAGTATTCTCCTTGGTCAATAAATAAAACTGATTCGTTTTGTCAGCTATATATTTCATCAGTTCTTCTGTAAAGAATAACATGAAATTTTGCAGAATACTTCTCATTCCGTATTTGATAGACGTCCCTATAGCGTATCATCAAATGCATGACTAACTGGCCGAAAATAATTTTCTTTCCAGTTAAATTTATCACCAAGACTTAATTTCTTCGTAGGGGTTTCACTATCACTTTCTGATTCTTCATATTCAGAACAACTAACATCTCTTGTTGAAACATGAAATTGCATTGTCACCCCTGCTGACGTGGATGGTTTAGGACCAAAGCTTTCCGATTCTGTGGAAGAGCTATCACTTTCATCAAAATCAAGTGGTTCATCCTCACTGTTGCTCCTCGTAAGAATCCTCATGATTTCTTCCTCAGTGCACTCAAAACGTCTTGCCATTTTCTTTATAAAATACAGGACACAACACTGATGTAAATTCGGATGAACTGTGAACTGTAGAGCGAAGCGTAGGCTCCCAACAGTCAAACAGTCGGACGACAAGCTAGCGACCAGAACTGCGAAAGACTATTGAGAAATGGGGCAGGAAGTCCGCTGTACGGCTCAGGTAGCGGTGCATCTATATACATCATCACCACTCGGGGGCCGGCAGATGGGTGCGACTTAGCTCGTCAACAGCGCTCGGGGGGAAAACCGGTGGCTGCGACTAAACTCGTCATTAGCACCCAGGGAGCAGCAGACAGCATGATGAGTAAACTCGTCAATAGTAATCAAAGGGTTAACTTTATGAACTGAAACTAGCGTCATTCTTAATATTTTTAATTCTCTTTAATCTGATGTGTGTTCTCGCCATTTATTGTATCAGATTCAAAACTCAACATTTTTTTTTATTTTCAAATATAATAAAATCATTAAACCATTGTCATATTAATATTCTTTGCCTTCCCACTGATTTAAACATTTTCTTCACTTATTTAAGCCCTTTATTTATGTCTAATTTATGTTTTTGTGTTTCAGCCCTAAGTTTTCAATTTCTTTGAATATTAAAAACCCTTCTTTATACTCTTCCTTTTCCCTAGAAACTTTGTATTCAACCTTATTTTACCCTTTTAAACATGTGATAGCTTCATATTTAACTGAAATTACATAATTTTATTTGTGCCACCAATTTTAATTATTTATTACATTACAGTCCCAACTAATTTCTCTTAATAACTTTTCTAGCTTTTACCCATTAATAAGAAATATATAAAAAATCTTGTATTATCCTCTATAATCTATGATATTGTTATCTATAAACGGCACTTATCAGCCTGACCTCCTTGGCTCTATTCAAAACCATGACTGTCTTTATTCATTTCTCTCAATTAAAACCTGGCGCAAGAGCAAGAACCAGTAACTGGCTATTGCGGCTAGTTGGCTGCTGAACATAATGACTAGTGTTCAAGCAGTCAATTAAGGCACACCATTGATCATTTTTCCGATATCTAAATCTTCCATTTTTCTGTTTTCTGAAATCCCTTCAAAAGTTGTATGCAACAAAAATTGCACAACATTTCTGAGTTTTTATTTGCAAAGCTTTCTTTTTATGGCAAGCAAAATAACTCATAACTTTCTTCATTAAAATAATTTATTTTCTACCTACCAATGGAGTCTTTTTCAGCATTTGAAATTAATGTAACATTCTCGGGTAACTAACCAATTAAACATAGCATTATCACATAGTATTTTCTTGAGCTTACTCTCCACTACCATATTCAAGTTAACTAATGACCAGGTTGAAAGATGGGAACTTAATAGCATGATATAAAGTTCTGATCTTCAGATGTGGTCAGCGTTTCACTTGAAGATGGTCACAGATTTCTTTAATTTATTTTGTTTCCCATTCTTTTTAACTTTTTGATCAGATGCCAACTTTAATTTGGTTTAATTATTTATTGATTTAATACTATTAAATTAACTGTAGTCAATAACACCAACCTTCTCATAGACCTGCTCACCCGCAATGTTTAACCTCTTTCTTTGAGAACAAAGATTCATGTTTCAGAAATTAGAAATCTTTCTTTTTTTGCCCATTTACATAGATTTGAAGCCAACATTATATATTAATTTTTAAATCATTGATTACTCTTAGAGTGTAATTGATCCATCACAAAGGAAAAAGTTATCATTGCAAGTCAAAATTAACTTACTTTCATATTATTGATTGGTTTTAATTAACCAAGTACTCAGAATTGCATCTGAAGAGTAACTTGATTATAAGTTGTTGTTTTTTTATTTTTCACAGGCCCAACCATGCACACTTATATTTGAAGGGAGAAAATGAAACAGATGAAGAATCTGACTCAAATAAAATTGGAAATCGTTCTTGTGTCACTCGCTTTGTTAAAATGCTGCTGTCTCTGGTAAATGCAATTCTTTGCTCCTTTCTAATAACTGAATACAATATTCTAGGTTTATCTAAGAAGTATTTGTATTTGCCCACAGATGGAACATGGAGCAAAAGCCCATCTGAAACATCTCACTGAATACTTCAGCTTTTTTAATGAGTTCATTAAAATGGGGGAAGAAGAAAGTCAGTTCTTATTATCTGTACAAGCCATCTCATTGATGGTGAATTTCTACCTAGGCCAGAAATCGCAGCAAGATTATGTGAGTATGTTCAGTGATTCCTCTGCATAATAAAAGTTCCAGAAGAAAATCTTTGTTTGAACTTAACAAAGTGAGAGGTGAAAACAAAGAAAGATTTATCTTTTTTAGGTGTACTTCATATGGAAATAACCTCTTTCTTTTGCTCTCATTAGTCATGAGATTTTTGGTAATAATTGTTCCTTTTGTATGAGAACTGTATAAATAGTCTTTTTTTTCATTTTTTACCTGTATCTTATTTCCAATAGTTATTATCATCAAAATACACTTGTTATTAAATTCTGAAATGTCACTATGGGAATTTAATTTTATTGTTAATAGAAATGTAAAGTGAATGAGTCTTTTGTTAAACTTAGTATAACCAAATGAGGTGGTTGAGTGACACAATTCGTCTTGAATTAGATCAGCCATCCAGATTTCATTATTTCATAGTTTTCTGAAATAATTTGAGAGAATTCTGAAATGCTTTTAGTGAGTCCAGTGGTGAGTGATATTGCCTGAGACAGGCATTCGGGAGGTCATGGTTTGATATCCCTTTATGCCCATCCAGATTTTGGCTATCCATAGTTTCTCAAAATCTCTGTGATATTTAATAGTTATTACTTTTAAAGTGGCAGGTTGAAATGGCCATCAGATGATTTATACTTTCACTAGAGTACTTTAAATTAGTATTAAGGAGTTCTCATAAATAATAAAATCCATATATATATTAACCAGGAAATAATGGATGCTAAGCAGAAAATGGAATTACAAATTAGGATAGCGAAACGAACCACCACTTACCTTAGATGATGGTAGCATGGTGTGAAAACATAAAAAAGGACAGGAACACAAAAGACATCATTTTCGGGTCTAGCCCTTTCTTAAGCGGAGAACATTATGGACAGTGATTGTTGTGAGAGCCTACCTCTCAGAATGACAGTTAGTCAGATATGTATGTGGGGGGGAGGGGGAGGGGATAGTGAACTGCAGCTAATACCTGAGCATTGCAAAATATTGCAAAAGTAGCACAATAATATAATAAAATCTTCACAACATAAATCTGAATAGCCAAAAATAAATAAACAATTAAGTAAAATAAAATTTTAAAAAATAGAAATTTAAACTTAAGAAATTATGCAGTTAAATATCGGGTCAGTTTAGACAGTGCAAATTGAAGCAAGGGGAGGATAGAGGGAAGGAAAAATAATGCCCTCTTAAAGGTACCATGCCTTTCAGCTAGCTTAACTTCAGTCTCATATCCTTTTCTTAAAATTAAGTCTCGCTTTTAAAATACCTCCAAATGGTCTCACTATCAAACTGCCAGTACTTGTTTGCATGCTCACCCTGCCCTACATGCCTTCTGCTACTAACACACTTTGGTCCTGCAACAGTAAACTAATCTGGCTAACCAACATTCCAGAGGCCTCACATCCCTTCACAAAATACTCATGCTCTCATCCCCACAAATAATCCCACTTATACACAAAGTTTTACAACAATCAGTGAATTCCAATTGTAGGCATGCCCAGTACCATCTGCACAACTTGTCCACTTTGCTGAATTCGCATCTTGCAGTGGGGCAATTTCTTCCCTGCCTGCCATTCATCCACCAATGAAAACTGCAGCCTCCCCTGATTTCTTCGAAACCATCCATTGCCCAACTGCTCAATATACCTCAACCTCCACCTTTGAAACCCACAACTTGCTCTCTGCACTCCACCCTTACTTTAAAGCCTAAACTGTCAGTTGTGAACCTAACCTCTTCACCAGTTTCTGATCCCCAACTCGCTGTACTTCCGAAGGCCTAATGTTTTCACCTACCCTAAATTTGACCATGCCAATCTAGTCCATGACTCTCTTTCATTCTGTCAAACACTCCGTTGGCGGTACTACTTAGCCACTCATGTCAGTGAACCTGGGCCTCAAGACTACCTGGAACCCAGTCTCCAAAAATTCAAACCATTATCAACACTTTACCCACCACCTCTTCCCTAGAACCATTTCAAATAATAACAACAACTATTTCTTCTTTAAAGGCAGTAACTACCACCAAATTAATGGTACTGCTGTGGGCACCCACTTGGCTTCCTCTTATGCTAACCTCGTCTTGAGCCACCTGGAACAGACTTTTATTGAGAAAGTCGCTATCAAACCTCTCATGTGGCTTACGTTAATCGATGATATTTTTATGATATGGATACATGAGGAAAACCACCATCTAAATTTCCTGAAGGAACTTAATACCCTAACGCACCAAATATTACATATATCTACTCCCATAACCAGGCCACATTCTTGCATGTAGATCTGACCATCTGCAATGGCCACCTCAGTTCCTCAGTTAACACCAAACTCACCAACTTATACCAGTATCTCCATTAGGACAACTGCCATCCATATCATACCAGATGTTCCCTCCCCTACAGTCTTGGCATTTGGGGCAGTCCTGTATGCTCCAACCAGCAATTCCTATTGGACTATTCAAACAACATCTCACAAGCTTTGATATCCAGCAAATACCCACCAGCTTTGGTTCATAAGCAACTTTCACTAGCCACATTACAACCTGCTCAGTGTATTGACTACCCTAAAAACCAACCAAAGTCCACACCCAGTCACACAATGTTTTCCTGGTCTTGAATCCATCAATAGAATCCTTCCAGAACTTGTTTCAGTGGACTCCCCAGCCTCAGTCAACTCCTAGTCCACAAACATAGTCTTCCTCATTCCATTAGATGGCCCCAACACTCTTTCCCATGCAATAGACCCCACTTGAGATGAACGACATACACAACGCCTCCACCACTTTCAACAACCCTATCACTGTGGAGACCTTTCCCAGCTTAGACACGTCACCTGTATCCTAAGTTGTATACCAGCTAACCTGCAAACTCTGCCTGGCTTCCTATATGGGTTTGATCACCAATCCACTTGTCATAAGAATGAATGGCCACCGACAGACAGTATTCACCCGGAATCCAAACCATCCAGTAGCTGTTCATGCCGTCTCCCATGACACCAATAACATTAATTCTTTTTCCACAGTCCATGCTATCAGATTCCTCCCAAACAGCAGTAGATCCTCTGAACTCGGAAGGTAGGAGCTTGCCTCCCAATACAAACTGGGCACTAGGCAATCTCTTGGTCTCAATTTAAGATAATACCTAGGCATAACTGTTCCTTTACTCCATCTCCACTGTCTAAATTGAACCACCACTAACCAAAGGGGATGTTTATTTGCATAGTTTCTTTAGCTTAAATTTCTCTTTTTTATTTTATTTTATTTACTTGTTTGTTTATTTTTACTTACTCAGGTTTGTGTTGTGAAGATTGTATTATATTATTCTGCTATATTTGTAATATTTTGCAATGATTGGGTTTTAGGTCCAGTGCACTGTCCCCCCCCTCTCCCCCTTCCCTTTCCAAGTCCTCTGGTTGAATTTTCCCCCTCTACATACCTGACTAACAATCATTGTGTTAGGTAGGCTCTCACAACATCCACTGTCCATAATGTATATTCACCCCAAGCAACCTTCATCTAAGGTAACAGTTTATATATCTAAAAATAACGAATGATAGAGAAATACAACCTAATACTTACCACAGATGAAGGCAGCTGGGATTGTTGAAAATAGAGAAGATCAAACACAAGAAACGCTCTATATTTCAGCACTTAGCCTTATTCTTGCTAAAAGTGAGACACGAGGCGGAGCAAGATGTGTACGTGATGACGGCGGTCTGGCGAATGGAGATTGAATGACGTGGCTGGCATAGATGGTTGTATAGGAGAGGGGGGCAGCACAAATACTAAATTGTTAATCAATAATGCTGAAGGTATATTATCATTGAAAGTGGGACAGCAAAATAATAACCGAGTGACATTATAAATGTAAATTATATTTTGAAAAATTCTAAATAGGAAAAATAAAATATAAGCAATATAAATAGTAGTGATGATAAGTGGTGGGTCGTTGGAGAGATTTATTATTATCACTACTATTTATATTGCTTGTATTTCATTTTTCCTACTTAAAGTTTTTTTAAATATGATTTATAGTTGTATCGTCACTCAGTTATAATGTTGATCTCCCACTTTCAATGATAATATACCTTCAGCATTATTGATTTAGTATTTGTGCTTTCCCCCTCTCCTATACTACCTTCAATGGTGGCCATGTCATTTAACCTCCATTTCACCAGATGGTCATCATTGTGTGCACCAGGGCCGGCACTAGAAATTTTGGGCCTGGGGTAAAAGTGGCGACCTTTTTTTTAGCTCCAAAAACTAGCCGGGCGACAATGGGCGGATTCTTGGCTTCGAGGCCGGGGGGTCCCTGCAGCCAGTCATCGGGGCCCCCCATCCGCCGGCGGGCCCGGGTACATTTGACCCCCTTACCTCCCCCCCCCCTAATGCCAGCCCTGGTATGCACATCTGGCTCCACCTAGTGTCTCACTTTTAGCAAAAATAAGGCTAACCGCTGAAATATTGTGCGTTTCTTTTGTTTGTTCTTTTTTTGTGTTCAACATTCCCTGTCGCCTTCATCTGTGGCAAGTGTTGGGTCGTATTTCACTATCCTTACTTAGTTTTATTGCCTCATGTCGTTATTATTATATATAAAACTATTGGCCATTGGTGTGTGCTCATCTGACTCCGTCTGGTGTCTCACTTCTTGCAACAATAAGGCTAGTCGCCAAAATATTGCATCTCTTGTATTTGTCTTTTAGTGTTTTTCATTCCCATCTGCCGTTATCTCTGGTGAGTGTTAGGTCTTATTTCCTTATTCCTCCTTAATTTCAATGTCGTAAGCATTTTCCTGCTCGTTATTACAATGTTACACTCAGACTTCTCTCAAACTATCCAAGGGAATACTAAAGCAAAAACAGTACAGCATCTATGTAACATTGCTTTCACGATTCTGCTCTGAATTTGCAGAACACATATTAATATCTAGATCGTGGGTGACCGATCTTCGTTCAGCATCTTTTGATTTCTGTTCAATATGCAAGAATTTGCATGAATTTTTATTAAAGTTAAACATTTTTCCTGAAGGCTTCCTAGGAATTTTGAAGTGCACTGTTCTTTGCTCTAACCAAAGAGAAGCTTAACTAACATGATCAGCCTTGGTGGTACATGAAACTTCTATGAGATGAGGTTAGAGTCGTGTCGAAGATACCAAATACATGAATATATATATATATATTTGTAAAATTGTGTTACAAATTTGAAAAGCAAAACGTTATAAACATTTGAAATTCACCTAAATCGCTAGAGCCATTTCCGTCCAGTTTACTGCCTCATAAATTGCTCTTAAAGAAAAATGCTATTATTAGAAATCTTGATGCTAACTTTGGATTAATTAGTAAGCAAGCTTGTTGGTAATTCGCTTAGACATGTACAGCATCATTAGTAATTTCATTCACTAAAACCCCTTCCATTAATCTCGCACCTTCTGATTCAAACGTGTTTTTTTTTTTTTCAAATTTTAAGAAAACAATCTATATCTATAAAATGAAAACCAAATAATTTTTCATATAAAAACTCGGACACTTCTGAGCTGATTTCTATGGGGTTTTCACTGTTGTAAAGCTTAGAAACCCAATTCAGTTGTTTGGTATGTCTTATGATTCTACGAGCCTCCAAGCCTGTCAAAAATGACGGATTTAACTTGGTGTTCTGGCAATTAATTTCTTTGCAGTTAATAGAAATAGAATTGTTATAAAATAAAGCTCGATAATATTTCTCATCCCTTGTGCTGTAGCGAAAACTTTCAGTTGTCAACTTGGTCCAGGTTGCATTTCAGCCTAACCACAATCTCCGCCAATATTGCCGCTAGAAAATCAAATCTTCAATCACACGCGAATGAATACATTCGCTGTATCGCATGTCAGTGTCATCATGCATCGCGACATAAACTTGATCCAAAATCTTCACAATTTCTTACATCTTTCTTAATATTTGTGATGAAGATCGATGCTTTAACGTCTGACACAGCTTACATGTGGCTGAAATTATCACTGAAAACAAAGGGTGCTAAAAATAAATCTTAACAACTTATGCTATGCCACGTAATATTATTATTAATTGTGATTTAGGCAGCACAGATCGCGATCAATCTGGAACTTCTTTCATTCAAACCAAGTAAAGATTTCAGTAAAAAAAAAAGCAACTGATAATTAATATGCCAATTTAAATGAAATATATACTTTTCTTTCAGTGTTCTGGAAATTCATTTTTTTGCTATTGCTTAACTAAATAGAATTGTTGTAAACTCAAATGTAATTCCTTGTGCTTGCGCTGCAGCAAAAGGTTTCCGTTGCAATCCTGGTACAAGTTGCATTTCAATTTAACCACATACTACACTAAACTTGCCACGAGATAACAATACTTCAATCACACGCATATTAATACATGCACTGTACCGCATTTTAGAGGCAATAATGCATCGCGATATAAACTTGATCAAAAATCTTCATGGGTTCTTATGCCTTCCTTTTTTGTTATTCGTGATTCAGATCAATATTACAACATTTGAATGGCTGCTGAAATATGTCTTCAGTGAAAGTAAAGGAAATCAAAAATAAATCTTCACAACTTACATCATGCCATGTAATATTAGTTTGAACTGTAGTCTAGGCAGTATAGATCGCGATCAGTGCAGAAATACTTTTACTCAAATGGAGTAATGATTTAAGTAAAAGGACACCAATGAAAACAATTTAAATTATTTAAAAAGAAATTAAATTACTGATACTCTCTGCTGTAACGTCAAGTTCCGGTTGTAAAACAATCTAATGAGAACTGCCGTTAATCGAAAATTTAAGCTTTTACTTACAATAAATATTTTAACGAATAATTTTACTTCGGACGAATATTAAATAAATGTAAACAACTAATAATTATTATGTAGATTTAAATGGAATACATTCTTTTTTTTATTTTTATGAAAATTAATTTATTCGCGGATAGAAATGCTAGAACAACATCTCGTGGTAGCAAGTTGGAGAACAAAGGAGTAAAGCGTGACGTCATAGTGCGACATCATAGAATGATGTCATGGCGTGAAAGATGATCAAAACTTGCGTTTTATAAGTATAAATAATAATGGCATAATATAATTGAGATGGATTGGATGCTCTGGTAGCAATTTCCACACACACTCATTTTTCTCCTTTCCTCTCCACACCAACTTTTGTCCTCTAATAATTTAAACTTTAAATTCTTTCAGTTTTTTTGGTAAATTATTCATCATCTCTCTTGGTAATTTATTCCAATCCCTGACACCGTTCTAACAAAAGAAATTTTCCCACACCCTTATGCCTGAAATCGAGTGCCAGCTTGTGGTTATGGTCATCTTTACTCTTCCAAGCACCTCTCTTAATTCTCCCAGCAATATCTTTCCATACCTTGTACACTCCCATGACACTCTTCAGCCTCATTCTATCTTCTAATGCTCCTTTATCATATTGTGTTCTGCTGGTAATTTCCAAATACAAATCTAGCAGCCCTTCTCCTTACCCCTTCCAACTCCTGCATTTGATACCCAAACTGTGGGTCCTATACTACACTGCCATCTTCAATCAATGGTATGACCAAAGATTTGTATCACAATTCGCTAACTTCTCTGGTACATACCATCATACCCTCTTCACTCGTTCAAACAGGAGAAGGGGTTTTGAACCCTTTTCCTACTACCTGTCCAATATATGCTGCCCAGCTGAGATTGTTATTAAGTGTTATTTCAAGATATTTAAATTTCTTCAATAAACAATTCTTTCACTACCTTATAATCATAATCAACCTTTACCTTTTATTTGTGTACCTAATAAGTTTTCTTTTTATTTCTCTTCATCCGATTTTCACTAACCCAGCTAGATATCCTGTCTAGATCAACCTGCAGTTGTTTACAATCTTCTGCCGTTTTGATCCTGTTATATAACACTAGACCCTTGGGATCCATGAAACAAGATTGATTATATAAAATAAAAATGAAGCTTGGTGCATATGAAACGTTTCGGATGAATAAAAATAGTGTATGGGTAAATCAACACATCCATTTCTTGTTAGGGGACGGGTGAACCTAGATTTACTTTAATTCCAAAAATTGATGAAACTTGGTACACATATTTCTCATTATGTGACTATAAGATAGGATAGGGAAAATAAACAGTTACCCGTCACTTACCACAGATGAAGGCAGAAGGGCGAGACACGTAAAAATACAAAAACAAAAGAATTACACAATATTTCGACTTTTTAGTCTTCCTCATGTAGGAGGCGAGACATATGGCAGGGGGAAAGATGTGGTCACATCCGAGCCTGCCACATGAATGAAGCACAGGCGGAAAACGCGTGGTAGTGGAAGAATTGCCGGGAGGGGTGGGGGGGGTGGGGGGGGGTAGGGAATAGGCTTGACCAGCGATAAAAGTGAAACAAATGAATATAATGTCTGTGTAGCTGTGTCGCTGGTCAAGCCTATTCCCTACCCCCCCCCCCCCCCTCCCGGCAATTCTTCCACTACCACGCGTTTTCCGCCTGTGCTTCATTCATGTGGCAGGCTCGGATGTGACCACATCTTTCCCCCTGCCATATGTCTCGCCTCCTACATGAGGAAGACTAAAAAGTCGAAATATTGTGTAATTCTTTTGTTTTTGTGTTTTTACGTGTCTCGCCCTTCTGCCTTCATCTGTGGTAAGTGACGGGTAACTGTTTATTTTCCCTATCCTATCTTATTTTCAGTGCCTCGCGGCAATTTCTTTGTTTCCTTTATCCACTCATTATGTGAATAAAAATAGGTTATGGGTAAATCTATGCCAACTATACCGGGCAATGCTGGGAACTCTGCTAGTTACCAATAAAAGTAACCTTCGCTATGATCATTAATATAGCACAAGGTCACTCTTCAAGGCACACTATTGTATTTACCAGAACCTGTTTTTTCATATGGAGATCTGTACAAGGCTTTTTTACGAGTTTGTAGATTCAGTAATATTTATGTTTGTGTTAAAGACACATACCGGCAAAAAGTAAATGTGATTACATTATAACCACCAGTACTATTTTCAAAGAAGTTTTTTTAAAGTAAAGAAGTTTGAAAAAATCAAATATAATAAAGTCAATATATATTTTTAAATATCTACTTTTTAAATGTTTTACAGTTAAACATGTAGTATTTAACTACAATGAATTTTTACAATAAAATTGATATTTATTACTACTCTTCAAAATAAAATAGCTTTCAGTAATAAATATACACATTTACTTACTTCCACATTATTATATTACCATTTGGTGACTGACCACAATATTGTGCATAATATTCCTATGGGCAGCTAGTATCCAAGAATTGTTTGTTTAAAGACTTAAGAATTCCTTGCTCTAACCGAAGAGAAACTTAACTAACTTACAGGTAACTGAAATTTCTACAAAATGGCGTTAGAGCCGTTTCAGAGATATCAAATACAAGAATTCCTCGTTTCATTTTAAAATATGATGTGATCAAAGCGTATACTTTAATCTTTAAAATGATACCTCATTTATCCATTTTGGTAAGATATGAAGGAAGATAAATGGATCTCGTGATTAAAAAAATACGTTATGGAAGTAATGATACTTTTTCCCTTTAAGGGTCAGATTCTGAAAAATTCCTTTCTTAAAATATGTTGTGACCACAATGAAGTAATTAATCTTTAAAATAATACCTCATTTTTCTACATCAGTTAAATATCAAGGAAGCTAAATGGCTCGTGACACAAAAATGCATTGTAGAAATTTTGATACTTTTGCCCTTTAAGGTTCGAATTTCAAACAATTCATTTCTTGACATATGATGACACCAAAATGGAGATCTTAATCTTTAAAATGATTCTTCATTTATCGATTTTGGTTAGGAATACGGGGAGATAAGTGTTTAGTGGTAGAAAAAACTTCCTTTTGTAAATATTGACATTTTGCCCTTTAAGAGTGGAATTTGGAAAAATTACTTTCTTAAAATATGATGTGACCAAAGCAGATACCTTAATCTTTAAAATAATAACTCATTTATCAATTTCAGTTAGGTATGAAGGGAGATAATGGCTTGAGACAAAAACACACCTTATAGAAATAATCTATACTATTATAAATCTGTAAGCAAGCTGCGTTTGTAGTGAGGCTTGATCTCTAATAACGCAAAAACTACCGCATCAATTTGCATGGTGTTTCCAAATTTTAAAGCTAATGTTGCTGATCAACATCTGCAGAAGTAGCTAACGACTAATATGTACCCTGGGAAGAAGCAAGTCAGTAAAAAACTTCAGAAATGTGAAACTGTAGACCACAGATAATTATACACATTCAGACGGTCACTCCTTTCATAAAGAGACCTGACAAAATTTAGGATTTCCCTTTTTTTTTTTTTTTTTACTTCTGCGATTCATTTTTCTGGACCGCAGTACTTCAAAATAAAAAGAATACGTGAATCAAGTATAATCAGCATTTACTTGAATCGTAACAGGTCTGTTGAATTACGAAAAAGTTTATTGAAGACATGTATTGTCTCTGGTAGACTGTTATACAGTTTATCTCTGGAATAAATTGCTATGTGAACGCTGTACAATACAGCCACAATAAGCCAATACTTAATACGAAATTCAGTTTTTTCTCGAAGAGCGATGTCTGGAAACAGCTATTATAAATATCAGCAAGTAATAAAACATACTTCTTTCATAATGACTTGTGCGGAATTGCACATATTTGGAAGTACTTTATTCGATTAATATGTCTCGTGGCTATAACGTGCAAATATAACTAGGCATCCGAAAATTCAGGTACATGCGACTCAAATAATTACATAGAAAATACGGATATATTGAAAGAAACTCAAATAAATTTTTTTTCATATCCTAATGCTACACCGCGTAAATTATAAAGCTAAAAGCATCGTCCCGTTGGCCTATAACAAAGCATATCAGCTGTCATCACTGTCCAGGTTGCATTTCAATCGATTTACAACTTGCGATAATTTTGCCACTCAGAAATAATTGCTTGAGTTACATGCACATTAGTACATATACTGTACCGTGATCCATTTTGACATTTTTGAATTAATTATATCTGACTGAAATAATGACAATAATGATACGACGATTTGAAACCAAGATTAACTCCAATTCACGTAAATTTCTATTTTAAAGCAGGAATAATTGATTTGTGTATCAACATAAAATAAAAACCAATATCCAAACAGCAAAAAAAATAAATAAATCAGAAAAAATTGAGATGCTGTGATTATTGGTAACGAAATTTTAATTTCAAATATAACTAGGCATCCTAAAATTCTATTCTACACCGCGTAAATTTTAAAACTAAACCCGTTATGCCTGATGCTAAACAAAACGAGTCAATTGTCATCTGGTCCAGGCTGTTGTTTCGCCAGGTACTTACATGCGACTGAAATCATTACATAGAAAATACGGCTATATTGAAAGAAACTTAAATTAAAAATGTTTCATATCCTAATGCTACACCGCGTAGATTATAAAGCTGCAGGCATCGTCTCTTAGGCCTATAACAAAGCATCATATCAGCTGTCAGGTTGCATTTCAAGCGATTCACAACTTGCGATAATGTTGCCACTCAGAAATAATTGTTTCAGTTACATGCACGTTACTACATAAACTGTACCATGATCACATCTCGACATTTTTGGATTAATTATATCTGACTGAAATAATGACAGTAATGATACGACGATTTGAAATCAAGAGTAGCTCCAATTCACGTAAATTTCTATTTTAAAGCAGGAATAATTGATGGTGTATCAACATAAAATAAAACCAATATCCAAACAACAAAAAATAAAAAACAACAAAAAATAAATAAATCAGAAAAATTGAGATGATGTGATTATTCGTAACGAATTTTTATATTTCAGCACACTTCCAAGAGGACTAAGTCGTAGATTACTGCTATATTTACATAAATTTATGGCACCGCGGTTATGTTGCAATCCTCGGTATCCACATTTAAAAATAGACTTTTTTTAGTTAAGTGTCATGGAAACAATATTTTTCATTATATCCACAGATGCATCCTTAACAAAGCTTATACCTAGCTATATAATCCCAGGCAAAGTTTGCACATAAAATCGCCAAAAAAAAATTACACATAATGATTATAATATCAGCTTTCTTAAGGTTACAACTGTTATATATCCATTTAAATTTTCGGTACCATGGTTAACGTGGAATCCTCCATATCAGCATTTAAAAATATTATGTTTTAGCTGAGTTAAATATTGCTTTCAGAAATAATATTATTTATTACTACTACAGATATTCTATATTGTAACCAAGTTTATGCTCATCTATATACTCGCAGCCAAAGTTCACGCATAGTGATAATTGCAGCTGTGAAAACGTTTTAATTGTTAGTGCTGTGAGTTGGGTAAGTATAAAAGTTTATGATATGCCCTTGCGAAAGAGATCTAATCTGTCGGGGTCAACTTCTGCAGCTAAAAGATGTCGCCGAAATCGGCTAAATGAGAGTGAAATAGACCGACAACATCGTCTGCAACGTCAAAGAGAACGAGATGAAATAGCTAGAGCAAATGAAAGTAACCTGCACCGAGAAAAGCGATTGACCTATAACCGGGTTCTATACGCTAAATCCATAGCTTCTGAAAGCGCACAGAAGAAAGAATGTCGTTTGAACCGTGAAAGCCTTTCTAAACAATAAATGTTTATACTTCGCACAATAATTACAACCACGAATTACTACTGTTAATTTTTCAGGAACCTTTTCTACTATTGAATCAATTGCAACACGTTAAAATATGAATAAAACAACTCTCTGACATCAGTATGAAAACCGAACCTAACGTATTAACCGAAACAAACGAAACTATTCAGAATACATTAACAGTTCATGCCTTTCCACGTTAATGTCTGATAAGAGAATAAAATCGGTAAATAATTTCTACACCTGCCAAGGCACGCGCGCGTGAAGCAGCGGGCAAATGCTAGTATATAAATATGATGATAGACAGAATTTTATAATATATACTAACATAGTCCACAACACAAAGATTGGTTGTATCCTCCAGAAGGAGGCTTACTAAACCATTATATCAAAGGTAAGATGGCCAGTTCCTTTGCTCCGGGAGCTACAGTCTAATGTGACCATGGAAAGACGTAGCATAGCTCAAATTATCAAATACAACTCTTCTTTCCCCCTCCGGGATTTGTACTCGGAACTGGAGCAAGAATTTTTTGAGAGCAAGTGCCTTAAGCACTTTTTTTTCCTATTGATCACATTTGACCTGCCAGACCACCCTATATTTGTTATACATTCAATATATTTCATACTTACCTACATAAGTACTGTATTCAATTGGATAAAGGAAACAAAGAAACTGCCGCGAGGCACTGAAAATAAGATAGGATAGGGAAAATAAACAGTTACCCGTCACTTACCACAGATGAAGGCAGGAGGGCGAGACACGTAAAAACACAAAAACAAAAGGATTGCACAATATTTCGACTTTTTAGTCTTCCTCATGTAGGAAGCGAGACATATGGCAGGGGGAAAGATGTGGTCACATCCGAGCCTGCCACATGAATGAAGCACAGGTGGAAAACGCGTGGTAGTGGAAGAATTGCCGGGGGGGGGGGGGGGGGGGGGGTAGGGAATAGGCTTGACCAGCGATAAAAGTGAAACAAATGAATATAATGTCTGTGTAGCTTAGTTCAAAAAGTTATAATTGAAAATAAAGGGGGATAGAATAATTTAAAAATATATATATATATACAAAAAAATAATAAAATAAGTAAATAAAGAGGAAAATATATATATATATATATTGAAAAAAAAAATAACTGTAAAATGAAATGAGAAATAGCAAGTGACAGGTTTAACGTAGGTTTAGGCCAGGGGTGTGTCTGGTGTCAAGGATATGTTGATAGGCTAGTTCCCATCTGCGGAGTTCTGAAGGGGTGGTGGTATTTGGAAAAACTCTAATAGCTCTGACTGTGAAACAGGTGTTGAGGTTGTTTGAATTATGGAAGTTCGCATGAATTGCCACGGGATGGTCTGGGTTGGAAGTATAAACTGTTTGCCTGTGGCCATTCATTCTGTAGGAAAGTTGTTGAGTGGTGAGACCAATGTAAGAGGCAGTGCAGTGGATGCAGGTGAGTTGGTAAATAAGGTGAGTGGTAGCACATGTGGCATGCCACATGTGCTACCACTCACCTTATTTACCAACTCACCTGCATCCACTGCACTGCCTCTTACATTGGTCTCACCACTCAACAACTTTCCTACAGAATGAATGGCCACAGGCAAACAGTTTATACTTCCAACCCAGACCATCCCGTGGCAATTCATGCGAACTTCCATAATTCAAACAACCTCAACACCTGTTTCACAGTCAGAGCTATTAGAGTTTTTCCAAATACCACCACCCCTTCAGAACTCCGCAGATGGGAACTAGCCTATCAACATATCCTTGACACCAGACACACCCCTGGCCTAAACCTACGTTAAACCTGTCACTTGCTATTTCTCATTTCATTTTACAGTTATTTTTTTTTTCAATATATATATATATATATTTTCCTCTTTATTTACTTATTTTATTATTTTTTTTGTATATATATATATATTTTTAAATTATTCTATCCCCCTTTATTTTCAATTATAACTTTTTGAACTAAGCTACACAGACATTATATTCATTTGTTTCACTTTTATCGCTGGTCAAGCCTATTCCCTACCCCCCCCCCCCCCCCCCCCCCCCGGCAATTCTTCCACTACCACGCGTTTTCCACCTGTGCTTCATTCATGTGGCAGGCTCGGATGTGACCACATCTTTCCCCCTGCCATATGTCTCGCTTCCTACATGAGGAAGACTAAAAAGTCGAAATATTGTGCAATCCTTTTGTTTTTGTGTTTTTTCGTGTCTCGCCCTCCTGCCTTCATCTGTGGTAAGTGACGGGTAACTGTTTATTTTCCCTATCCTATCTTATTTTAAGTACTGTATTCAGTTAAATAAAATTCATGAATGCACACATTTCAACGTTTTATTTTAAATAATCAGATGTTATAGTTTTTAATCATTTTCAGATAACGCTAATCATCCAAATATATACAGCCACTTCAAGCTTATTAGTACCTCAAACTTATACGAAATGATGAATTAAAACAGCATAAGGAAAAATATATTTTTTAAAAATCACATTTTTTCAGGGATTTGCTTACTGGTACATCAGACTTTTACAAGATTGTGGTAGAGCTGTTTTCCAGATACCAAATACAAGAAATGCTTGTTTTTGCAAAATCTCATTTTTTTATTTTCAGGCAAGGCACCTACTTAGGCAAAACGTTATGTACATACGAAATTTCATCCATGTTGTTAGAGCTGTTTCTGAAATACCAAATATATACAAGAATTGGTGCACAGTTCCTTTCTCTAAAGAGAAACTGACATCAGTTGGCTTACTGGTACCTGAAACTTCTTTTATAAAATCACATTGTTGCAGTGAATACACCTATTTATATAAACTTGAAAAGCAAAACGTTATCTACATATGAAATTTCATCCAAATCGTTAGTCGCTTCTGAAATATAAGAGTTGCTTATTTAAAGGTATACAGTGAACATTTGAGAATTCAACAAAGATGCCACTCAGCTCTTCTGGAAGCTAAGCCATGGTTGAAAGTCATTACAATGCTATTACTAAAATACTCATAAAACAATTTAAATATTCTTAATTCCACTTAAAATTACATGGTAATAATTTCAAATTAAGATTTAAAGTTGTTAGTACAACTTGAGATGTTATAAACAAATTTGAATTGATGAAAATTAGCTAAAATCTGGCAGCCAAAGATATCAAAAATTAAAATCAATTATAACTATTGAAGAGCTTTCAAACATACACTAATAACACTTTACATTATATTAATTAATTAGGAAGTTTAATACAAAGAGTGTAATGCTCTGGCCTCTTGTTCAGGAGGGCATGGGTTAGAATCCTCATCCAACCATCCTGATTTGGATTTTC
This sequence comes from Vandiemenella viatica, assembly GCA_031002005.1. Lineage (NCBI taxonomy): Eukaryota > Metazoa > Arthropoda > Insecta > Orthoptera > Morabidae > Vandiemenella > Vandiemenella viatica. Next base: position 2,010,723 of record JARYHS010013631.1, read on the forward strand.
CATGGTTTAACCAAATCACTCCAGGTGAATGTTAAGATGGTTCCTTTAAAAAGGTCATGGCTGAATTCCTCAACATTCCATGCCACCAGTCATTTCCTTCCTCTATTGACCACAGAATTTAGTGATAGTGAGGGGTGCAGATTACAGTATTAATAGAAATGTGAGTTACAGTATAGACAGTGACCTTGGAAAGGTATTGAAGGAGGTTTCAACATACCAAGGTGAAACACTCGTGGATCCTGAGTCGCCATGAATATTCACAGCTGAACCACACTGTGAGCCGGGTAAACATGGAGTAAGAGGTGCTCCTTGGTAAAGGCATTTGTTCTGCCATATAGGCTCCCTTCAGACTCGTTTGAAAGGTAGAATATGACTAAGAGGGGGTGCTTTGAGTTTCATGTTAAAGCTACATCCAGTTTAGGTTATGATTGGGCTAGGATTGTGTTTTGCTAGTTAAGAGGTAGCTGGTGAGAGCATAAAAATAGACGATCAAAGCAATACTGAATATCGATACACGTTGGTAAAAAAAACTGTAGCTGATGAAACAATAAAGGGGGGAAGAGCAGTGACAACAAGGAGGGTGAAGAGCATAGCTGAGCATATGATTAACCCAGTTTTCATAAAGTTACTAGTTAGTGGTATAAAGAAACAACTACTTAATAGAGAAACACAAACCACAAAGAGTTATAGGGTTAGATTCTTCGCTGCTTGCCATAGGGGAATAGTGAATGATGAAGATGATGATGCTCTCATAATTTGTGTTATCGATAGATGAGCATGGAATGGTCATTATTGGCAGGAATCTAAATATTTTACTACGTGTGGACTGGAAATGAAATAAGATTACAGAACAAAGAAACATAGGCCTACAAATACTTTAGTAAGAGAAGGAGGCCTTATAAAAGTGGTTGAGTAGAACACAAGAATAACAAACATGTGAAACAAACAAAAAATCGTCGTAATAAAACCTCGTGAAATTTTGTGGGGTGTTGGTCTCAGATTACAAAAGGAGTAAGTGATCATGAAACAGTTCTGAAGGGTTTTAGATGGTTTAGTAAACCATTTACTAAAACTTAGAAAAACGTTTCAAAATCCTTCATTAACATTCGTAATGGGCAAAAGTAGGTGATATTTTAGATTAAATGGTCAAAGGAGGCCAAGTTGATAATGTGGAACTATATCTCTGCAAGCCATTTGATAGGCAGCTATATGGTAAAACCATTGGAGTGGATGAAGAAATTACTTGCTTAATAGGAAAAAATCCTAAAAGGTGGAAAGCATAGTGTGAGGGTAGGAAATTCGGTATCCAAAGTGTTAATGTGAATGGGGTGGTTATAAGGCTAGAGGGGTTGATAAGAAGAGAACACAACAGAGTTAAGTGACAAAAAGGCATTGATGGAAAGAAGCAAGGAATTAATAGCAGCAAACAGGGAAACTAAAGATTGGTTTATGAAGAATATTATGTATCTAGGGGGAATACTGAATGATACCTCTTAAAATTTCTGTGGGTATGTTAGATAAGTGAGGCGAGGGGATGGTATTCAGACAATCATGAATAAGGATGTAGGAGAAGTTACCGTGGATCTGAAAAAAAAAAAAAAAAAAAATCAGAGATATTAAGTAACTTACTAGATAGCCCATGAAAAAATGTCATGAATAAAATAAGATAAATTGTGAGGTTTGGAATAGGATGAAAGAAGAACCGCCTTATTTGTAGCAATTGTTTATTTGTTTAGTGGAATAGGTACATAACAAAATACTTACAATATCTTATGAAACAATTAGTAAAAAAATTGGATACGTAAATCATATGTATGATAAACTGTCATTGACCTTAACAGAATACAACTAACCTGAAAAAACAATGCACACAGCATATCCATATCTCTGTGATATGTGTTGATGCAGTTTTAGTGTGTGAGAAAATTGTGACCGAGCATGGTGGGTGAACGGTTAACATTCTGGCCTCGCATTCGGGAGGATGCAGGTTTGAATCCCTATCCGGGCATCCAGATTTGGGTTTTCCATGGTTTCTCCAAATCACTACAGGGAAATGCTGGGATGCTTCCTTCAAAGGTCCATGGTCAAATTCCTTCCCGTTCCTTGCCCCAGTCCATTTCCGCCTCTAATGACCTCAACATTGACAACAACAAAAAAATGCGCCAGGAAATATGTTTAAATATGTATTATAGAAAAACAGAAATTTTTCTCTAACAGAAAATTATGTTCCAAAAGCTACTTATTGTACAAAAAACACAGTTTCATATATATATATATATATATGTGTGTGTGTGTGTGTGTGTGTGGTGCTGCTATCAGTAACAGTCTTAATCCTTGTCTGTGCCAGTGAAGTAGTTTATTAATATCTATTTGATATGTGCTATTGCTATCTAGTGGCTTGACTCTTAACTATCTTATTCATAAAACCTTTGTAATTATTACTTTTGCCCTTTGAGGGTAAAAATCTGACAAATTTCTTTGTGATGTTACCTAAGGGAAGATCTTAATCTTTAAAATGATGCTTCATTTCTTGATTTCAATTAGGTATTAAAGGAGATAATTGAATAGCTCATTACAAAAAGTATGTTATGGAAATAATGATACTTCTACCCTTTAATGGTCCAATTAAGAAAATTCCTTTCTTAAAATATGATGTGATCATAGCCGAGACTTTACTCTTTGAAATAATACCTCACTTGTCGATTTTGATTAGGTATCAATGGAGATAAATAGCCCGGGGCCAAAAAAAAAATAGGTTTTAGAAGTAATGGTATTTTGGCCCTTTATAGCTCGAGTTTGGTTTCTTAAAATACGAGGTGACCAAAGCGGAGACCATAATCTTTAAAATGATACTTCATTTATTGATATCGGCTTTGTATGAAGGGAGATAATGGATTGTGTCAAAAAACGCCTTTTAAAAATAATATATATGATTTAATGAGACTATTAGAGAACATAATTAAGGATGGGAGGAGGTTAATCAGAGGAGAAAGTAAAAAGCAATGAGCATACAAAAAATAACTTTTATTAGATCCTGAGTATATGATATGGGACTAAGAAAACTAAAACTAAAACAGTGTAAAGGTGCTGGTGTGCCTACAGATGATTAAAAGTTGGGGAACAATGTGCCTTATCTTGTAATATTATTTAGATCGAGTCTGGGGGTCTTGTTGCTGCCAGAGGACTGGAATGGTGTTAAAATTTTACCAGTTCACAAAGTAGGTGAGACAAATAGGTTTGAAAATTACAAGCTGATTAATTTGACATAAGTAACAGGTAAATGTATGGATAGGTTCATATGTAACCACATCAGAAATGACTGTGAAGAAAGAAATAAGTTTTCAAAATGACAACATGACTTTAGTGAATGATGTTCATGTAAAGCACAGTTAGCGAGCTATATATGTTATCTTTTATATTAAATGGTCAAAGGAGGCCATGTTGATAAAATAGCACTATATCTCTGCAAGCCATTTGATAGACAGCCATATGGTAAAACCATTGGAGTTGATGGAAAAATTACTTGCTAGGCAAAAAAAAAACAACCTCTACAAAAGTTTTAAATTAAAGTGTGAGGGTATGAAATATAATATGAAAAGTGAAGTGTGAATGGGATTGTCACAGGATTTGTATCAAGACCATTCCAGTCCATTATTCCAATGAATTATTGTGTTGATGATGGAGTTGTTTGCTGATAACATCAGGGCCGCATTTAGGCATGGGCTACCTAGGCTGTAGCCTAGGGGCCCGCACCACTGGGCTGGGAGTCTCTGGTAGATAGGCGACGCACATTTCATTTAAACTTATTGGTAAACATGTGTACTCCCACTTTCACTTACGAGTAAGGTGAAATATTTTATCCATCAACCTGTTTGAGTCAGAATGACAGGAAAGATAAGATTAGAGAAATAAGGTGCCGCACCGATTCTTATATGAATTCTTTTTTCCCTCGTACCATTAAGGATTGGAATGCACAGCAAAGAGATTAGTTATGGTTCTGAACCTCTCACAATTTTGTGAATTGCAAAGTAATGCATAGATGTAGAAGTAGACCACATACACACAAAAAAACACACACATACATGTGCAAAGAAAGTAACCTATATCTGAAACGGTTTTAGCATCAAAAGTCCTTAAATACTCCTGAAAATTAAAAGCAATGTTTGCGCATGCACAGTTCAATCCTTTGAAGTACGAGTGTAATGTATATATTGAAAAGTAACAACTTCACCAATGTGGACTTATAACCCTTATAACATCGGTTTGCAGTATTTTGTGGTTGGGGCGTATGAATGTAGGCTGAAGTACCAGTTGTACAGCTGCAATATGAACTAAAATTCCGTAGCATTCATGTCCGGACACTTAGGTAAGATAAATTCATTTTGTATGCAATGTAAAAAGCAAGTAGCGTTGAGGTACAAGTTTTAACGTTTTGTTTGAAAGTAGTAACTATTTATAAAGAATTACATTCTTTTATAATTGAAATAGGTGTTTTTGAATTCAGTATTAATTCTATTTTCTAATTCATTTTTATTTATTTAGTTTGTTGTTTTAAGTCACTTTTTATATCTTTTAAAACTTTATTTGAACATTCAGGAATCTCGATTGCTTGGTGTGGCATGGGAAGGCTCTGATTAGTGGAGCGCTGTCTTAAAACAGTTTAGTCACTATTTTCCAGTTGACATGGATATGTGAATAATCAATATTGTGTTTTTAATCTGTATTGTTTGCTTTGGTGATCTTAATCATCTTTTATCTTAATATGAAGGCCTAAAACTTTCATATCGTTATTAAACTTTTGAGCTCGTAATTCTGCGGGCTTTTGCTGAAGGTGTTTAGTTGCAACAACACAACTACAATAGGAAGCACCTTATTTATCGATCATCAATCGAAAAATTGAATGGGGGAGCATCACTTGGTAACCTAGTTCACTTCAGAATCAGATGCGATATAGAAAACTGATTATCAGGTGAAGGATTTGCTTATTGAAGTGTAATTATCCTGGCATAACATTTAATAGTAAACTGAATTGTGCATGGCACATTTGTGAGTTGGTAGAGAGTTTTCAAAATCCTTCATTTTGGGAGAGAAAAGTGAATGAATTACACGTTTTGTCAGACCGTTGAATAAGATGGTGTAGTATGGGTACCACCTTTTGGGTTTCAAATTCGAGAGTTGGTGGCAGTTCAAACTAGGGTAGCCAGATTTGTTTGTGGGTATTACTGCAGAACACAGACAGTAACTGATTACTATAAAGAAGCTGGATTGTGGGTGATTAGAAGACAGGAGGCGGAGTAAAGAGATTGTTTGGAGTGAACAAGGCATATATTGGTGATGATTTTCGATTGAATATTGGTAGAAGAATTAGTATTACTACATGGAAGATAAGTGATGATCCCAACCACAATATGGTATTTGATTTTAGCTGTAAGGATTTGGGAAAATTTTCTTTTGTAGGTAAGGGAGTTGGAGACTAGAATAAATTATCAACAATTTACTTAAGAGTTAAAAATTAAAATTAATGAACGACAAGACCAGGTGGGTGGTGAAATTGCTCTTAAGACTATAAACGCAAATAATAAAATGGGGTAGTAGGTTAGTAGTGAAATTGCCACTGTGGCATGTGTTCCATTGAATTTAAATTATATTACAATTCTGTATTGTTATGTTACATGATTCTTTGTTTTAAGTATTTGGCATTAAAATTAACAGTAAAAAGGATAAAAAAATTTAAAAGTATACATCTATGCACAGGTATATTAAAATCTTTTTTGCAACCCCTTCATCAAGGATGAGCAGCACAAACATTTTGCAATAGAATAGTATGTAGGACTTTTCAGCTCATCCCTTTAATGTGTGTATTTATGTTAGTAATTTATTTTCAGTTTTTGATGTAAATTTTAATTATTATATTCTGTCTTTTGTGATAGGTGGATGTAGTGAGTGAAGAAGAAGATGAAGAAGAAGTAATTCCGTTACCAACAGACAAGTATAAACCAGCTTCACTTGAGAAGATGATTAGCTTGGTGGCCATACTAGCTGAGAGATCCCGTGGTGCAGATCATCTTCTCAAGCTTTCTACTTCTGATCTGAATGCTATTGCTGGTGGAAAGGTAGATACAGGTGTCAGTAGTTATCATCTTTTAAATACAAATAATATTTAAAATATGTGTATCTAGTAGTGTGTACTGTATAATACCAAAATCATTTCTGCTTTTAATTAAATGTAAAGCTGCAAATGAAATATTTTACAGGGATTTCCATTCTTACATCAGCAGATAAAGGATTCCATCAATCTTCATCAGACACGGAATCTCATATATGCATTATGTCGTTGGAATGAAAGATTGGCCGTTCACATAGTTACTATGATCTTTCAGTCTATAACAAAGCACTCGGAGGTAATTATAAAGAAGAATATGTCTAATATAATATTGCAGTACCTTAATTTTCTAAACATAATTAACAAAACAGTTTTTATAGGTTTTTTCCGCACCATTACTGTCTTAGTTTGGCAATGCCTTTTGAAAACTTTTGATTTTGTTAATTTAATTTACATGAAGCACATGTGCCAGTGGTATATTTCATGGTTATTTTTAATTTTGAGTTCTTGAGCACAATTTCGCCATCCTCATACTTTTGCCCTACAAAAATCGTATACAGGGTGTTGTAAGATTATAACTGTTACAAAGACTGTAACAGTCCACTCCTCCAAATCTGCAAGACTCATTCAAATGCTTGCATACAGTGGTGTATTTGAGAGAGCAGCTCATCTTAAATTCTATCACCAGAGGCAATGTATTTAAACTTTAGAGAAAACTTCAGCGCCCTATAATTCTGATTATCAAAACAGAAATAGTAAAGGTTTTTATTTCTTAAGTACTGACAAATAAAACTTATTAACTTTATATTAGACTATGACTTTATTTCAAATTATCTTTCCCTTGAACCAAGCCACTGACTGACAGATAAATTTAAAGATAAATTGTCAGAAGAATCCTGCTGCCACATAGTTCCAAAAAATTAATTTACACCGCATTTGAAATTTTCTATCATTTACAGTTTCAACAGTCCAAAATCATTACCTGTAAGTTACGGAGCATTTTCAAACGAAAATTGTTCACTTCAACTTTATTCTCATTATTTTCATTCACCTACATATATGCTTCACACTATGTCAGTCTATTGCACAACTTGGCATATCAACTTAACTGAAGCAAAACTTCTCTATGCAAATCTATTTTGCTGATCCTGAAACATGCACAAATTTAATACTAAAATCGTTTGGCTGAGTTGTCTATACGTAGGGAGTTTACTAATAGCCATACATAATACTTTATCCTGTCGCCATTGTTTCAAAACCTAAACACTGAAGTTATACTTGGGTCTGCAGACAATTATTCTGAGCCATTACTAAACCTTCTCAGAGACTTATGACACATTATACTTCAATCTGCCAAATCATTTACTCACCCAATAAACATTGAATCAGATTTCAGTTACCAAACAACAAAGCTAACAAAATTTCACTCCAGCTGAAAGATGTTTTTCTTTTCCTGTGGGCAGAAAGATATGCTCCCTTTCATGTTCAGCAATGGACTGCTCCACTTCTCCCAGCTCAGCCCTACTTATAACATCTGAATATGACGCTATCCCACCCGACACCTCCATAAGGCGCCGTTCTTCCACTAAGCACTGATAGTACAACTTTTACCCTTTGTGCTTCTCAAACCATGGTGCCACACTCTGAAACAGCCCAATATGGCCCAAAAACACTCAAATATACCCTAAATAAACCAATGTAATGTTACAGTGTCCAGGAATGAAAGGATAATCCTTAAACCACAGATAGGTCACATCATTTCCTACTGTATGACAAAATTTTATTTTAGTAAAAGTCTCACAATTTTTGAGATATTGATTTTTTTAAATTATTTTTTTGAAACATGTGACTTTGTTCAGTTTATTCCATGCCATATCTACAAATTAAAACTTTTTGAACCCTGTTTTTTTTTTTAATGGATGTTCTTTTTTTTCTTAAAACGTTAAAAAAAACTTGTAAAAAAATGTAAAAGGTATAATTATTTTAAACATGTATTAAAAAAATGATATTAATGATTTTTAAAAAAAAAAGTTTTTGCTATGCGTGCATACAAATAATAGACAGAATAATTGCAAGTAATATTTTTTATTTTGTTAATTATAAAAAGCGTAAGATCAGAATGGCCACCATTTGCTCTTATGCACTTGGTACATGCTCTTAGTACATTTTGTTTACACCACAGGCTGTTAAAGTCAGCCGTTTGAATAAATTTATATATACTTTTTACATATGATTTTTAAAGTTTTTTTTAACATTTTAAGAAAAAAAGAACATTGTTTTATATGACTCAAACATCCTTGAGTAAATTTTTTTTAAAAAGCAGGTTTCAAAGAGTCTTAATTTGTAGAAATGGAATAAACTGAACAAAGTCACATGTTTTGAAAAAAAATCAACATCTCGAAAACAGAGAGACTTTTACTAAAATAAAATTTTGAAATATAGTAGGACATGATGTGACCTACCTGCGGTAGCAGGATTATTCTTTCATTCCTGGACAATCTATATATTTGTGAAAGATGTGTTTTCTTTTGTGTGTGTGTGTGTGACAAACCATTTATCTCTCTTCATACATAACAAAAATTGATAAATGAGGTATCATTTTAAAGATTGATTTGCTAATGTCACAAATTAAGAAAGGAATTTTTTTGAATTCAACATTTCCTAAAAAGTGATTGTGTGTGATGTTGTCGCGCTACTGGGTTATAATTATAAATATAACTCAGTTCTACGCTTTTAACAGATTAACATTTATTGTTCCCAATTCTTATTCTTCTAGGAACTACATTGGTCTTAAAATATCCGAAGAATGCAAGGTTCTTAAGCAGTGAACTGGTAACAAAGCAACCGTTCGGTCTGTACGTCGCTAAACCTCTAGCTATCTTGATCTTTTCTTATTGCCATGGCAACTTACATTTCCTTGCTAAAGGAGTAAATATATCAATCTTTGTTTTATTTCATGGCACAAAATATGATTTTCTTATGAAATTATCCTGTTCTGTCACATGCCTCCTCAAGTTCACCATGTCTTTGCTTAAAAGACATTGGTAAACTTATAAGAATAACCTTGCATTCAGCGATCTTCTTTCCTCTGTTCCTATTAGAATTGTTTACAAAACATTTTACAAAACTCTTCTTAATACTAACAACATAATGAAATGAACTAAAAAAAACATGTATTGTCTTAATGAAAACATATATACATACAGCATTCTAGCTTAACACCACACAAATGCAAGTCCTGTCGCGGTATTGTCTTGAAATATTTAATAATGTAAACATACATACATGCAGCATTCTAGCTTAACTTCATACAAATGCAAGTCCTGTCGCGGTATTGTCTTGAAATATCTAATAATGTAAACATACATACATACAGCATTCTAGCTTAACATCACATTACCATGACATCAAAATAAAATGTAACTGACTACATCTTTCCAAGTCAAAGCTACACTTTCTGATCTAAGTAGTTTCATTTCTTTTAAACTATTGATCAGGCAATCGTTTTGGGCAAAAATAAAAATTATTAATTATTTTCCCATGAATATAACAATTTCTACTGTCCATTTCAACCACATTTGTGTACGTTTGTGAAAACAGATTAACTATTTGGAAGTAGTTACTCCACAAGGAAAAAGGTACCTGGACCAAAAAAAATATTTTTATAGCATTAAACTATTGGACATGCTTCATTTTTATTTTATTTCTTCAGTACATTACATTATATTCTCCCCATAAGTAATAACTTCTCTCCACTTTACTTCATCTTGAATATTCATATCTAGGCTATGAGATGTAACAACAGAGTCATTTGAAGGTTCTACCTGGACCTCAGCTATGCCTGTGTTAACCAAATCCTGAACCTTTCGGTATCATTTAAAGGCAATGCCTAGATAGTGGCCTTATTTACAGGAACTGAGTCTTGACTGTGCTGCCCTCTCTATATATTTTACTTCTTAATTCATAACACATTTCTAACAACAGAGTAGATACCTGGAAGCAGTTACAGTACTTGCAAGGAAAAAAAAGGTGCCTGGACCAAAAATTATTATTATAGTTTAAATTCTTCATACCCTTGTGTCGAAAAAGAACTCCAAGAGGAAATATTAGGAATAATCTTTAACATATTTTACCTCGTTTTGTAAGAAGTGGTTATTAAAAATAAATATTAAAACTATTACTTGATGAGAATAGTTACTAGTAAGAGGTACCTGGACCTTGAAAATTATTTTTATAGCATTAAACTATTGGACATGCTTCGCTGCCCTTTTTTTTTTTTTTTTTTTTGTAAAAAGTTGTTTTGAACTTAACTTTTTTCCTGTTCAAGTAGTGGGTTGGTGAGTACATCATTATTTTCTTTCTCACTTTTTTCCTGTTCAAGTAGTGGGTTTGTGAGTACATCATCATTTTCTTTCTCACTTTTTTCTTGATCAAGTAGTGGGTTTGTGAGTAAATCATCATTTTCTTTCTCACTTTTTTCTTGATCAAGTAGTGGGTTTGTGAGTAAATCATTGTTTTTTGCTTTACTTCTATCTGAGAAACTATAGGGGTTGACGATTCAGAAGTGTCATTTTCTGGTATGTAGCTAGTATTGAATGATAATGATGTGGTTGTATTATATGTACTAATTGTTAGTGGCAAAATGGAGTCCTTTGTATCAATTGTCATTTGTATTGGTTTACTATCTCCTAATGTTCCCTCAAACTTAGTGTGAACATCAGATAGTTGTAATGAAGTTGGTTGCTCAATATGAGCAATACCAGGCAATGTGATTGAAATTGTCTGCCTTTTATCAATAACTTCTTTCCCACTGTTTATTTTTTCTCCAAGGGTATTTTCTACATACAAAATTTGTGAAGTTTGGCTGTCATTTAATTCTGAAAGAAGTGTGGTTTGAGTTTGTAACTGTGCAGTTAGACTGTCCGTTAGGTCCTTTATCTGTGTAGTGAAACTGTCTTTTAGGTCCTTTATCAGTGCATTTCGACTATCTAGTTTTGAAATTTGGTCCTTTATCTGTGCATTGCAACTATCCATTTTTGAAGTTTGGTCCTTTATCTGTGCAATTAATAGGACAAGCAGCTCATCTGTGGAAGGTTTGGTGGTATGTTTGCTGGTACAGGGTGTTTGTTCAAGCCTTTCATTTGGCTGAGATTGACCAGAAAACCCCAGAAAATCTTCTCCAGGAGTGGATGTAGAAAATTGAGTCACGGTCAAAGAATCCCTATCCGGGCTATTCAGCATAACGCTGTTGGTGGGAAGGTTTATATCTAACATTGTGTTAGTAGGAAGATTGGATTCTGTATGTGAGTTAACCTCTTTTACCGGCGATAATTCACCAGTTAATCCTCTCTCCATCTTGAAAAACCAGAGAGACAGGTAGATTAATATTCAGGAACTGAGAAAAGTTGCTGCGAAAAAATAAATAAGTAATTCTCGTAATTACAACAGGAAGATTACAAGAAGAAAGTACGATCTTAGTAAGTGAGTTGCCCACTATTTGATAAATAGTACCGTTTGAATAAGGCACGCGAGTGTTCAGTATAATCAAAACATACCAAAAGAGCAAAAAATGAAATGGTTTAACAAGTTCTATTCAACTCCAAAGTTCGTAAATATTCCGACTTCAAAATGAAACCATGAAATTAACTACAAAGCTTCACCCTTGGAAGGTATTTTATAGTCATTTACGTCAGGACGCTCCACTGGTAACGCCTCATAAACATATACTTAACTTAAACGAAAGATTCGTGAACAAATCTCGCCGACAGCAGATATATGTTTACTCCAAAGACTGTAGCTTCGTCGTGTCTGTTATCCGCGACCAGATGTTCGTCGTAGATATGCTCCAACAGCCAGAGATGAAAATAATTATATCATCGTTCTCGTCGTCGTAAATTCCAGCGATTCTTCTCGCGGCGTTGTCGAATCTTTGTCGTAACTGTTAACTGCTTTTCCTTCCGTAGCCAAGTTGCTGTTGTTGATACACTTTTTTCACTGCCGAGTCATCTACACATCGCCATGTCGCGCTCCTGGTTATAATTATAAATAAATCTTCTTGGTTATTTATTATGATTGACATTTATTGTTCCCAATTCTTATTCTTCTAGGAACTACATCGGTCTTAAAGTATCCGAAGAATGCAAAGTTCTTAAGCAGTGAACTGGTAACAAAGCAACCGTTCGGTCTGTACGTCGCTAACCTCTCGCTATATCTAGATCTCTTATTATTGCCATGGCAACTTACATTTCCTTGCTAAAGGAGTAAATATATCAATCTTTGTTTAATTTCATGGCACAAAATATGATTTTCTTATGAAATTATCCTGTTCTGTCACAATGTGCCACTTATCTCCCTTCTTATCTAATCAAAATTGATAAATAAGGTGTCATTCTAAATATTAAGGTCTCTGAATTGGAAACAACGTAAATTAAGAAAGGAATTTTTTTCAGAATTCGACCTGTAAAGGGCAGAAGTATCATCATTTCTAAAAGGTTTTTCTTGGTGATGGCTCGCATTTGGGAGGACGGCGGTTCGAATCCCCGTCCGGGCATCCAGATTTGGGTTTTCCATGGTTTCCCCAAATCACTCCAGGCGAATGCCGGGATGCTTCCTTCAAAAGGCCATGGCCGAATTCCTTCCCATTCCTTGCCCCCATCCTTTCCCGTCTCTAAAGACCACGTTGTTAAAAAGGGACATTAAACAGTTACAAAAAAAAAAAAAAAAAAATTCTTGGTGATGGGCCACCTATCTACTTTCATGCCTAACTAAAATTGATAAATGAGATGTCATTTTAAAGACTGGGCTCTGCGTTTTGGTAAAATCATAAATTACAAAAGAAATTTAGGGGAACTCAACCCGTAAAGGGCAAAATAGTTATCTATCAAGGTCAAACATATGAAACAGTTCAGAGGCAAACAGCTAAGCTTTGCTGTCATAAGGCAGGATTGATCGCATTACCATTATATAGCAGCACCACTTATTACAGAGAAATCAGCGATCTGTGTGAATTTTGTACAGTAAGGAGCGTTCTGTAATTTTTTATATTTTTTTATTTCTGTTAAGTAATGTTTGGCTTAGTAACATAAATTACCCCATTTTTGTGTCATATGTATATTTTATGCATTCAAAAGTTTTTCTAATTGCTTGGTAAAATGGTGTAAGTTTTTTGTTAAGTACTTATTTCAGTTGACAAATAACCTGTTACAACAAATGAGACTGTTCTTCTTTCATCCTATTATAAACCATCAACCTCACTATCCATTGTATTTTATTTGCAAAATTTTCATACGTTGATCTAGTTTTAATTTTAAATTCTTTCAGTGTTTTATGAAAATTGTTTAGCGTTTCCCTTGGTAATTTATTCCAATACATACAAAGGAAACTTTCCTCACACCCTTACATCTGCAATCATGTGCCAGCTTGTGGTCATGGTCACTTCTTAATTCTTCAACCAATATCCATCTAGCCTCATCCCCAGAATAAGATTTTTACAGTCCCAGCACTGTCCTCCCGCATTTCCTGTCTTCTAGAGACTCCCAGTCCAACATCAAATCAGTTGCTGATTGTTTTCTGTGGTAAGTTCCACAAATAAATCTAGCTTACATCATCTGCACTCCATCTAACTTCTGTATTTGATAAAATGGTCCCATTATATTTCACCATTGTCGAGAAGAAGTCTGAACAACGATTTGTAACCCACTTTTTTCTCACTTTTCTAGTAAATGCACTAATCATCCTCACCCATAAATTAAGGTTTTCGAAACCTTTTTCCACCTATTGCCCCCAGTGTTTCATGCCTAATTTAGTTTACTATCAAGGATGAAGGAAGAGGGCTACAGCAACAAAAATGATATTCTAACTCAATATTTTAGACCCAGTCCTTGCTTATGAGGATGAAATAAATTTCTCGGTTTGCACAGGCTTCTGCACCTAACCCTGTGAAATGAATGGTTGTTTATGAACAATAGTTCTGAGAGGATGTGGGGATAGTGATGAAAATAATATTGTTGGTAATGTTAAATTTCTAGGGAAGATCAATCATACAAAAAAAAATAAAAAATAATAATAATAATAATAATAAGTAGCATGTAAGTAGTGAAAAAACGTCTTAAAAATAAGGAAAATAAAGTTTAAGAAAAATGAAAGAATAAACTGTACTTGCAAGTAGTTGGTTTACCAGGATGGGTTGATGAAGAAGGAAAGTATTAATCAAGATTGAGAATTAGAAGGTATCCAGAACATGTAGGCAGGCCAATTCTACCTGTGGAGTTCGGATAGTGGATGTGATTTTAGGACCGAGCGTGGTGGGTGAGCAGTTAACACTCTGTCCTCACATTTGGGAGGACGCCGGTTCGAATCCTCATCTAGGCATCCAAATTTTGGTTCTCCATGGTTTCCCCAAATCACTCCAGATTAATGCCGGGATGCTTCCTACAAAAAGGCCATGGCCGAATTCTTTCCCATTCCTTGTCCCCAGTTCCATCCTGCCTCTAATTACCTCGATGTTGATGAGGTAAAGCCAAAAGTATTAAAATAATAATAATAATAATTGATTTTAGGTGCTAATCTGGTAGAACGATTTTTGTCAATTTTTGCTCTGACCAATTAGCTTCTTGTCCAGTGTTTCAATTCTTGCGTGTGTGATGGCTAATCCAACTCTGATGTTTATTTTTATAAATCATTTTGCTCTTGTTAAAAAATAAATTCAAGCAGAGTCAAGATTTTCATATGGAAATGTTTAATCTCAGGAAGGAAATAAAGCAAAATGACATGGTGTATGTTAAACATTTTGCAGCAGGAACTGTTGCATGGAAAAGAGCCTTGGCACTGAGTAATACAAGGTAAATACCAAAAGTAGTAGGACTGATTTTATAAAAAAATTGTATTGAAGATATGTTTACAATTCCTTCATTCTCTTCGAAATAGCACCCTTGGGCAGCTACACACTTAGAATTACGCTGCTGCCATTGGCCGTGCGCCTTCTGGAAGTCAGATTCGGGGACGCTGTTGAGAGCCCTCGTCGATGCTGCTTGAACGTCCTGGATTGAGTCAAACCACTGTCCCTTCAGCTGCCTTTTCATCCGTGGAAATAAAAAAAAGGTCAGTTGGAGCCAGATTTGGACTGTAAGCATCGTGGCAACGCCGAATCGGGCCAACAGAGGCCTTCCACGTTCTCCCGTCCAACGAAGGCTCGCATGAGCAAATCAAAGATCAAGACAATGGTAACCGTGGTTTTTGGCCGTTGTGGGGTAATTCATTAGGAGTTCGTTCCCCCTGGGGAAACTGTCAATTCGAACTTTTAAGTGCAAGTGCTAACCCGCCTGCAAAACCAAGTGAATCGCGTCCAACAAGTCATCTCCGACAACTGGACTCTGCATCACGACAGTGCGCCGTGCCATGGCGCGCTCGCTCTTCATGGGGCAACTGTTGAACCGATTCGACATTGCGACGTTGCTGCACCCCACCTACAGTCCTGATCTGGCTCCATCTGTTTTTTACTCCCACGGATGAAAAGGCAGCTGAAGGGACAGTGGTTTGACTCGATTCAGGACATTCAAGCAGCATCGACAAGGGCTCTCAACAGTGTCCCCGAATCTGAGTTCCAGAAGGCGTACGGCCAATGGCAGCAGCGTAATTCTGAGTGTGTAGCTGCCCGAGGGAGCTATTTCGAAGAGAATGAAGGAATTGTAAACATATCTTCAATAATTAAAAAAAAAAATCAGTCCTACTACTTTTGGTATTGACCTTGTAGAATGGGGAAGACTGTGTTTGTTGGCTGAAGTTGGAGGCATACTGGAAGTTCAGAGAGGGTTTTGTAGAAGAGGGATCTCATTTCTGTAGAGGATGAAGGCCTGGAAAGTACTGAGTGACCAGGATTGGACTGTGATGTTTTTTGAGGGTTTTTGGTGGTTGATAGGCTGAGCAGGTTGTGCTGTGGCATGCAAAAATGATTTTTGAATCAAATTTTGTGGATAATTAGAGATATCAAATGTGTGGGTTAGAGAGTTTGCAACTTCCACAAATGTCAATGCTGTAGAGGAGGGAGCTGTTAGTGTGATAAGAATGGCAGCTGCCAAACTGAAGATACTGTTGTAAATTGTCAGATTTGATATGGTCAGATGAACTGAAGTGGCCATTAGAGAAGGACAAATCCACATCCAGCAAAGTGGCATGGGTGTGAGAATAGTCCCATGTGAAGTTGGGGATGTTAAAGGTATTGAGACCATTAAGAAAGCTATTTTCCATATGGGTCCAGATCATAAAAATGGGCTTTCCACCGGACATCATACAGAAATGACTGTTCCAGACAGTCAAGGAATAGTTTTGCATTATTGAGACCCATTGCAGTGCCAAAAATCTGAAGGTAAATTTTATCTTCAAAGGGGAAAATGTATTTTGGTATCAGGTGGGCCAGGGTGGTGAGGAATGTGTGCTATGGAGGCCTGTTGGGAGCACACCGGTCTAGAAAATGTTGCATAGCAATTAAGTCTGAAAGTATACCAGGGTGAAGAAAGTAAGTACGAGGGTAATTCGAAAAGTAACTTCCATTTTGCTATAGATAAAAAACTTGGATAGTAAAAAATATTTTATTATATACATCTTAAAACTACAGCTTTTTACTATTTTTCAACATAGTCACCTTATAAATTTAAGCATTTGTCATAGCGTTTCACTAATTTACAAATTCCTTCTTCATAAAATTTAGCCGCCTGGGCACGTAGCCAATCTTTCACAGCAATTTGTAGTTCGTAATCATCATCGAAGTGTTGCGACACAAGGCACTTCTTCATGTGAGTGAGGAGTTGAAAATCACTAGGCGCCAAGTCAGGGCTGTAAGGGGGATGATTGAAAATGTCCCATTTGAATTTCTTAAGAAACTCTTGAGTCTTAAGGGCACTGTGGGGACAAGCTCTGTCATGCAAAAACACAACACTGAATGACAGCTTACTGCAACATTTGTTTTGAATGGCTCACTTAAGTTTCTTCAAAGTCTCACAATAGACATCTGAAGTGACTGTGGTGCCACTACGTTCCATAAATTCAACGAGCAAAACTCCCTCAGCATCCCAAAAAACTGTTGTCATAACCTTCCTCGTTAAAAACGCTTTCTTCGGCTTGCATGGAGAATTGTTATGGCCCCAGGCCATCGACTGTTGTTTCGTTTCGGCGTTTACGTACGCCACCCACATTTTGTGATCAGTCACTATCCTCTTCAAAAAATCTTCTCCTTCCACGTAGTAGTGTGAAAGGAAGTTTAAGGCAGAGCCCATTCATTTGGTTTTGTGGACCTCTGTAAGAAATTTCGGTACCCCCCTAGCAAAGAACTTCCGGTAGCTTAATTTATCGGTGACAACCTCGAGAAATTTGCTGGACTTGTTCAGAATGTTCAAAGATTGTGAATCTTCGATTTTCACAGACTTTTTCATCAACTTTCTTGACAAGATCATTACTCACAGCAGAAGGACTAACACTCCTCTCTTCATCATGATTGTTTGTTCTACCACTTTTAAAAAATTGGACCCATTGCTGCACAACACCTTCACTCATAACATTCGGACCGTAAACAGTACACAATTGATGATGAATGTCTGCTGTTGAAATATTTTGCACCAAAGGAAATCTTATTTCAGCATGCACTACGCATTTCACAGGATTTTCTCATGTTTTAAGGTTATAACAAGACAATGCGCAAAAGAACGAGGTTCGAACTGTCACACCTGGATGCTTACTGAATCGGGGAACTTGCAGATGTGAAAACGGCGGCGTCCCATGCACGACTACTAGTGCCATGCTAAAACGGAGGTTACTTTCCAAATTACCCTCGTCCCTCGTATAATCTGAGATTTAGTCTCTAAGGGTGCCTGGAATCCAGGATGTGTTGGTACACCAATTTACTTCAGTTGAGTTTAGATGGGAATGTGTACAAGGTGTACATTGATGTTGAAGCATGGAAGGATATTATTAGGCAGATAAGCAGAAATTCCTGACAAGAGGCTGGCATTTGATCTTAGGCAGAAGGCAGTGTGGAAAAATTTTGTCTGTGTTTTTCTTCTCTCTCTCTCTCTCTGATTATTTTGAATGAAATTCTGAAGGAATTGCTTAACAATTAACCTAAAACACTCAAAGAATTTGGAATTAAAGTTTGTAAAGTGTAAGCACATCGGAATAGGAGGTGAGTGGGGAAATTGCACTCAAAGAATTTAATTGCAATTAATTTCAATAATTTAAAGAGACTCTTAATGATAATGTTACAATATGTACTTTAAAAAAGATTATATGCCATTTCATCATACCTTAAAATATTATTTAAAATTAACGTTGAAACAAGCTGTTTTCCAATTGCTTGAAAAGTTCTATGTTAGTACCAGTCCAAAAAGGTGGGGAGACAAATAGGATTGAAAATTAAAGACCAATTAGTCTGATTTCAGTGGTAGGTAAGTTGATGGAGAGCTTGTTATGCTAGCACATCAGAAATTTCTATAAGGAAAGGAATTGGGTTTGTAAATCAGCAACTTGGATTTAAGGGAGGATATTCACGTGAATCCCAATTAGTTTAAGATCATACCAGGGATAAACCATGAGATATATTGATGTGAATAGGAATTCATATGAGAGGACAATGTAGTCTTCACGGGTGTACCGCCGGATAGTGTTGTGGAAACACAATATTTCGACGGCTGGCTCCGCCGTCTTCTTCAGGTGTAGAGACATCTGCACTGGTCGGCTGACCCACAGATACTGAGATGGTTTGGGTGCCGCTCTTCCTTATATACATGTCTGCGTCCGGCGGCTGCATGGCCTCGGCGAAGGCTTACTATGAACCAGGCCCGCAACCAACTGGCGGCTGGCTGCCAGTGGGCGTGGCTATGGTTCTTGTTCCAGCCCAAGCTAATATGAAGCCCTCTACGGCGGCAGCTGGACGGAAGTACAACGTTCTCTGCGAATATTTGCCAAGGCAGGTTTCCATGCCTCACTGAGACATAGACCACTGTCTCTGTTAAATGTGTTGGCCAGTCGAATTTTGATCGCTTCTTTGATGACAGATTCCCAAAAATGTGATGTTCTAGCTAATATCCTAACGTTATTGAACTCTACTTTGTGGCCATGGTCCTACACGTGCTCGGCGATCGCTGATTTGCTATACTGTCCCAGGCGGAGGTGGCGTTTATGTTGTTTACACCGGTTTTCTATAGTGCGGATCGTTTGACCAATGTAGGTCTTTCCACACTCGCACGGTATGCTATAAATCCCCTTAACTCTTAGGCCAAGATCATTCTTGACTGAATGGAGGTTTATAGCACACCGTGCGAGTGTGTAAAGACCTACATCGGTCAAACGATCCGCACCATAGAAAACCGGTGTGAAGAACATAAACGCCACCTCCGCCTGGGACAGTATAGCAAATCAGCGATCGCCGAGCACGTGTAGGACCATGGCCACAAAGTAGAGTTCAATAACATGGTTGTTCAATAAGTTTTATCGTTCAATAAGAAAAACATGATTTTGTTGTTTGAAATACATTTTATTATTCAATATAATGTTGCTGAACTTCAGTAAACTTGTTCCAGGTTATCTTCTAATTTATGGACCCCATCCCTGAAGGGAGAATCTGGAAGACTGTCTAAGTAGGCTTCCACAGCTGTTATTACCTTTTTGTTCGATGAAAATCATTTTCCACACATGAATTTGTTTTTAGATGTGGGGACAGCCAGAAGTCAGAGGTAGCCAAATCTTGCGAATAGGGTGGACGTGACAACAATTCGTACTTTAATTCACTGATTTTTTAGCAATATGGGATGGTGCATTGTCTTGATGATTTTTTTTCTTCTGTAAACCAGGTTTCTTCTTACAAATTTTTACATCCAGCTGGTCCAAAAGGTTACAATAATAATCTGAGTTTATTCTTTGACCAGTTTGGAGGTAATCTTTGAACAAAATTCCTTTTGCATCCCAAAAAACCTAATGCTAACACCCACTTGGCCGAATTCTGGACCCCAACTCGATTTGGATTCACACCACTACTTAGCCTATTGTTTTGATTCAGGATCACTGTGATAGACCCAACTCTCATCCATAATGATAAAACAATTTACAAAATCCTTTTTATCCTTTCTAAAACACTCCAAATGTTGCAGAGAAAGTCGCATTCAAATGTGTTTTTATTCCATTGTTAGCCAATGCGGCCCCATTTTTGCACACAGCTTTTGAAACCCAAAACTTCAGCCAAAATATTGCTTACACTGTCTAATGATATGCCTAGAGCTTCTACTAAATCTCTCCCTGTTAATCAACGATCTTCCTAAACCATATCCTGTATTTTTGCTACAATTTCTGATGTTGATGCACTTTTCATACCCTTCATGTGGATCATCTTCAAGAGTTGTACGACCACATTTAAATTTAGCAGCCAATCTTTATACTGTTCTAATTGAAGTTGAAGAGCCCTTATACACTTTTAGCAATTTTTCGTGAATTTGTTTTGGTACTACACCTTCCAAAAATAAGAATTTTATTAGTGCACAATATTCAAATTTTTAAAAATATTTTTTTACCAATATATTGAAATGCATCAACTTTGAACAGCTATAAATATACAAATAAGTTATCAGATCTATTTGAAACTTCACACTTGTTCATAGAAAGGCAGTACCAACTTTAGAAAATTAAAATGACGAACCTATAAGTGCCATCTCTTATCGAATGACAAAACTTATTGAACAACCTTGTAAATTTCCATTGGGGCATTGGCATGGGCTCCTTCTCTACATGTTTCATTCGCCTGCTTCCCTGGGGTAATTGAGTTATCATTTGATTAGTTTTGTGCTCAATCTGGTCTAACCTTCACCCGTTGAAAGTCTGACATGTGATTCTTCTTTCTCGGTGAGGATTTTTTCCAGATTTACGTCATGTTTCCAAACAGTATATCCGGAGAACTATGGGATTTGTCGGTAGCATATGGAAAAAGACCTCTTTTTCACATTTAGTTCTTTTAAAATGTAGGTAGTGGTTCGTTTTTTCATCTGTAGTATTCTTCTAGATGCCAATATCTCAAAAGTATCTATTCTTCTAAGGTCTCCTGCCTGAAGGTCACTGTTCCTATGCTGAAAATACTAAAACCTTAAGAAGACTAAATTTGGCATGTCACTTTATGGAAAGGTTCTTCCAGATGGCATTTTTCTTTGACACAATGTCTCTTGCAAGTACTATTCTTTGTTATATTTACTTTAACAACTGCCATCCTTACCTGCCATTGGAGAAATTGATTCACCCCTCAAAACCTTCTGGATAATCTGTCTGTGACATAAATACAGACTATCTGTTATCCTAAGTTTGCTATTATCTTTGTTCATTGACAAACACAGATTCCTGCTTTCATTCTTAACTCTCTTCAGAATTTCATTCATATCAACTTCTGATCCAGCAACTGGTGAAGTGTGATCAACAAAACTAAGATTGTCTGTTGTTCATCCTCCGAGTTTGATTCTGCAATCACAACCGTGTAGACATTTCCTTACGATGTATTCTCCATAGATATTTAATAGTGAAGGAGATAGAATGCATTGCTTTATTGACACATCTAGAGTAGTTTTTGAGAAGATCTTTTCATATCTGAAACAGCTTGACTTATATTTTATCTTTCATTTGTCAGCATTGTGGAATTGGCCATCTGGTAGTATTTAGGCAGTTTACAGTAACTGTTTGAAGTGCATACAGGGTTGATTTCCAAATGCTACTCCAAAACTACACGCTACACAAATAGAATAAGCCATGAATTTGAATGCAAAAGTAACAATTTACTGACAAATGGCAGCACTATCTTCTCTTAGTCAATATTCTCTTTAATGACTTAAATGTTGACATTATTTAAAGCGCCATTTTAAAAAATATATATATATATAAAATCTGGCATACATTATTACAAATTCATAAATTAATTTGCCAACCTACAACTTTAAATTTGAATATGACAGTTTTATAAACATTTGACCTACCACATATGACATCTGTTAAGCTTATTAGTTTAAACTTCTTCCTTCCACTTATCCCAGCACCTGGGTGACAGGTCTTCACTCGGCATTTTTCGATTTATGTTCAGTATGCAAGATTTCATCAAAATCCTTAGAGAAGTTTGTGAGGATTTAATTTTATCTATTTACAAGAGTTGCTCATATAATAGTATTAGATTGGATAGATTAAATATATAGGCAATATAAAAACCTAACCAGAAGGTTGGTTGGATCCTCCAGTAGGACACATACTAAGCCATTGTATCGGAGGTAGGACGGCCAGTTCCTTTCCTCCTACAATCTAACATAGAATCCGAACCACACTACACCCCAGTGTAGTTCATATGATCAAATACAAATCTTAAAAATTCTTGCCCCAACTGGGATTTGAACCCGGTATTGTACTCAGAATTTTTTGATAGCTGTAACAACATTTTTCCCACTTATTACATTTGAGCTGCCAGACCATTCCATATTTGTTATACATTCAATATATTTCTTTCCTACTTACATAACAACTGCAGTCGTTTAAATAAAAATTGTGAATGATAGTTAGATATTTTATTTTAATGGCAGCGTTTCATTAATAGAAACCTGCTTAGGTCAAATTTCGTCAGGATTTTCTTGAATTGAGTCTTCACGGGACGAAGTTCGAGTAACTTGTTGAGACGATTTTCTTTTGGGTTTTCTTGAGATGAGTCTTGGCTGCGTGAAGTTTGATTGTATTTAAAACAATTCTTTCAAGGCTTCATAGTCATTTCGAAGTTCTCAGTTGCTTACTACAACCAAAGTTAAAACACTAGGCTCACTGGTGCCTCAAAATTCTCGAGATTGCATGGCGTTAAAAATTTTTTGTTTAAGCATCTTCTTTCCCCCCCCCTTTTTTAATGGCTTCCTAGGTATTTTGACATGCACTTTTCCTGGTTCGAATCAAAGAGAATCTTAAATAACATCAGTAGGCATTATGTGAAACTTCTACAACAGCTGTTTCTGAGCTAAAAATGCTGCTGCTATTGTGTTAATATTGTTTTCAAAAAAGTTTTTTAATGTAAAGAAGTTTGACAAATCGCATCTGGCAAAGCCAATATCTATTTTTAAATGTTTTCCAATTAAACATGCAGTGCCAGTATTCCCACAGGTCAGCTAGTATATAAGAGCTGTTTGTTTAAATATATAAGAGTTCCTAGTTGAAGTCTTTCTGGTACCTGAATTGTCTACGAGATGGCGTTATAGCCATTTTGAGATACCAAGTGCAAAAATTGTTTGTATTTTGTAAAATTGTGTTTTTGCAGGGAAGACAACTATTTAGGTAATCTTAAAAAACAAAATGTTATCTAAATATGAAATTTCTTCAAAATCATTAGAGCCATTTCCAAGATTGCAAATATATACAAGCATTGCTCGTTTAAAGATAAGATTGTTGCAGGGTTGGCTTTTTCATGATGTGATTTGTTAGGAATTTTTCTCACTTTTCACTGAGCCTGATACTTCCCATGTATTGCCATCTGTCTCTGAAATGTGTAGCTATGTTCTGTGTGTGTGTGTGTGTGTGTGTGTGCGCGCGTGTGCATGCTAAGTGTATTTTTGTTTGTGTAATGTGTTGTCTGAGGTGGAGATTGGGAACTGTCCCAGCATTCAGCCTGGTGATTGCAGAAAACTGCCTAAAAGCTGCATCCAGGATGGCCAGTATGTGGCGACCAAGACTCGAACTTGGCCCATAGTACTCAAAACAGTGTGCAAGTCCTTAGTGCACTGAGCCACACTGATGGGTATTAAGCTCATTAGAGTATGAAACACTAATGGCCTTGGCTTGGCCTGCTGTTGTCCAATTCTCTCTCTCTCTCTCTCTCTCTCTCTCTCTCTCTCTCTCTGTGTGTGTGTGTGTGTGTTTACAAATGAGTTTATTCGGTATTCTAGTTTTATAAGACCACAAGACAAACACAATCCCATTTCCAGTGCCTGATACAAAATACAAATCTTCAAATCCCTGCACTGCATGAGCTATTGGGTTGGCAGTAAAATCCTATTCGGAAACATTCCAGCTAATTTTTGTGAGAGTATTTGTTTCATAATCTTTATAATTTGATAAACAAGAAAAAATTATGATTTTGACCATCACAAAATCATCATTTTAGTATAAAAACATTAGCATACATTTTTGGTTCATAGTATTTGCATTGCCAAATAATCTTATGGCATAGTTATTGTGTCTCCAGTATATTATAAAAGATGTTTTCTTCCCAACTTAAAAGAACCAGACCTAACCATCCAGACTTACTTCGTACACATATAAGACTTCATTTTGTATTGTAAGTATGTAATACAAACATTTTGCTTTCAAACAATGCTTTGTAGCTGCACCTTAAAATGAAATCATATGCTCCTGGTAATGAAGTTTGATTGTTCTAATTCTTGTTTCTGGCGAGCAAATTTAGATATTCCAACATCTAGAAACCACTGTGTGTAAAATTTGTTTCATTCATTAAGACCGTGAGCAATTTCCTTAACATTCCTTTTTAGCAACCCAGTTCTAATGCCCTCACTGTCATCAAGCAGTATACATATGATTAAGTCACACTGTTTATTTCATCAATGATAAGCAAAAGAGTAAAAAGAGAGATGTAATACATTGTAAACAACATAGTTAAAAAAAATTCATATAACCTTTTTAGATAATGTTTCATTGACTAAAGCTTAGAACTTTTTCTGACATTTATATCACACTTACTAACACGTGGCAGTTTAATCCACAGACTGTCTTTTTCATTGTGATTATCTTTCTTTCAGTCCCTGTGCTGCATCCGCTTTGAGAACTAATATTTTTGTAAATTCTTGTCCCTGTAAGTTAGTTAACTTCCACAAAGTTGTTAAGATTAAAAAGCTGTTATTGTAGTTGGATATTATAATTAGCTGTCTTATAATAGATATCATAAAGCATCTTCAGTGATCCATTGCTTCTTTCTCATTTCAACTCCAGTGTATAAAGTTATGTTTATTTCCTATATGAAAGTTCTGGTATCGAGATTGGTGACTTAAAAAATGTTCATTTGTCTCCCCAGCTGTGTCAGCCGTTCTTCAAACTACTAACCTTGCTGACAGAGTCTGCAAGTGGTGTAACAGGCCTACCACATTTCACGCAAATTGTGTTACAACGAATCTGGGAGGTGGCGGAGTTCTGCCCACAGAGTACCCTTGACTGGTTGTCAGTGCAGGTGCCCCGCAACAAAGCCGTTCATACGTTTGTATTACAGAACCTGGACAGTTGGGTTGAGCACTTCCTGCTTGGACATCATAACCAACGTGTTCGATCAGGTAAGCCTCATTTATATAATTATAAATTTTCCCCTACATGTCTTCTGATGTTTTGATTGTATGACTCTTAATAACACTAAGGATGTTCCTTGGGAGATAAATTAAAATCGCATAAGCTTTGAGAAGAGTATTCATGTCAACATAAGTTTCGCAGGTGATTCAGCCGGATAGTGTCATCAATGTTTCAACTATTGGCTCTGCTGTCTTCACCAGGTGCAGATAGCTTCAGATAAGCCACTTCCAAGACTGGCTTAGGAGAGGTCATTAATTTGACAAATAACAGCACAAGACGCGCGCACACACACACACACACACACACACACACACACACACACACACACACTAGCAGCTTGACAAAGAGTTGACCCTTTGTGTTGGTGTTTGCTGAATTTATTAATATCTAGGACATAGTTAAATCAGTTTAATCAGAATGTTTATTAAAATATTTGGTTTAACTAGCATATAAGTCAGCTTATAATAAGTTTAAGAGATGCATGCATTGTCTTGATGGGCAGTCATTAAAAGAATTCATTTGATTGGCCTAAGTGTTTGAGAACAACCAGTGATACACAGACGTATAATCAGTCAACCAGGAGTCTAAACACAGAGAAAGAGAGAGAGAAACATGTTTCATGCGATAAATTTCAAGTGGTAAACTTCAGTGTGTGCACACCTCCCGAATCATATGCCTCATTCCCTATCACATGAATAAGGTATAAAACTGAAATATTTTTTTCGCTCATCACAGCCTTCAACTTTGGAAAGTTGTTGAGAAGTATTTAAAAATGTACGTACATCAATCAGGACTATGCTGACACATCAATGAAGATGATAAACATTTAATTGAGATGGTTTTGATATGTGATTCAACCTGATGCTCTAATCTAAGTCACTTTATTCAAGCAATTTAACCTGTCAATAACTATTTCTACATATTTGGCATGGTGATGTTCAGATTGCAGGTTTCTGCACAAGCTAAAGTGACAGAGTTTTTGATAAAACACAATAGAATAGTATTTGGTGAATTGCCATAAAATTAATATTTTCCAAGTGAACAATAAGTGTTGGATTAAATTGACAATTCATTTAATAAATCCAAGACATGTATTGGAATATTCTCCATAAGACAGTTTAATAAACTTGCAATCTTCAAAACTAACCATATTTATGTGATCATCAACATTTTGACACCAAGCGTGGTAGGTGAGCGGTTAACGTACTTTCCTTGCACTCGGGAGGGCGCTGGTTTGAATCCCCGTCCGGGCACCTAGATTTGGGTTTTCCGTGGTTTCCCCAAATCACTCCAGGCAAATGCCGGGATGTTTTCTTCAAAAAGGCCATGGCCAAATTCCTTCCCCACTCCTTGTCCTCAATCACATCCCGCCTCTCATGATGTCAACCAGGTGTAAAGCCAAAACTTAAAAAAAAGACATATCAGTCAATTATATTTATTAAAAACCTTCATTAAGTTTTCAACACTCCTAAAATCCATGTTTGAACAGCAACAAGTACATTTTCTTACAGCTGGAGTAGCCCATGCCATGTCTGCCATGGTGCTTACCTCTTGCAGGTGAGTCACTTTTTGTTCTTGGCCCCCGTCTGTGCCTATTGACATTGCACCTTCCCACCTATATGTGTAGATGGTTCAAGAATTTCCAGATGAGACGGTTTTGACCATTTCATGGTGGAAGCAGTTCAGGAGGTCTAATACCAGCCAATAGTTAGGTGTTGGCTCTGATGCAATTGTGTGTTGTAAAAAGTAAAATTTATAGGACAATTCTTGTTTATTTTTTATAAATAATTTTTTACGACAATCGTGAACTAAAAAATAACAAAAACCTCTGCGGAAGAAATCGTGTTTCACTGCCTTTGTCATCAAATTTCACAGTAAAAGTTATTTTACGATATGCGGTTCAATCGTTTCTCCTATGCAGCAAGTTTTAAGCTAGTCATTGGCAACCACTTGTCCCTGAAGCGACAGGAACGTATCTGATTTTTTATGGTAGGCTACTCAATTATGTGTTTGAAAAGTACAAATTAATAACACTAATCATTCTTTAATTCTCCACGAACAAAGCGAGCACGACGTTCCGTCTTCGACATAGTGTAGGTAACTGAAACAATAAACCAGTCACTTCACAATAATCAGATATACAACTAACTTCCATAAATGTTTAAACACTGAGCAAAACAGTTGAATTATGTTTAACGAAAGGGGGAATAAGGAGCGAGGTGTGGCAATCCTGTTTACTTCCTATACATCTGAGAACCCATCAACTGGTAATTTTTAAAATTTCTTAATAACCGGACGTTTAGTGCCCGGTCGCATTGTAGTAAACCTGACAAGAACAGAACAGGACAGGACGGTCGAAAACCGGATGGTTGGCAATCCTAGTTGGCAGTAATGTATAACGAAGTTGAATGAACGAGTCTGTACAAAGTGTAACAAAAAATTTATTTGAAACATTTTATTTTAAAAAATGCCGAAATCGCACCCAAGCACAACTAAATCTCAAAAGGGATACGAGAATCTGTTTCCGTGGGTAGCACCTGATCCAAATGACAATACAAATGCTATTTGCATTTGGTGCAAAAAAACGATCAATGTTTCGAGCATGGGAAAAAGTGCTTTACAAAGTCACTCTGAGAGTAAAAAACATAAAGGTTTTAGTGCAAATTCACAGAAGATGTTACCATTGGATGTATTTATGAAAAAGTTTGGAACTTCAAAGATGAAATTGGACACGAATAACAATGGATCAGTTTAAGGTATTTTCCGATTTATCTGTACGCAATTTTTAATGCTTTCAAGTTGTACAGTTTTTATTCTGTCTCTAAGTGCCTATATCTCTGTGAAAAATATTTAATTAATTGTTTATAAAAAGAATGATATAATTATTGTTTACAATAATTGAATCAATCGACTCTCATTATCGGTACATTGTAACTTACGATACGAATATTAGTTCCGTTATATTTTCGCTCGAAATTCAAAATTAGGATACAAATAAACATGAATATAATTTAGATTGTATTTCAATTTTTCATTATTTGTTTTTTTAACAAGAATTTGTTATACATAATTTGAAATTTAAAAATATATAAAAAGTTTATGCGCACATATATTTTACTTAAAGTTTCATTATTACTGCTATCATTATTCGGCATAGTAAACTTTTAAAACCCTTCAACAGAACCGTCACAACAGAGTCCCGCATCTGTACCGACGGTGGAAGCCGAGTGTCTATTGTACTCAATTTTTAACCTAAAATGAACATTATTATTCTCTCATTGTATATTGCTTACTAGCTACTAAACATTATTTATTGTTTTTATAGCGATTCCAGTACATAACGGAACAGTATCCTTTAAGCAACAGAACGAGCCGAAGAAGCAATCGGTAATGCAGTCATACCTACTCTCGGAACAGGTTACACGAACTGAAATCCTGTGGTGTTTGTGCACCATTAGGAGTTGGATTGTACGTGGTTATTTACTTCATTATTTCTGGACAGTCAAATTGCATGTAAGATGCAATTACAAAAATCGAAAATTTGTTACTGCATCATCTATGGGATTGCTCCATACTTAAAGAGTAAATTTGTCGATTTAATTGAAAAATGTGATTTGGTTGTGTTAGAATTCGATGAAAGTTTGAATACTGTTTCTAGAACGACTCAAATGGACATGCATATCTGATTTTGGGACCACGAGAAATCATTAGTATCGACACGATATTATGATTCCGTTTTTTTAAAGCGCACAATGGCAAATGACTTGCTTAAAGGTTTAACCGGTTCATTTGGTTTAGAAAATATTAACAAAATTGTGCAGTTGTCCATGGATGGACCAAATGTAAATTTAAAACTTTTTAATGACTTTAACAAGGAACTGAAAGAATCCTTCGATGGCTTACAGCTTTTGCAAGTTGGTAGCTGTAGTTTGCACTTTGTCCACGGCGCATTCAAAACAGACATATCTGAAACCAATTGGGAAATTGTGAGAGCATCTCATAATTTATTATATGACTCGCCTGCACGAAAGGCACAATATATGGAAATAACTAAATCTTCATCCTTTCTGGAATCATTGTGTGGAACACGATGGGTGGAAAATGCCAGTGCTGCTGAGAAAGCCGTGGAAATTCTGGAGAATATTCGAGCATATATTACTGAAACAAAGAAAGAAAAAAACACTTCTACATCACAGAGTTTTAAAATTGTTTCTGAAGCTGTCAGTGACAAATCACTAGGTCCGAAATTGACTTTCTTTAGTTCAACAGCCCATTTGCTGGAAACTTTTTTTACATGATTTTCAGAGTGACGTCCCGATGGCTCCACTTTTATATGACGAATTGAACAATCTTTTGAACACTTTGATGCAACGGGTAATTAAACTGGATGTCCTTAAAAGCACTAAATCTTTGATGAAAATCGACTTACAGGATACAAAGAATTTGATTTTTGTAAAAGATTTCGATTTGGACTTCGCTACAAGAAGTGCACTAAAGAAAGTCAAAGAAGTTTCTGAAAAGGAATTCTTATATTTAAAAGAAAGCATGCGATCATGTATTATTGCTATAATTCAAAAACTTCAAGAACGATCGCCACTAAAATATAACTTAACACATGCAATTTCCTGCTTGAATCCAGCAAATGCATTAATACACGAAACAGCGCAAAAAAGATTGACCTTATGTCTTGATACTTTGGTAACAAATGGAAGAATGTCAGGTTCCAAGGCAGACCGTGTGAAGTGTGAGTTTCTTGATCTTTGCAGGGACAAAAGAGTTGAAGAACATTTGAAATCCTTCAAGAGAAGCGAAGGTCGCCTAGATCAGTTTTGGGTTGATATAATCAACATGTCTTTGAAGCCCTGTCCAAACTTCCACGACTTTATGGAATTGATTTTGATAATTTCATATGGAAACGCTTCTGTTGAACGAGGTTTTTCCATAAACTCTCAGTGTATTATTGAAAATCAAAGTAAAAAATGCCTTGTTGCTCAAAGGTACATTTATGATGCAGTCCAGACGGCTGGTGGAGTTCACTCTTTTAACATTGATAAAAGTTTGATACAATATTTTCGCAATGCTCATCTTTGTACAAAGATGATATGAAGAATCAGAAAAATAAAATCGCAAAACAAAATGAGGAACGACTGATGAAAAAGCGAAAGCAGGATGAGATCAAAGAATCGGAAGCAAAAAGGAGCAAAATTTTGACTGAAGCGTCAAAAATCTCAATATAGATAGTTTTAAAAAATAACCTTTTCATTAATTTATATCAAATACAGTATAAGTACATTATAATGTATTATGTAAATGAAATATTATTTATTTTATCTTTAAAATAAAGATTATATACGTTGTTACAGTGATGTATTATTTTTGTCGTCACAATTACCGTTTTTAATGCAAAAAAATTATAAATTTGTTTCAGTTTCTTTGATTTACTGCGTTAAACATTGTAGAACATATATATTCGTGTAACGGTGTAATAAATAATATATTTTTGAAAAAATTGTTAATATTTAAAAAAAAATAAACCTGGAAAAAAATTTAAACATCCAAAAACCGGAAAAATTTTGTATTTTTTTTTTTAATATTTAAAAACAATCAACCTCGGAAAAAAATTTTAAACCTTGAAAAAGAGGGAAAGAGCCTTGAATTTTAAAATGACTCTTCGCTGGATACGCTGAAACTCCTTGGCCATATTTATGCAATTACATTGGATTTAAATAAAGATTGGGAGAATAATGTTTTATGAATTCAAGCTGTGTTTGCCTAAAATTTCTACAATCAAGACTCACATTTCTAGCCTTAATAATTTGAAACAACACATGAAAAGACTGCATAGATCCAAATATTTGTAAAAGTAGAAGCAGGGTCAACTCGTGGGATAAGGAAAAACAATACAAAGCCTTCAACTGCTGCGGTTTCTAGTGTAGGTAGCAGCAAAAGTATATATATATATATATATATATATATATATATTGAATATTAGGATAGGATAAAAAACCACCACTTACCAAAGAAGGGAATTCCTGCAGCGTTGGTACATGAACACACAAAGAATATAATTTTCGAGTATGGCTCTTCCTCAGTAGAAGTGAGATGGCTGAACGCAAGGGGCCGGCAGCCAAATCCATCTGCTAATAAAACGTTACATCAGCAAAGCATTGGTAAATCTTTTGGCATCATAATCATAGACAATGGCATATCTCAAGCTGGTTTGAATCAATGCATTGTAAACTTTTTTTTGTCAACATGATTCCACTGCATGTTGTAGCATCCAAAACGTTTGAGAAGCTAATTAAAATGTTGAATCCCAGAAAGAACTCAATTTCCAGAGGAACATTATGTAGATGTTGACAGTTAGCTTGTAACTGATAACTTGCGTTAAATTTTCAAAAATGTGAAGCTTTAATGATTATCGAAGTTAACTTTTTAA
This sequence comes from Vandiemenella viatica, assembly GCA_031002005.1. Lineage (NCBI taxonomy): Eukaryota > Metazoa > Arthropoda > Insecta > Orthoptera > Morabidae > Vandiemenella > Vandiemenella viatica. Next base: position 2,042,597 of record JARYHS010013631.1, read on the forward strand.
GTAGCGGATCAATGATTAACGAAGTTACTTTTTGATTAACTGTGCTCAGCTATGATCATATGTATATTCACACAAAGTGTAACCCATTAACAAGAGCTATGAATTACGTTCTTTTCAGAAAACCTCCATCTCACAATTTCGTAGATAGAAATAAAATATGACAACAAGACGGATTTGATATTTCTTACATTATAAACACTTGTTACAAAGTTAGCATACAGTTAATTTTGTATCATGTTACAAGAAATTTCAGCATTGATTGTTCTGATAATGTTGGGGCCACACTAATCTTAATCTCCTATACCTATTTATCAAAGTATTTAGAGGGCCAAAAAATCAGATCCAAATATGCATTAAATGAAGTGGTTACATACTTCCATACCACGTTGTAATGATAGTAAAAAAATCTTATTTTAAGATGAATGTTAAAGCTGCTTCAGTGTATTATATGAATGTCAATAATTATTTTGTGAATTTATAAAATTACATGAGCAAGCAAACTCATGATGGTGTTTTCAGTATTTTGTTTGAAACAAATTCAAAGAAATACCATCATTTTATCACACCCATGATCGCCCTTCTACAGTGACGTAATATGCCATATATTATTGCTGATACAATGCACTACCATGACAGGTCAATTTAATGAAACATTTTCCTGTAGATCATCAAGAAGGAAGCTAATGAAAAAAAATTTATCACTAACTTTCATTTGTTCTAATTGTTGCGGAAAACGCATTTTGTGATATGTCAGCATAATTTCAATTGCTCCCCAAATCGCTCCAGGCAAATGCCAGGATGCTTCCTTCAAAAGGCCATGGCCGAATTCCTTTCCATTCCTTGTCCCCAATCCCATCCCACCTCTAATGACTTCGACAAGGCGTTAAGCCATAAGTAAAAAAAAAATTAAATTGCCAAGGAATTTGTAGTTTTACAACCAAATCAAGCATCTAAAGTAGTGATGGCATACATGATACTATGTAACTTTTTAATAAAAAGTAATAGGTCCACATCAGTTTACAACTTGCCAGACTGCATAGAATCATACCAAATAACAGCATCAGGTAGTTGCAGACAAGAAATAGAGTGTGTGAAGGCACTTTCAAAACCTCATAACAAGTATCATGATGTTCAGATTTGTCAGTCTAGGAAGAATAAATTCACTAATTATTTAGTTAACATTGAATAGCTATGACCTGTTTTAATGATAAAAAATATAAATTAAAATAGATGTTTCAGTACACAGCTCATACCAACCCAAACCATGATACACCAAGTCTTATGGTCTTGTGTCATCTTTATTTAATGGAAAGAAAATTAAAATGTTTTGACTTTCTTTTATTGAATAAGTTTAAGGAAATTAGTTTTATTATAGCCGGTAAGGGATTTTGCTGTCCCCCATCGGCACATAACCACGTGGCAGGTAGGGAAACATACTGTAGATATTCAGAGTAGGTAGGAAATAAAATACAAGCTGTTGATCAAAACAGCATGAAAACCTTGCATCTGGCTATCCTCAGGGACTCGACAATCCAGTTGCAATACCAATATACCTTATATGAAATCTACCACAACCACCATCTCAAAATAATCATGACAGATCAACAAGCAAATGAGTTACTTTCCCAGGGCCCATTCAATGTGCTGGATTCTCCTGGTCATAGAATTCAGGGCAACCAGGAATGTCTGGAAGAGAAGTATCGTAGCTTCTCAAAATTAGTACTTAAATACTAAATTGGCACACTCAATGCAGATACCCTCGTAAAAGAGAGAAAACTTAAAAACCCACAAACACATTACAATTATTTAACTTCAGGAACCTCAAAATAAGGCAAATCTGATGCAGAAAGAGGAACACTGACAATGTTTGGCATAGGATCAGTCATAGACAACATCATAGACGTCAGTTCAATAAAAGAGCACATCTCCATTCTCTCTTTCAAATCGGCGTACCAAAGATACACAATAATCAATGCACAAACACCCACAAATGCTCATAACAAAATACTAGAAATACATTTAAAAATTCTACTGGTGGACGTCAGTATATAATTGGGCATCAGAAAAAATACAGACAAATCACAAACCCACACAACACACAAATGTACAGACAAGAATGCAGAACCCCTTATAAGCCACTCTCAAAACTTTTACTTAAAATTCGTGTCGACACAATTCCAAAATCACAGATTGAAGCTTACAGCTTGGATAGCATCCAACAACTTATAAAAAAATTCCAGACAAATCACTTTGCCATATCAAACAAAAACAAAGGAGATATTTTAAATATAAAAATGCATAAAACATTCTTTGAATCAGATAATCACTTGTTAATAGAAAAATGGGACATTCCCAAGAAATAGTAAATCAACAAAGAAGACTGTAACCAGCAGACCAGATCCAGAATACCTGAAGATAAAACCTTCAGACAAGATATTAGAAGTTGGCAGATTCCAAACTTTGACTTCAAAAGACTGAATGGATCTCTTGAAACAAATATGAATGCAGACTGCAAAATTCTAACATGATACTCTGAAAACCAACTCAGCTGAGATAAAACACCTAGGAATATTAACCTTCACAGAAACTTCACCAAATCCAGATGCAAAAGATGTCACATCCCAGATGTCCTTCCTCAGCAGGGATCCGTGAAACAAGACTGATAAATAAATAAATAAAGGAGATCATACAACTGAAAGATGACAGAGCCCCAGGAGAATATGAATTATTGCTTGGAGACAAAAACACCACAAAGAAAATTAATTAAATTATCACAGAAGTTTGCATCACAGAGAAAATCCCAAAAGGATGGAAGTGCACACTAATACATAAAAAGAATGACAAGACAGATGCCAACAGTATACACAGGTCCTTCACTATTGCCGGTCATTTATAAAATTCTCTCCAAAGAACTGCTCTACCTGCTACAACCTCAAACAGATACACAAATAGCTGAATACGTGGCAGGTTTTTGAAAAGGAAGATCATGCCTAGAACGGATATGAAGCCTGAGAACCCTTGTAAAAATAGACAAACAAAATTGTAATAACATTTGTGGATTTCAAGAAGGCATACGATTCCATAGACAAGAAGACGAGCTCTCATACAACAGACACTCATGGATAGTACATCTAAAATAAAATTTGTGGGAGAAATCCTGGAACTTTTCATGATGTGCTGATCATAAAATTCTTATACAGAAATTAAAGTATTGTGGTATAGATGGCATTGTTAATAAATGACTTAGTTCTTACCTTCTGAATAGAAAACAGGAAGTGTCAATGCAGAATTTTAAGGCTGCCTCAAGTGGTCCACTGTTTTCTGAGTGTGATTACCTCAGGGAGTACTTCAGGGTTCTATATTGAAGCCATTATTGTTTTTAATATATATAAATGATCTACCCTGTGTTTCATCAAAAAACTCAAAATTTGTCCAATTTGCAGATGACACAAACATAGGAATTAAAAATTCTCCAGATTTATCTACAGAATATATTTCAAATTCTGTCTGTGACCTTATTAATAAATGGTTTACAGCTAATGGCTTGTCTTTAAACTTTGATAAAACTCAGTATATGCATTGCAATACATCACACAGATTGATTCCAGATATAGACAAAATTTGTAGGCCAGTCCATTGAAGAGGTAGTGTGTGTGAAATTTCTAGGTTTCATATTGATCATAGCTATCGATGCATCTCAAATTCCAAATAATAACAACAAAAGGCAAACTGAATTTAATGATGATGCGGAAAACTAATGATAGACGGTTTAGCTAGTAGCTAGCCCATCTTACCTGGTTCATATCTATCAACGAAGTAAAATGAGTATTGTCTGCTGTGGCCTCATCCCACCTTGTATGATTCAAGTGTGACTACCTCTGTGTCGTGATATAATCATTAACATGACAAACAACTCTGTGCTGAGGTTGGCGGCTTAACTAACTTCACAAAATATTATGTTTAACTAAAAATCCTAATTTCTTCCCAATAAATCTATTACAAACAAAATGATCTTGAATCAGTTTTCATATGTATGCTCCCTGCAAAATATTTAGTTACTAGTGTAAGCCCAAGACTGTTTTTCTTCCGTATCGTTGTGGGTCTAGAATAGTTCCAGTTTTTAGGGTCATAGATCATGACAGGTTGACCTGATCTGACCAGTTACGAACTTGAGCCATGCTTCATGCTTAGAATGAAGAAAATCTCTTGAGCTTGAACTCAGGAATATTAATAAACAAAGGACAGGATCGATCACACTATCGTATAGTTGTTTCAATGGTCATAGACTGGAACTTGCTTAAATACAAACTTGTATTTGTCCCTTAAAGTTCACTCTGCGAAATTTAAAATATTCCTGTTTGCTTTGGAAGCATCACATTGTTTTTATTGAGACTGGGCAAACACTTACAGTGTAATCATTGGTCATAGTATCTGTAACGGCCAGCGAACTTATTGCACATTCCATGTTATTAAACAGTTGAGCAACTCCAAAGAAATGAATTGCCAGAATACTCGATTCGGTAACATATTTTGCCTGATGTCCACTTTAGATACCTTATAACTCATGTTCAATGAACATGAACAAATATCATTAATGAAAGTCATCAGTGAAATATGTAAAAAGCAATTAAATCGTAATGTGTAAACTTTGGTCACGCAACAGGTTTTAATTAAATTTAAATTAACCTAGGCTCGAATTACTATTAACATTCATGGTTACAGCAGAGACCAGGAAAATTTTAAGTTTTTTTTTTTAAACGTTTTTATACGTTCCTTTCATTAGCGACATATTTCTGAAAAACAGTTCAACATTTTTTCAGTAGTAAAGTTTATCGTTTTTTTTTTTTAACGATGAAAAGAAAACTTAATGAATGTATTGGGGCAATTAATATAGTATCAGTTGCTTGGCTATTAAATTGTGGACATAACCTCAAATTTCTTCTAATTATTTCTCTGATTGCTATTAATTTGTGAGTGAAGATTGGCGCGTGGCGTTACCATTCTTCAACCAATAACTATCAAGGTGAGTGAGTGAGCTTAGGAAATTGTATAGTAGACTAATGTAGGCCCGTGACTGTTTTTTGTGTATCGTCACGAGTCTAGAATAGTTCCAGTTTTTAGGGTCCAAGATTATAACAGGTTGACCTGATCTGATCAAATATGAACTTGACCTTTAGGATGAATAAAATCTCTTGAGCTTGAAGAACTCAAAAGTATTAATAAATGTAGGTATTAAACACGGACAGGTAAGATCGCGCTATTGTATAATTGTTTCAAAAGTCATAGACTCAAATTTGCTTAAAGTCCATGTTTCGCTACCGTAAAGTGCTGGGCTCCACACATGGTTTTAAAAAGTTTTTTCTCATTCCTAGATCAATATTTGAAACTAAAAGATTTCTCTTTTTCGTGAAGGCTCTTTTTGCTAGTTCTATTCTGCTTTTAACATCATTCGACCATCGGTTGTAATTTTGCTTCCTAAGTAACACAATTCACTTACTTCTCCAATTGCATCCGATCCTATTTTTATATTTAATCTACTAGTATTGGTATCATTTCTGCTACATTCCGTCACTTTAGTCTTGCTTTGATTTATATTCAGTCCAAAATCTTCCTTCAGTATTTTGTTCATCCCATTCAGTAATTTCTCAATGCTCTCAGCTTGTCCCACCTAACATTATCAAAAGCTTTTTCTAAATCAACAAATGCCATAAAAGTATCTTTGTTTTTCTTGATCTGCCCTTCAAGTATTAATCTTGAAGACAGAATTGCTTCCCTTGCACAACGATTTTTCCTAAACCCAAACTGATCTTCACCTACTATGTCTTCTACAATCCTTTCCATTCTTCTTTATATTATTCTGGTCAGTAATTTTGAAGCATGTGATGTTAGACTAATGGTGCGATAATTCTCATATTTGTCGGCTTGTGCTTTCTTCGGAAGTGTGAAGATGATATTTTTATTAAAATCAGTTGGAATTTCTCCTGTTTCATAACGCTTTGATCTCAGCCTGAATAATCTTTCAATTCCTTCTTCTCCTAGGGATTTAAGAAGTTCTGCAGGGATCTCATCAATTCCAACTGCCTTATTTGCTTTCAAGTCATTCAGAGCTCTAATAAATTCTGTCCTCAAAACAGTATCTCCTAGGTCATCATTACGCTATTGTTCAAGTCGTTCCCATCATACAGTTTCTCAATGTATTCCTTCCTTCAGTTAGCTCAATTGTCTGAGCTAAAAAGAGGTTTCCCATCGGCACCTTTAATGCTCACACCTCTTTTCTTCATTTCTCCAAAATTCTGTTTGATCTTCGTATATGCAACATCTACTTTACCTACGACCATTTCCTTTTCTCCTTCTTCACACTTTTCTTGTAGCCATTTTTCTTTTGCTATTTTGCATTTCCTATTTATTTTATTTCTAAATTGCCTGCACTGCTCTTTCCTGCTTCATCCTGAGCATTTTTGTACCTTCTCCTCTGATCCATCAGCTCCAAAATTTCTTCTGTGATCCAAGGTTTTCGGGCAGCTTGTTCCCTAAAGCCTAATGTTTCTTTACCAGCTTTCATTATTTCGGTCTTTAATGCATTCCATTTGCTCTCGGTTGAGCTCCTTTCAGAGTTACTTCTTAGACCCAAGTCTACCATTTCTGCAAAGTTTTCTCTCTTGCTAGATTGTTTCAGTTTATTCACTTCCAGTCTCTTCTGCTTATGCTGCTTCCTTATTTGCGTGAATTTCAGCCTTCACTTCATCACTATCACATTATGGTCAGAGTCTATGTCTGCTCCTGGGTACGCCTTACAGTCTAGAGCTTGATTCCTGAATCGTTGTTTGGCCATGATATAATCTAGCTGGTATCTGCCTGTATCCCCAAGACGTTTCCAGGTGTATATCCGTCTTGCATGGTGTTTAAACAGTGTGTTCGTCACTACTAGCTTATATCTTTCACAGAATTCTAGCAACCAGCTTCCTCGCTCATTTCTTTCTCCTAGACCAAAACAACTTCCTACAGTATTCCCCTCTTTTCCTTCTCCTACTATCGAATTCCAATCACCCATGATTATTATATTTTCCTCCCCCTTCACATATTGGATTAATTCTTAAATTTCGGTGTACATTTTCTCTATTTCTTCGTCATCTTCCTGTGATGTTGGCGTGTACACTTGTACTAACGTTGTTGGGATGGGCTTGGTTTCTAACCTCATCAAATTAATCCTGTCACTAAACTGTTGATAATAACTCACCTGTTTCCTTACTCTCTTATTCATTACAAATCCTACACCAGTGACTCCATTGACAGCATGTGTGCTAATTATCCTGTGTTCCCCAGACCAGAAATCTTTTGCTTCCTTCCATTTAATCTCGCTAATCCCAAAGACATCTAACTTAAGCTGTTCCATCTCCCTTTTTAGGTTTTATAATCTACCTGCCCTATTCAGACTTCTAACATTCCATGCTCTGACTCGTAGAATGTTTCTATCCATTCTAATGACTTCTCCTCGAGCAATCCCCACCCAGAGATCCGATTGGGGGACTATTTTACCCAGGAATAAGCCATCATGATATATGTAATTTGAGAGGATTATATGTCCTTGGGATACCCTTTGGGTCTTTAATGCAGTGGTTTCCCCGTTGCCTTCTGTATCCCCATGCCATTGATCATTTCTGATTCATCTGCCTTTAGGGGCCATTTCCAGCCCCAAGGGGAAGAGAGTGCCCTGGACCACTCCCCACTCTTTCGGAGGACGTTGGCAAGCAGTGGGTGACTGCTTATACTGAGAATCATTCAGTCGCCAGAGGCTCGTCCGTGCAAACAGGGTGCACCACATGAAGGAGAGGTTGACATTTGGTTGGAAAAGGCTAGTATAGTATTTCCCAAACCTTTACACCATACGGGCAACCCCCGGCCCGCAGGCCGGATCTGGCCCCCCACCAGCTCCAATCTGGCCCGCGAGAGATTCAGAAATTTCAGATACAGAAGAAAAATTTCCACAGCTTCGAGTTTTTTCATGAAAAATAATTTGCACATTCGGAAACACGTATAAATGTGAGCAGCTTTTTTCAATCATGAAAATTAATAAAAATAAGCATCATACTCGGTTTAGAGCATGGTTGGCCAACCCGCGGCCGCCTTGGAAGATTTTTCCGCCCTGCGTGATTCATCACACTTTTTCAAATTATACTTAGTTTATAATTGCAAATGTAATGAAAACCAATGTATTTAAAAAAATACACTATTTGTGCATCCATATATTTCAAAATTAACTGTCGAAATTATAAGGAAAAAATTACTTTGATTTTAAAATAATACTTTTGCGAATATGTGACAGATATTGCATTTTTTATTTATGAGTTTACAGTTATCAGTTCACGGAATAATTATGTTATATTCTGCGAACTCATAATGCACGGGCATCTCTGAACATCTAATATAATATACAATATATAATTTTATATGCGGCCCGCAGAGTTATGACGCATTTTCAAAGTGGCCCGCAAGATCATTTGGGTTGCCCACCCCTGCCTTACACCCTAATAGTATGTATAACAGGATTTTCCTCCCGTTCTTGTCATACTGGTAGCTGACATCAATATTAATTTTTTTTGCCAAATCGGTTATCATCCCGTAAACTTAAAAAATTAGCTCAAAAGTGTTTTTAGATAGTGGTAGACAGAAACTTAAAGTTAACATGCTGATTAGTAGCATGGTGGTTAATCACAATACAAGCATACCATGGACTGAAAAAAAAATCAGTTTTGAGCTTCATATCTACTAAAACTAAGTAAACTGCATTAGGCGAACAAATGAAATTGCTTCAGGTATTGTAAATGAGTTTCTTGCAAATATTCATAATATTGCTCTGTGATTGACACCTTGCTTGTAGATTTGCTTTAGTCCTCTGACTAACTTCTGAATATACAGTTATACTATTACTTTTTCTAGAATTGTTCATGATTGTTTTTTGGTTCATAAGGTCAGTTTTAATGTGTAATCTGAGGGTAAGCATATAAATGTTACCAAAAATTTCAAATAATTTCAGAGTCGTGTGGATGAGTTGTTTATGTTTCGGCTCGGCTTTCAGGAGGATGTGTTCATTCTTAGTTCCAGTCATTCTGATTTTGGTTTAGTTAAAAATCACTCCAATTGAATACGTGGATAGTTCTCACAAAAGGCCATGCTACATTCTATCTTGTTCCTTACCCCAATCCTTTCCCAGCTTTAATGACCTCAACATCAATGAGCCATAAAGTCATTAAAAAAAATCCAATAATCGTAATATGTATGGATTTCAGATAGTATGATACGGGAACAATGTCACAGATATCCAATAGGTCCAACAGATATTGAAACATAACTGTAACCTCCCATAAATAAATTATGTTTGAAATATATGGAATGGTTCATCTATTGGAATTATGTGATATTAGCTTGTAAGTGTTTTGCACTTTGTTCTGTATATTATTTGAAACTATTTTGAATGAGTGTGTCCTACTTGATAAGTATATTAAATTGATTTTGATTACTACCATTTTAATCAAAGTACATTAAAATGTTACTTTCTGATGATCCTGTTTGAGTGCGTTGTCAATATATTCAAATGTTTATATTATTCAATACACTATGAAAAGCTTGTAAATTTTTTATGATTTCATTAAAGATTATTTCTACTCAGTACCAAGAGGTTTTAAACTAATTTAATTATTTGTAGTACTAACAAATTGTTTGAGTCATTGTTTAAGTCTCAGGAAGTGTGTGGCAATTCTTTTCTTTTCTTATAAAATGTTACTTACATTGTAGTGAGCAGAGTTGCTCAGTACATTACTAAGCAAAAGCTATATTAATTTTTTCATCCAATGTTTCTTCAGTAAATAGTCTGATTTTGATTTTAAAAGTGTTTCTGCAATAAAAGTGAAGTTAAATGCATCTTTTGCTTTTTTCATTTAAACTAACCTTTTTATCAGAGTTGATACAGTTAATTATACTAGTAGACTAACAGAAACTAGTGAACCGATTCATCCTGCAATTTTCAAGTTTATAAAACTTCAACACAATGATATTCCAAGTTATATTATATTATTGTCAACATTGTGTAATTAGGGGACAGGATGATGTTCCTATATCTTCAAAAATTGTATCATTAATTGACTAATTGCCTTTAAAATCATTTTATGCTTAATGAAATTTTCTAGTAATACCTTGTTTATACATAAGCAGTTACTTTGTCATCTTGAAAGTCTGTTATAAGAGTTTCATTTGATAATAATTGTAATGTTAATAAATATTCCAATATAATAATAAAAATTTATTTATGTTCTATATCAAACAATATTTCAATAATGTTTAACCTCTGAAATAGTAAAATTGTTTGACTCTTTTGGTATTGGATTTATTTTAACAGTGTGTTTAATCCATTAATTATTTCTGGTTTAAAATAGAAATTTACGGGGATTAAAACACGGTATCGCATAAGTTAGTTAAGAATTATTTTTTTGTTTCTTTTGTTTTCACTTATGCGATTATAGTGATGTCATCATTTCAGCCACATGTAAATAATTTCAACTGGTCAAATTTATATTGCAATACGGTGAATGTGTTAATGTGCATGTGACAAAAGCTATGATTTCTTAACAGCAATATTATCAGAGGTCGTGGTTAGGTTGAAATGTGGTCTGGACCACAATGATAATTAAAAGATTTTGCTAAAGCATAAGGCATGATGATTTTAGCTTTATGATTTATGTGATACTGCATGAGGTTTTAGGATTCCTATTTAATTTTTAATTTCATACTGTTGTCATCATTAACTCAGTAGCTCAAAAGAAGTTCCAACTTCTTGGCAATATAAACTACAATCAAAAATGTGTGTTACAAAATGAGGGTTATGATGTCATTCAATTAAGATTCTATTTAGTTAAGCAACTGCAAAGAAGTAAATTGCCAGAGTACTGCCTTCAACCCATAATTTGACAGGTTTTAGAGTTGGTTGGTATATAATCACCATTTTACTTTTTTCTTATTTTGGCTTCTCACAAATTGTAACCAATATACTGAAAACAAAATTACGGCGAATGTCATACTGTTTCAATCTCTGCTTCTGAAGATGTCTTCATGAGAACTCACCAAATTTAAGTACGTAAGGCTTAAACAAAATTAATTTAATTACAGATTTATATTTCCTACTCTAGAACTATTAGTTTCACAAGTACATTAATTTTTGCACTTTTAAACTAAACAAAACATGGAATATGTCGTAATGCTCTTGCTTTGATCTCTGAAAAGCAGTCTATGAAGTAGGAGATTCTTTGGTGTTAGTAAAATGTGAATGAATAATAACAATTCCAAAACAAACTTAATTTTAATAATCATATTACATTTGATTAAGGTATTTGATTTATTTTAATATACTCCATTTCAGAAAACTGAGGAACTAGATAACCAATATCGAAAAATTAAGTAGAATCCAAAGAGTAGTACTGTGATCTTTTTGCCAGTATTTCTTGAAGGGAATGCTCATATCAAATACGAGAGATCCCTGTCCCTTATTGCTCCCATTTCCAAATGATTATAATTTCTAGCTCCATTCCTCAGTACATATGAGTCGTAATCTATTTCCGCAGATTTTAATCTGAACCAAAAGCATGATTTTAAAACCTCATCTAAATTGGTATATTACCTATACAGCTCTTACAGATTTATAATAGTGTATAGATTACAAGTTTTTTGACATTCAAATAAACACATTCTCCTTTTTAAAATTTTCCATCTGTTGTTGTAATAAAGTTAAAAAATATCCAGATATGTTAAGTATACAGTTTCAAATAAAAGAGCATGTAAAAAAATGGTTTTATGTGTGTGTTTTTTTTTTTTCAGCCGCAGCATACCTGTTGGTGTCCCTAGTTCCAAACCCACATTTCCGGCAGGGGTATAGGACTCGCTCACAGTATAAAGATTTGCCCGTCTGTGCTGAAACACAGCAGGTGTTGCATCAGGTGTATACCTTCTTGCTTCGACTGTTAAAACCAGCTCGCCACTACACAGATATACAAGTTCATGGAGCTATGAAACTAACTGCATACTTTGCAGTTCTGACCTATTGCTGCACTAGTCGAACCGAGAAGCTCATGGTGTGTACTGATTGCACTGAATCTTCAGTAGATTCTTTAATAATACTTGTATGTGTTATTTGCGTAGCAGTATCATTGTTGGTGATGGAAATATATATATATATATATATATATATGCGTTCAGGAGAAGGTAAGCTAGTTTTCTTTTTAATTGGGTGTGGCAATAAAGTTTCCTTGAAGTAGTTGTATTAAGCTATCAAAGAGTTATAATTAACTGGAAGAAGTCTTTGTTTTAGCCATTGTATTTAATGCTGGTTTTCAAACTAATAGGTCTAAGATTCACAAATTTATAGCTTGTATCGGGCTTAGTGTTTATTTGAATTTTACAGTTTTGTTTCGCAGATCCATTCTTACTTAATATTCAAGAACCAAAAGAATCCGTTCTCACACTTTCTAAATTGTTAACAAAAACTAACTTCCTTCTCCTATTTTTCTTTCATTTTTTCCTCTCTTCTCTTTTTTCCAATAATTCCAAAATACTTCCGCATAATCAGCCCTACAAAAATTAATCTTTTTATGTATTTTATCTGATTAAAAATATTTTACTGTCCTGTCACAACCCTCCTCTAATTCAGGCTTGGTATTACAAATAGCATGGGTGAATTACCCAAATCAAACTTGGGACAGTTGATCACAATTCTTACTCCACAAATTCTCATCAAAACACGGTCATCAAAAACGTGAAAATTACAGGATGGTGTTAGAGGTCTTAAGCTTACACCACAACGATCAGGATTATGAGAAATTTACAGTCTATTCAAATTACTATACAATCTACTAATATACCAAAATCAACAAATAAATTATTATAAAATTTTTTGAGAACTTGAAAAATAAACATTTTATAATATTGAGTCCTGTCACGAGAGATGTTGCACCATGTTACTTTGTCCATGTAAGCTACCTTACTCCTTAGTTGCAATATTTAGTTAAAATCCAATGAAGTTTGGGTTAACATTTGATACATGATACCGCAGTTTAAAATCGAGACAACAACACTTTAGAGTTAGGAAAGCAGATAAACAGGACATAATAATAATAAATAAACAGTTTCTAAGAAAATATAAATTGCAAAACTTACCTAAATGAGCGTTATCCATAGGTTTTCATAATTGCAAGTAAACAGATTTGGTTAAGCGACCATATCACTAATACTCCACACATCTCGACACAGTAAAGCACTTTTATAATAATAATTTCACTGTTTTATATTAAATTCACTAGTAACTTGCAGTTTCCGACAGATTTAAAGCAGTAAATATGATTTTTAAAACATCGAACCATGTGCTAAAATGTTTCAGTCCAGTCAAGTAGTTTCAGAGCTCCAAAAGTAGATTTAATAACACCTAATAACATATTCTTCAATATTCTTTAAGTTTCCAATAGCCATCAACCGATAAATAAAAGATATAAGTAAGTTGGAAATCGTAATTCTACTACGCAGAAACAGCCCACTTGTAAATGGAATTTTGATCTGGCAAACATATTTCCCGAACTAAAAACTTTTCTAAAACACTTAAATTAAATAAAGGAACACTTTAAAAATAGTCTCGGGAAGAAATAAGCTGTAAATAAAAAGTGAACAAAATTGAGTAATGCTGTAAAACTACCAAATTTTAGAAATTCCATAACTTTCGATATACGCAACCGATTTGGAAATTTTTTACCTTCTGGGAATTAGCAGGGACAGGAGAATAGTTTGAAAATAGTCTAAACTGGATATTTTAAACTTTAGCAAATTCATATTCTGGATATGACGATTTGCAGTTTCAAAGTCGGCTAGCTTTCCTATTCATCGAACTTCATAAATAGTTTACACTGGTCTGGAAGCTCTGAGAATAAAAACACACACAGCACAACACTTGGTACAAAATGCTTTTCATCTCGTGATTTTCTGGAAGCCCTCAGCTAGAAAAAAAAATAATTAAGTACACCTGTTGATCATCGCAGTCTAGGCATTTTCCATAAAGGAAGGTCCGGGGGTTGTTCTTTTGGCACAATTCGGAAGTCTCGGGTCGAGTTAACTTGTACTGTGTTAAACGAAATTGAGCACTCTCGGCGCGTGGGCATTCATGGGTAACCGGAAACAGTGATGGCGGGCATGCCAGGGAGGACATCTTTGAAAAACTGAACTTTACTAGACATGTGATACTTCGATAGTAGAACTTCATTTTCGGATTCGGGGTTGAGCGGTCTGTTCTGTTTCATTACTTGTGATCTTACGAGTGACGTTTAGTCTGATGCCTTAGCTAACTGACATTTAATGTACTGTGTGAAAATTTTTCAGAATATATTTTTTTTGAGACATAGATTTCAACAACTTTCATTTATAAATTAGTACCCTCCTTACATGGGGTTAGTTATATAAGTATATGTACATGTATAAGTATATGTAAGTGGCGGCCGGCTTTATAGTACAGTTAGCATTTTCAAAGGTTATTCACGGTTTTAGAACATTTCTCTGACTTTTCATAGTATTTGGAAGAACTCAAGTTTAGGTGTAAAAGCTGATACGTACCCCGGTATGGGTTTGGATCCTAACATCCACCTTCATAACAAATTTGTCCATGCCAATCGAAAATCTGTAACACACCAACACTGCCGTATTACCTATCTTATCAGCAAAATTACTGCTAGTGTACAAGGTTATGAGATGAAGTTTAGATTAACCAATTACATTAATTACCTGTTAAAATAACAAAAGAGTTCAATAAGAAAATATTCCAGTAACATTCAAAATAGCTGTATTAACTTCATGTTACGTCTGAGTAAATGGTGAAATTAAATATTCACAGTACCTAAAGACAAATTTACTAGTTTGGTAAGTAGGCTACTTTCTTGACTTGAAAACATTTCTTAAGATACATACAATAATGAACAACATTCTAGCTTCATACCCCATTACAGTATGGCATCAGAATAGAATTTAACTAAGCCACAAGCTTCTCAAACCCGGAGCTGCTTTTTACTGGCCTCTGCAGCGGAAGTCGTTACAAGGAGAAGGTACTGGGACCTAGAAGAGTATATATAATACTAAACTACTTGACATACTTCATTTCCTTCTGTCAGAAAGAGTCTTAATAAATACTGAGGATATTATTTTACACAATCCCTGCAAATATTTAACTTACTTTTCTATTCTCTTTCCTTTTAATGGGACACAGATCACATAACTTGCCTTTATACTCATTGGCAATCACTAGGTAAGATGAGTCCTCAATGTTTCTGACTATTCATGGTAAATATTGTCTACTTTTAAACAAGTACACCCAACTTTTCTGATTATCATCATTATCTTTTTCATTCAAAGAATATCCTCTTCTGTTACCACAGACTTCCTTTCCATTATTACTGGATTTTTCTTTGCCACAATCATTCTGTACCTCTATCACCTGAATACTCCATTTCCTGTGCTGCTAATATTTTCTCAATGTCTGTTTCATCTTCATCTCTTCTATTTTTCTACATATCTTGTCACCACTAAAACTTTTTTCTTTTTTTGTCCTTGTAATATAATTTCCAAACCTGTTAATACTCTCTGCAGCCTGTTTTGCTACCCTTTGACTTCTCCATTTCTCCATTTCACTGTTTTCTTCTTCAGTTGGTGGGTTTGTAAAGAAATTTTACTTTTCTGCTTCACTTTTTTCTTCTCCAGGAAGTTGGTTTATGCCTCTTTTTATTTGTCCTGTTTGTCCAGGGGCTTCACATCTTGTGATTGTAATGTGCATTTGAAATCATATTGTCTGTCTGTACACCAAAAGTTGCCCAAGAAATTTTCCTTGAGATCATTACAGGTAGAACAGTTTATGATCTGCTTTTCTCCCCAAGCTTTCGCTGTTCCCCTCAGGTGCTTATATACACAATTTATCTTTTCCTTATCAGTCATACAATTAAAGAATAGTGTATCTCAAAGCAGTTAATAAAACTGACTGGACTTTCCGGTGCTGCTAAAATTATTTTTTCTTGTGAGTCGGAAGCACCATGGTCTTGAGTTGCTCCAAGGTTATTTCTTGTACTGTAGTGTCTTGTTTACATGTTACCTGTGTTAATTTGTCCACTTGTGCTACTGTGTCTTGTACAGCAATAACTAACTTAAATAACTGTGAACGTTTTTGCGGCGGCAGCACTGTAGAAAACACTCTCGGGATTCTAGCCGCATCAAATAAAAATCGACTAGCGATGTTTCGAGAGCCGGCACTGCTCCCATTGTCAAGCCCTGCTTAACTGACGTCGCTAGTCGACTTTTATTTGACGCGGCTAGAATCCCGAGAGTGTTTTCTACAATAACTAACTTAGTTTGCAAACTGTGAAATTCAGACTTGAGTTCTTAGGGCCATAGCTGTAAAATCTCCTGACATTCCTCAATTTGTTGGTTACATGTTTTAGAGAATTTCTGTAAACTCTTTATTAATTTCACATTGTAGTTTTGAATGGTTATCACACTGAGAAATGTGTGTGGTAACTTTGTCATTAATGATGGAGACCAACTAGTTTCAAAATCTGTAATGCTCTTTGTGAGGGTGCATGACTGTTGGCTCATTTTTTCCACAAGTGAATCTAATTTATGATTTATTTCTTGCATGATAACTCAAGAGTTTATCGTTTAATTGTGAAGTTTGACTGTCTTTCAAATTCCAAGGTTTAAAATAAGGTAGGATACCTCACATGACGGCAGGAGGACGAGACAAACACATAAAAACACAAAAACATAAACACAAATGCACAATATTTCGGCATGAGCATTAGTCATGTGAGAGGCGAGACATCTGGCAGGGGGAAAGATATGGTCACATCCTGACCTGCCACATGATTCATTCAAAATATGACCTAACATCCTGTCTCTTCTTTCTGTAAAACTCTTCCACAAACTTCTTTCCTCACCCATCAATTTCAAAACTCGTTCATATCGTACTTATTTGCCCACTTAATTTTTAGCATCCTTTTATATCACCACTTTTCAAATGCTTCAATTTTCCTTCTTCCTGGTGTTCCTAAAGTCCATGCGCTGCCATAAAGTGCTGTACTCCACACGTAGAGTTTTAAAAAATTCTTTCCGAGTCCTAAGTTTAATATTTGAAACTAAAAGATTTCTCTTCTTCGTGAAAGTTCTTTTTGCTAGTCTGGTCAGTAACTTTGAAGGATGTCATGATAGACTTATAGTGTGATAATTCTTGCATCTATCAGCTGTGCTTTCTTTGGAAGTGTGAAGATTACACTTTTATTAAAATCAGTGGAAATCTCTCCTGTTTCATAACTTTCTGATATAGGTGTTAGTAATCTTTGGATTCCTGCCTCTCCAAGGGATTTCAGAAGTTCTGCAGGAACTGCCTTATTTGAATTTAAATCTTTCAAAGCTCTATCAAATTCTGTCATTAATACAATATAACCTAAGTCATCAATTTCTTTTTCCAGTACACTGTTGTTCAAACCATCTCCATCATACAGTTTCTTTGTGTGTTCCTTCCATCGGTTAGCTGTATCTTCTTAGCTTAGAAGAGGTTTTCCATCGGCAGCTTTAATGTTTATTCCTCTTTTTTTTAATTTCTCCAAAATTCTGTTTGATTTTCCTATATGCCATATCTACTTTACCTCCAATGATTTCCTTTTATATTTTTTCACACTTTTCTTGCAGCCATCTTTCTTCTTCTTTGCATTATCTGTTTATTTGATTTCTAAATTGTCTGTATTGCTCTCTTCCTTCTTCGTCCTGAGCATTTTAGTGCCTTCTCCTCTGATCCATCAACTCCAAAATATCTTCTGTGATCCAAGGTTTTTGGGTGGCTTGTTCACTAAAACCTAATGTTTCTTCACCAGCTTTCATTATTTCAGTCTTCAATATATTCCATTCATCCTCAGTTGAGCTCCTTTCAGGGTTACTTCATAGACCCACATCTATCATTACTGCAAATTTATCTCTCTCTGGTGATAGATTGTTTCAATTGCAATATTGGATTAATCAACTGAAGATCAGTGGAAGAGAGCAAGCATGGTGGATGAGCACTTGTATTCGTTAGGCCATGGTTTTGAATCCTCACCATACCATCCAATTTTCAGTTTTCCGTGGTTTTCCAGAATCATTCCAAGCATATGCTGGTATGGTTCATGTAAAAGGCCATGGCCAGTTTCCTTCTCATTCCTTGGCCCTAGTTCTTTCCAACCTCCAATGACAACGACTTTGACAAGATGTAAAGCCGTAAACAAAAAAGGTGGAAAACTGTGGTTGATATAAAAACATGCACGGTGGTTATTAGACATTCAGTAGACTGTAGCATAGATATCTTTGCTAATTTATATCATAATTCTGTTTCAAAATATCAGAATGATTTGTTGGTTCGATCCTAAGCAACTGTAACTTTTTGTTTCAGTTTGGACAGTACTTCCTTGATCTATGGCAGTTGTTTCACCCTAAGCTTTCAGAGCCATCTATTCCAGTACATCACAACAAACAAGCATTGCTCTCATTTTGGCATCATGTTTGTATTGACTGCCCAGAAAATGTTCAGCTCATCTTACAGAATGCACATGTCACGAAGAATATTGCTTTTAACTACATTCTGTGAGTAAATAATTAAAAATGTCTCGATTTTACATTTCTTACAATAAAAGTTAATATAAAAATATCAAATTTTATTTTCTTATTGTATCTTATGTTTTGTTTCTTCAGTACACCCCATTGAACCTTCAATTTCCTTTCTGTTCAATTACCTACTGAAATATATAACTATAAATAGCTAATATATAACAATTATGTATGTTAACTATCAGAATAAATGGCCATAGTCAAAAAATTTACTCACAAAATCTAGACCACCCTGTCGTTGCCCATGCCAGCTTTCACAGCTCTCATGATCTCATGGTCAGAGTCATCAAAGTTCTTCTAAAACCACATCCCCATCTGAACTCTGAAGGTGGGAAGTAGCTTACCAACATATTCTAGATTCCAGACACACCTTGGCCTCAATCTAAATTAATACTATCTTTGTCACCATAGTGAACTCATCAATTGCAAGTATAATTAATATATATGTATTGTTTGGAAACAAAGGTGCTATAAAGTAGATACATTAAACATTTGGATAGGAGAACAGTCTCCTCTTACCAAAGTAGAAGATTGCTGCTTGGACTCGTGGAAAAACATGTAGACACATACAGTGATGAAATTCACCACTCTGTGTTTTTCCATGTGTCAACACCACAGTGATCTTCTACTTTGGTAAGCAGTGGTTATTCTCCTATCTAACAAGGGTGCTGTAAAGTGGACAAATTAAACATTTTATAATAGTAGAATAATCACCATTTATCAAAGTTGAAGGTGGCTGCAGTGTCAAAACATAGATAGATACATATACACATAGAGCATTGAAATTTTAGGATTATATCCATTCTTCAGCGATAGAGTGAGACAGTTGACAGCAGCCATCGTATCTCACTGAAGTATGGATATAACCCGAAAATTCCAACATTTTATGTATGTTTGTATCTATCTGCGTTTCATTGCTGTTCATTCATTCATCTTCAACTTTAGTGAGTGGTGGTTATTCTCTTATACATGGGCCAAATCTCGCAGCCAAACCACTTTTCTGGATGTGGATTTGTCCTCTCAATTGACATCCTGAGCTTCTCAGTCCAAACCAAACCTACCTACCTACAACATTATCTTCCTTTCGAAAATTTCCATCCTTATTACATCAAACTCTACCTCACATACAGTCTTGGCATTCAGAGTAATTGAATATGCTCCAACAAGTAGTCTCTCACATGGTATTAAAACAGCTCCCAGGCATTGAATACCACAACGATCCACCATATTTAGTTCACAAATAACTTTCTTGTGCCACATTGCAACCTGTTCAAACCATTGACTGACTTAAACCCTAAATTACCAACCATAATCGAGTCCTGGTCATGCACTACTTTTCAGACCTCAAATGCATCGGCTAAATATTTCAGCGAGGTAATAATTTCCTTCAAGCCATTTTTCTCAAAATCCTCCCTGCTATTCCCATCAGGCAGCCCTAAGGCTCTTTCCCATGCTACAGATCCTACTGCAAAATGTGCATAATACATCATGCCTTTACCACCTTCAACAACCTAGTCACCGGGGAAATATTCTCTATCATAGAAACCTCCCATGCAATATACCAGCTAACATACAACTTTTATCTGGCTTCCTAACCAGGTTTGACTACCAATCCACTGGCCAGAAAAATGACCAACAGACTCAGAATGTAAACCACACAGTATCTTTTCATACCACCATGTATGATGCCAATAATATTAATTCTTGCTTCAACATCCATGCTTTCAGAGTCCTCCAAAACAGAAACAGCTTCTCTGAACATGGAAACTGGCATACTGGGTACCAGACAGCCAACATGCCTTAAGATATTTTCTAGTAATTGTCCTTCTTTTCCACCTAATCCTCACCTTCTCTTTGTCTTCTCACATGAACCACCACTTGCCAGAGCTGATTTTTAAGTAGTGTCTATTATCTTTGAGTTTTTATTCAAGTTTGTGTATATTTACGAAAAAAAATTCTGCGCAATATATTCTGCGTACATCTTCTGCCCATGACTTGTTCCCTAAATATAGTTTCCAATTTTAAAATGCTGGGGGTTTATGCTTTTCAACTTCCACTTCATACTTCTCAGCATATTGATTTTCCTCCCTTCTTTGAGCCTCCAGTAATCGGCTAGCTTCCATCATTCTGCTACCTCATTCTATTGTTCATGAAAGGGCATATGTGTGCAAATTTTAATGCTCAAAGTGTATTCTTCTCAGTCTGTATTTCAACGCCATCTTGCTTTCAACTGTTGTAAGTGTTGGTTATTCACTTATCCATATCTTACATGACAGGGTTCCACAAAAAAAGGTATTATTTTTTAAAAGCTATATATTTTAAAAAAATTTACAGAACAACCTTATCCCGTTCAAATACTCTTCATTATAACAAACGCATTTGTCCCACCAGTGCTTCCACTGTTCCTGTAGTCATCTTTAGAAATGGCTGACAGCTCACTCTTTCAGTCTTCAGTAACCAATTCCTTCCGTACTTTATAATCATAATCAATCTTTAGCTTTTTATCTTTGTATCTAATAAGCTGACTCTTCTTTGCATTTATCTTCATCCCATGTTGACTCACTCAGCTAGATACCCTATCTAGATCACCCAGCAACTGTTTATAGTCTTGTATCGTTTTGATCCTATCGTATAACATTATGTCATCTGCAAACATTCCAACTTCTGATAGTAAGCTATTATCACAATCATTAATTGAATAATGAATAGTAATAATCCCAGTACACTACCCTGTGGAACCCTCATGTTCACTCTTCCTTCTTTTGATACTGCATTTCCTACCCTAACTGTTTGCATTCTACCTTTTACGAATTCTTCTACACCGCAAATTATCTTTTTATCCACTCCAATAGCTTCAACTTATTTAGCACCATTTTATGGCTCTCTCACTGTCAAAGCCTTTGAAAGATCTAGTCCTACACTATCAATTTGACCTGCCCTGTCAATTTCATGAGAAATATCTTGCGTATAGCCAACTAGCTAAGATTTGCATGAATATCCTTGCCTAATGCCATGTTGCCAGCTTGAAAACCACTTACATGCCTGATATGGTTGCATATTAATCTCTGCATTAATATACATATCAGTGAAGTCAAGCAGATTGGCCTATAGTTTTTGACCCTATTTGTCACCCCTCTTTTATGGACCAGTACAACTATCGCACTTTCCCAATCATCTGGTAAGCAACAAGTATTCAGACTTAATCTAAATAAGGGTTCAAGATATGATACAATGTCTCATCCTGCTATCATTAAGACAGCCGTAGTAATATTATCCACACCGGCCCCTTTAGGCTTTTTTTTTTTAATTCCTTCAAGATATCTTCATATTGACTATCAAATTTTCTGGTCTGCTCACTTCCAACTGAGCAGATAGGCTCATTTTCTGATATATCCCCTGCCATTCCTGAATCATAGCCCCTAATGGTCTGACTAAACCAGTTTCTTAAGAACTCTACCTTTTTTTAAATCCTCAGTTACTTCTTCTCCATCCTTATCTATAATTGTCTCAACACCCTCTCTTCCCTTCAGTTTTCTGATATAGCCATAGAAATTTCTAGATGTATCATGGTCTCTCTGCTTCATAAACTCATCCTTAGCCAGTTTCTGTGACATTATTAATTTCTTGTTTAGTTGTTTTAAGAATTCCCTACTGCCTTGTTGCCTCTTAACTCTGTTATGTTCTCGTCTCACCAGTCTCTTTAACAATTTTTATTATCTCCTTTAACTCTTTCCACTTTGACTCCACTATACTTATGCCATTCTTCCATTTTCTGAAACTATACCTGAAATATCTTTCCAATTCTGAAATTTGTGCTTTTTTTATAACTGTACCTATTTTCCCGTTCAGTTCTGCCCATTGGTTTACTGAATCCCCTTATATTCATCAGAACTGCAGTGTGATCACTTACTCCTTCAGTTACTTGACACCCGATAAGGTTATCATCAGGCTTTATTTGGAAGATATCCAACATGTTTTGTCTGCTTGTGTTCTGAACAACCTTCCATGCAATATACCAGTTACCCTGTAACTATTGTCTGGCTTCCCATACTGGTTTGACCACAAATTCACTAGCCATAAGAATGGTCATTGACAGACTACATTCACTCAGATTCCAAACCACCCAGTATCTTTTTCATGCCACAAAGCATGATACCAGCAATTTTAATTCTTTCTTCACTGTCAGTGCAATCAGATTCCTCCCAGAAAGAAGGCGCTCTCTAAACTCAGAAAGTGGGAACTGGCTTATCAGTACAAATTGAGTACCACACAGCCAACATACCATAAGATAATGCCCAGTAATCTTCTTTCTTTTCCACCCAATCCCCACAACTATTGTCTTCCCACATTAACCACCATTCACCAGAACTGACTTTTAGTAGTGTGTATATAATCTTTGAGTTTTTATTCATGTTTGTTCAAGTTTTATATTTATACAAAAGTTTTATTGGTAAGTATATTTTGTTAACTCCTTCCACCAGTCCTTGTCTTGTGTCCGCAATATACTTTCCAATTTTACAATTCTCAGGTTAATGCTTTTAAATCCCCACTCCATACTTCAGCCTGAGTTTTAGAGGGATTTATTTTCAATCCAAGTCTCTTTGCCCAATCACAAAGATTCTTAAGGTCTGAATTTATTTTCTGTATTATCGTGAGTATGTCACTTGGTGATGCACTAAGGTATAGTTGTAGGTCGTCAGCGTACAGATGGTAATAACAGTAACGTAAGATACTAGCCACATCGTTAATATAAATAGAAAAAAGAATTGGCCCCAGGACTGAGCCCTGGGGGACACCACTTTTTGCAGTTTCCCATGGCGATCTGTTTCCATTGGGATCCGTAACACAATGCTGACGGTTCCTCAAATACGCTTCGAACCAGTCAACAGTGCCGCTGGAAAAATTTAATCCCCTCAGTTTGGACAGGAGTATGTCAAGGTCGATGGTGTCAAATGCCTTGCTGAAATCAAGAAGTATCAGTATTGTTATTTTTCGTCTGACCATAGCAAGTCTTATGTAGTCTGTTACCTTTATTAGTGCAGTCGCCGTACTGTGGTTTTTCGAAAACCGGACTGAAAATTATCTAGTTTGTTGTGCGCATTAAGGTGCTTAGTGGTTTGGTCATGAACTAGCCTTTGAAATGGTTGGTAATAAACTTATTGGACGATAATCTGACGGTTCAACAGGAGAGGTTTTCTTTGGTAATGGTTTGATTAAGGCCATCTTCCAAACTTTTGGATATGTTCCAGAAAGGATAGAAAAATTAAAGATATGTGTTATAAATGGGGTAATTACATCCAATATATTATTAAACATTTTGATATCAATGCCATCTACCCCTTTTGCATTAGATTTTATCCGCACAATAGCTTCCCTCACCTGTTTTTGTGGTTACAAGTGACAAGTGAAATTGATGGGTATTGTTTACTATCGAATTTTGGTGAATAATTACTTGTGTTTTTAATGCGAGGTCAATTTCGACTGCTCGAGTGGAAAAGTGGCTGTTAAGCTTGTCTAGTGGCATATGAATATCTGAAACGTAATTTCTTTTGCCGATTCCAAAGGCGCGAAGGTTCTTCCACAAAGCAGTAGGGGTTGTGCTTTCAGTAATGACCTTATGAGCGTAACGAAGTTTAGCGTTTCTCATGCCTTGCTTAGTGCGATTGCGCAGTTTTCTATAGTGTTGATAGTTATCGTCTGAGGGGTTTCGTCTGTAAAGTCTATGAGCGGTATCTCTTTCGGTCATAAGTTGTCTTATGTCTTCAGTTAGCCATGGTGCTGGAGCTCGTTTACTTTCTTTTTCTTAGGTGGGGCGTGTTTGTCATACAGTTTAGTAATCAAATCGGTCAGTTTTGCGACTTTAGCGTCAATAGAAGTCAGTGTGTAAATTTCGTTCCAAGGTGTATTGGTCGCATCAGTCAGTAACGCCTCGTAGTTAATTCGTCTAAGATTTCTGTATGTTATTGTTCTTGGTTGGTGTCTCGGAGTTTCTAGATGGTATGTAGTGTGTATGATGTCATGTCCGGATATGCCTGGGGCGGATAGCTGACTGTAGTTTAAAATCTTATCGTTTTGCTTTATTATAATGAGGTCAATTAATGTTTGACTATTTCTGACATGGTGAGTGGTATTAAGTGGGAGAATATTCAAACCACAAGCTTCAATGGTTCGCTTTAAATTTATGGTGGAGGGTTGATTATTTAATAAGTTTGTGTTAAGATCACCCATTAAAATTACATGTTCGTATTCTGGTACAAGTGAGGATAGGGCTGCATAAAATGAATCTAAATTACCAGCATTTGGGGGTTTATATGCCACAGAAATTAAACACATTTTATTTTGTATAATTAATTCTAGAAACATAAATTCGGGGTATTTATCCCTGATACTATCGGAGGCAATCCTAATTGTAACATTTATGTTAGATCTAACGTAAGCTGCCACTACACCTCCCCTTCTCTTTAATCTATCATGTCCTGTAGAGAGTGTAACCATTTAACTCTATGAAGTTGCTAATCGATGGCTTTTAACCATGATTCCGAGACAAGAATTACGTCGAATCCGGAGTTTTCAAAAATATATTGAAATTCAATAAAATGTGCGACGAGAGATTGTGCATTAATATGTGCCACGTGAAGTGCTTGTGAAACTTATCTCCGTGACTTTTTGCAGTGACACACAGCTGGGGTGAGTTGTTATGTCAGCGCGCCTGGAATGTGGTGGTGGGGGAGTGACTGGCGGCATTAATAGGGCTGTCCAAACTAAACAAGAAGTTGTAATGGTCGGTAAGAAGAGCGAAAAATTTGCAATTTGCTTGGATATCCCACAGTTGTCCACCAACACTTTTAAAATTAATTTTACAGAAATAATAACTTAGCTAATACAAATATTAAATTAGATAGGGATATAAACTAGTTGCGATAAGAAGAAATAAAAAATAAAAAGTGATTGAATTAATTATGTTACTTAAAATTAATATTGGTTGTAAAACTTAGAAAACAAAAATTACTATAGTACTAACTCGCACATTTTATTTGATATTTTTCAGTTCCGCTAGTGTGCAGATGGAGGTTTTGCACTTCCATTGTTTATTATAATTCGACCGTCGTATGTCCAAACATTTTTAACTCCGAACTTATCAATTGCAACGTTCAGCAGTTTCAGACGTTCAGCAGTGAGGTCTTCACGAATAGTGACACCAGATTTTGCCAATTTACGTTTTCGCGAAAAAACTTCTGCCCTCTTCCTATAAGACACAAATTTTACAATTATTGCTCTAGGATTTTAGCGCCAGGTCTTTGTCGACCAGCCCTATGGCTTCTGTCAATATCTGCTAAATTAATGTTAACCCAAGTTTATTTTCTAACACGTCCATCACAATGGCGTCGGTATTCTCCCCTTTTTCTTCAGCAACACCAAATATGCGGAGGCTATTTCACCTTTGATACTGCTCGAGTTCGTCAGTGACACTGGCGAGTTTATCTTGTAACTCACATACCTTTTTCTCGCTCTTGGCAAACGACTCGTTCAGCTGAGTTATTTTCTCACCACTGAAGTCAATGCTGCTTCGTAGATTTTCCACACATACGTGAGTGAAAGTGCTGAGAGCAAAAAAAGTAAATGAAAAGTAAAAAATTTATACATTGATTAATTTTGAATAACAAAAAGGAAATAGATATGCAGGAAGGGTTGCCAACTCAATGAAACAAAGGGCAAACACTTTCAAAAAGGTACTGGAATGTACTTTACTTTTAAGTGCTAATTTTTGTATCCAATTATACAAGGCAATCTGTTATACAAACAGGATACAAGAGGTAACCAAATTATACAAGTTTTGTATCCAATTATACAATCTGGCAGCTCTGCATACGAGTGGTGGCGTGGCGCACAGTTCAAACAAACGAAAAGACGTCAACAACCTATGTAACAGACCTAAGTTAACGGAAGTCCAATTTAACGGAAGTTAAGAAGACTGTTAATGATTTTTTTAGGTTAACTTAAAAGTTAAATTTTCGCAATTTTTTTAACTTCGTTAATTAACGATTAACGGATTAACTGTTTTTGTACCCAGCTGTGAGCGTCACTAGCGACATAGAGCATCATATTGTATTATAATTTCTCCCATAACAATTCTCTCCGTTCTAAACAGTGCTTACTTTTATCTCTGGATTGATAGTTTCTCTCTACTGAACAATATGTAACCAGGTAAAAAACCTATGCAGTTTTGTATTTTATTTAGCCTGTGTCTCATTACAATCCTCCCACCTCCAAAGTAGCGAGTTGTGCAGATGTACTTCTCTGCACAAAATCCAGGTAACCTGTAAATTTCTGCATCCTGTACTCTATACCTGAATCTTTGCTGTGAAAAAATCATTTCCCTCGCTCTCTCTCTGAAGTATTGTGTATCTTTTA
This sequence comes from Vandiemenella viatica, assembly GCA_031002005.1. Lineage (NCBI taxonomy): Eukaryota > Metazoa > Arthropoda > Insecta > Orthoptera > Morabidae > Vandiemenella > Vandiemenella viatica. The sequence goes on from JARYHS010013631.1 coordinate 2,069,708, forward strand.
AAATATATCTTCCAATCTTGTATCTGTGTGTTCTGATAGTTAAACCCGATTGATGTGTGGGTTATTTTCAGAGTTAATTATACTTCTTCTGTGAAATAAAGTGCACTTTGCCTTTAATTGTTTTTCTCTTTATCTTGTTTACAGTGCAGACCATGAAGATCAGGACGTCATAATTTTCAATCGATCAATGCTTCCTGCCTATTATGGGTTGCTTCGTTTATGTTGCCAGCAGTCGCGAACTTTCACGCGGCAACTTGCAAATCATCAGAATTTGCACTGGGCCTTGAAGAATATCACACCCCACCCTACTCAATATAGTGTGGTTAGTTTATAAAACTGTTGTACAACTACTATTTGCAAAATATTGTTTGTATTAAGAATATTTGATTTTTTCATAATAATTTTAATTTACTGCAAAACATAAATCAATTATCATATTTTGCAATAGTTTGTAATTTTAAAAAAAAAAATCTTTTTTAGGCTGTGGATGAGTTGTTCAAGTTAATACAGTTATTTGTAATGAAGTTCTCAGACAGCAGTGAGCAAGAGCTTCATGATATAAACACATTTCGAAAACAAACATTGCAGCTATATCTGCAGGTAAAGAGTTTAAATTTATTTTATAGTGCCACTATTAGTTTGCATGTTATTTACTTTCATAAATCATTACTTGGGCAATTATCAATGTTTGACAAAACTTCTGACTAAACAATACACAGTGACCTAATTAACCTCAGATTAAAATTTCTTATTATAATTCACAGTTATGTAAGAAAATATTGTATTAGCACAAATTTTCACAGTCGTGCAGATTTTGTTTTGTGAGGTCCTTCCGTTTTATAATTTCCAGCATTTTGTCCCTGTCTTTGCTTTTTTGTGACTGCAGTCATTTACATAAAATGTGTCCGCTGTACATGAAAATCCATATTTATGAAACCGTTCATAATTCCTTTTAGTTAATAGATGATGATATGTAAAAAAATATTTAATGTATTTATATTTTACCACTATGTTAACAACATGTTAGAAAGAAAAAGTATGAAATTAATTTTTCACAATAATGTCCCTACAAGAGCCATTTTTCCTATCTTCATTTGTCATCATAGAAGCCACACTTAATTGTACATCCACTTCATATAATGCATACCAGTCATCATTTTACTTCATGTATGCTTTGCAATTATGCATGATTAAATTTCAGGTTTGTTTCCAGAACTGAAAGTTGGTCATCCTTCTGTATTATTAATACAGAATTTAAACGTAGAACCCAGCCACATAAAAGATTTATTTTCAACTGTTTAAAGTGGGGGTTGTGAAAATATTATTGAAGCTATTATACAGGGAAAAGAGATTAATCATAGGGGTATAACTAGTGGAAAGCTCAGCAACAATGGAGTAGGAAGAAATGTTATGAGGCGATATTTACATGGAAAGGAAAGCTAACTGCTCACCAAAGTTGCAGGCAGTAGGGAAACAGAAACAAAAAAACACAATCCACAAACACAGTATATCGGGTCATACCCCCTTTTCAAGAAAATAGAAACATGTGAGTGAGATCATGCAGGTGCCTACAGTTAATGCAGAGTCATATATGATGGATTTGACTGCTTTAGATGATGTGGGAGCAAAAATAGCATCATTGGAATTTTGGAAATGTTAATTGAAAATAAGAAAAAGGAGACAGGTAAAAGAGAAGAAAGTTTGTACCTTTTTTTTAATGAAATAAGTTCTACAACTATAAAATTAAGTATTCTGGCAAGTGATAAATAGAGTGCGAAAAGCAGGTATTACTTGACATTGAAGCATGAGGGTGTCTGGTCTCCAGAATGTGTTGAAGAGCAATACCCACCTGTGTAGTTAGAATTGGGAAGTCTATCGAGGAGCACTCTAATAGTTCTGAGTGTGAAACAGTTATTGAAGTGACAATTTTTGTGAGAGCTGACTTGGAGAGCAACATGGAGGTATAGAATCAACTTTGGTGAGATGGGTATAATTTATCTTTCCCTTCTCTATAACTATGAAAAGCTTTCATAAAAATATTGTACAAGACAAATGAACAATCTTTACATGCAAGTCATCGCATTATCAGGGTGAATTACTATCTGAGATTAAGGCCCAAAAGGATGTCTGGTGTGCACAATTCACGGATAGGCCAATTTCCCCCTACAAAGCTCTGGTGGGAATGTTGTTTAAGGCTGTGACTGTGGAATAGTTATTGAGATGACTAGAGTGGTGGCTGTTACAAGAAATTTTGGGAATGACCATTCATCCTGATGGGTACACGTATATCTAATTCATGGTGAGACCACCTGTGTAAGAACTTGAGCAAAGGAGGCATGATGATTACCATATGAGATGGTCGTGAGTCATGGAATACCTTATGATGGCATCATTTACAATGGTGGTGGGTTTTCAATAGTTTGAGGTAGGTGAATGTATATTGCATGTTTTACTACAAGACAATAGGAGGAGCCATGAGATGATTTAGAAGCATTAGATGGTTGATATTTGAGCATGAGTTTACGTTGGGTGGTCTGCTGAAGGTGACTTGGGGTGTAGTGGGGAGAATGTTAAACATTTCAGGAAAAAATCTGAGAACGCCCAGGCCAGCAAAGATGTGGTTGAGTAATACAAGAATCCTATTGGATTGTGTGAGGTTGTTGGTTTGTTATGTTGGATTTATTACGGCCTGGAATATCTGTTTACGAACCAATTCTAGGAGATAATTGTTGAAAATAAGGGATGGTGTCAGATTGGAGAATATTGTCAACAATTCTCGATCAGAGCAGATGTGTCCACCCCATATGGCTAAGAGAAAGAGGAAGAGAAAGTTTGGTTGGCACTTGTCAGAGATCTTGGACAGGAGATACCTCATAGGGATCTGGGTGCTCTTAGGAGGGAAATGAAGTGGAGCGTGTGATGTAAGTGACCATTGAGGTTGAGGTTTATGTGCAGTCTGTGGTGTAACGTCTGTATTTGGAGTTGTTTAAGGCCTTCAGCCTTGTAATCATTCCAGTTAATTACCACAGTAGCTTATCCTTTTTTGCCTGGAAGGATTATAATATTTTGATATTTGAAGAGTTTACTCATGCCCCACATTTTCATGGAATTCAGGTTAATAGAGGAGAGGGAGCTTAAATTTTGAAGGAAGGTAATGAGATAGTAGAAGTGAGGGACTTGTGGAATGGAAGAAAAGGATAGTGCCAGGGGAGAGGAGGCAGATCTAGTCATGATGAGGGTAAGAATTATATAGAGGCTTGGTTTAAAATTATTATATCGGTTCTCACCCCTGCCAGGAGTTAAACACTGAGTCAGATGGTGTGCAATAATGCTTGGAACTGGCATTCTGTTGGATGTGGGTTCAAATCTCCATCTGATCATCCAGATGTTAGCTATCCGTATTTTCTTGGAATCCTTGTGGTATTCATTATCTGATTGCCTAAGCTTCTCATAATTAGAGATATCATAAAATGAAATATGTATACAGAACTCAAGCCAGATGACTCCTTTCCTTGAAAAAAGACCATAATTAACTGCATAGCTCTTTTTGGCCAATATAACATCACCCTTGAAAAGGCAGATGCTTAGATTCCAGAAATTTCAGTGCTCTGTAATCTATGGGATTTTTTCCCCTTTCTGTTCTGCCATAATTTGTTCCTTTGCTTACAAATTTGTATAATATATATATGTATGATCTTTCATTTTAGATACTTGATGGTCGTTCTTGTTGGGCAACACTAATAATGGCCTTCCGCACTTTGATTGATAGTGATGAAGATCGACTGTTT
>JARYHS010013631.1:2074495-2105495 GCA_031002005.1 Vandiemenella viatica
AATAGTTCTGAGTGTGAAACAGTTATTGAAGTGACAATTTTTGTGAGAGCTGACTTGGAGAGCAACATGGAGGTATAGAATCAACTTTGGTGAGATGGGTATAATTTATCTTTCCCTTCTCTATAACTATGAAAAGCTTTCATAAAAATATTGTACAAGACAAATGAACAATCTTTACATGCAAGTCATCGCATTATCAGGGTGAATTACTATCTGAGATTAAGGCCCAAAAGGATGTCTGGTGTGCACAATTCACGGATAGGCCAATTTCCCCCTACAAAGCTCTGGTGGGAATGTTGTTTAAGGCTGTGACTGTGGAATAGTTATTGAGATGACTAGAGTGGTGGGCTGTTACAAGAAATTTTGGGAATGACCATTCATCCTGATGGGTACACGTATATCTAATTCATGGTGAGACCAACCTGTGTAAGAACTTGAGCAAAGGAGGCATGATGATTACCATATGAGATGGTCGTGAGTCATGGAATACCTTATGATGGCATCATTTACAATGGTGGTGGGTTTTCAATAGTTTGAGGTAGGTGAATGTATATTGCATGTTTTACTACAAGACAATAGGAGGAGCCATGAGATGATTTAGAAGCATTAGATGGTTGATATTTGAGCATGAGTTTACGTTGGGTGGTCTGCTGAAGGTGACTTGGGGTGTAGTGGGGAGAATGTTAAACATTTCAGGAAAAAATCTGAGAACGCCCAGGCCAGCAAAGATGTGGTTGAGTAATACAAGAATCCTATTGGATTGTGTGAGGTTGTTGGTTTGTTATGTTGGATTTATTACGGCCTGGAATATCTGTTTACGAACCAATTCTAGGAGATAATTGTTGAAAATAAGGGATGGTGTCAGATTGGAGAATATTGTCAACAATTCTCGATCAGAGCAGATGTGTCCACCCCATATGGCTAAGAGAAAGAGGAAGAGAAAGTTTGGTTGGCACTTGTCAGAGATCTTGGACAGGAGATACCTCATAGGGATCTGGGTGCTCTTAGGAGGGAAATGAAGTGGAGCGTGTGATGTAAGTGACCATTGAGGTTGAGGTTTATGTGCAGTCTGTGGTGTAACGTCTGTATTTGGAGTTGTTTAAGGCCTTCAGCCTTGTAATCATTCCAGTTAATTACCACAGTAGCTTATCCTTTTTTGCCTGGAAGGATTATAATATTTTGATATTTGAAGAGTTTACTCATGCCCCACATTTTCATGGAATTCAGGTTAATAGAGGAGAGGGAGCTTAAATTTATGAAGGAAGGTAATGAGATAGTAGAAGTGAGGGACTTGTGGAATGGAAGAAAAGGATAGTGCCAGGGGAGAGGAGGCAGATCTAGTCATGATGAGGGTAAGAATTATATAGAGGCTTGGTTTAAAATTATTATATCGGTTCTCACCCCTGCCAGGAGTTAAACACTGAGTCAGATGGTGTGCAATAATGCTTGGAACTGGCATTCTGTTGGATGTGGGTTCAAATCTCCATCTGATCATCCAGATGTTAGCTATCCGTATTTTCTTGGAATCCTTGTGGTATTCATTATCTGATTGCCTAAGCTTCTCATAATTAGAGATATCATAAAATGAAATATGTATACAGAACTCAAGCCAGATGACTCCTTTCCTTGAAAAAAGACCATAATTAACTGCATAGCTCTTTTTGGCCAATATAACATCACCCTTGAAAAGGCAGATGCTTAGATTCCAGAAATTTCAGTGCTCTGTAATCTATGGGATTTTTTCCCCTTTCTGTTCTGCCATAATTTGTTCCTTTGCTTACAAATTTGTATAATATATATATGTATGATCTTTCATTTTAGATACTTGATGGTCGTTCTTGTTGGGCAACACTAATAATGGCCTTCCGCACTTTGATTGATAGTGATGAAGATCGACTGTTTATAGTTTACAATGGGGGACTCCAGCTGGCATTTGAGGTATGTAATCACTGCCAAAGGTTTGCATTAATAATATTATATTTCAATGTAAGCCACTCTGAAATTATATAACCTTCTCGGGGGTTCAGCTAGATGGTGAAGAAGTTCTACTGCACCAGTACACCAGGAAAGTCTCCACTCAAACACTCTGAAGTTATTAAAATTGAACCATTTCTCATCATAATGTCCTATGTTTGAAAATGGACTTGACTTGCATTAATGTTAAATATTTAATTATTCAAAGATGGATCATATCCTTTAATTCAATATATATTATATCAAATGACTGGTGCTAACTTTTTTTGTATCTTCTATAGGATGTTTTTATTGTGTTCTTTCATAGGAAAATAAATTCTTATTTAAGGTCTACCTGTTAAAGTTTTGTGAACTTATGCAGTTACAACAGTGTGAGATATAGCAAGCAGATTAACTGAAGGTACAATAACTTAACAAAGACTATTTTAAACAAAGAACAAAAAAAATGTAATTTCTCCTACTGCAAAAATCAGTGACAATGCAAAATCACGTAATTCAAAAATCTCGGCAGGTTCAGTTTTGCATTCTTTTCCTATGTTTCATTCGGATATCTTGTACCATCAAACGTTTGACTGAATTGAATTATGTTTTATTTTCCTGTTATGCTTTTAAATCAGCATTGAGGATATTTACATCCCATTATATTTACTTCCTTATAAAATCACTAACATCTGATTCTACTGTTTTATAGGCACTTCAGACCCTGCATACAATGTACCATGAGGCAACAGCATGTCATGTTCTGTCAGATCTGCTGGAGCTGCTGTCTCTCTTGTATGATCTGCTGAAGTGTGTGCGCATGTGTCGTGAACCAAGAGATGTGCGAACACTCATGCTTCAAGTTAAAGAATGGGTTGAAGTTTTGCGCAAACTTGCCACTTTGCTCAATACCTACAACCCACCTGAAATGAGAGGACTTTGTATAGGTAAACTACAGCGAGTTTCATTGGTTTTTCTTTATTAAACAGTAGAAGAGCTACTTGAAAGAAAAGATTTTTTGCTTCAAAGGGTAGCAAAAAGCATTAGTCCTGAAAATAGATATATCTTGTTTGTCACATACCTCAACACAAGAAGTTTTAGTGAAGAAATTCATCCTGATGTTAACAGTTCTAATTCTGTGGATGATTTGTACCTATATTGTTTTGCTATAGTCTCTATTGTGCCCTTCCTTCTTTTTTTTCAGATTTATTAAAGGAAATGGTATTATTAATGCCACAGGAGGTTATACAGGTGTTAGTTCCTTTGCTGTCACATTGTCATGCAGTCTTCCAGGAAAATCACAATGCTCTGCCCATGGGCCCTTATTTTCCTCGACGTGGTCACAAGTTGCCTCTGCATGGAATCAAATCTGGTACCAGACCCACACGTCCAATGGTTCAGATGGCAATTCCTCAGGGACAATTGGAAGCTGCAAAGGTATATAATCTTCTTGTAATATTTTACTATTATATTGTGCCATGTATCGTATTTTTCCTAAAAGCCTTTTTAACCTTATTTAATCTTCTTATTGGTGTTTCCAATATTTTTGTATCATTTATACATGAATGATAATGCTGTGATAATTTGTTTGAAGAAACTAGTTTAGAAATAATACTGATATAAATGTACACAAAGTTGACATTTTGTATGAAAATGGATCACTCATCACAAGTTGAAGGGACTGACAGGGGCAATTAGAACGAACTGGACAGACAAAGAAAGGAAGCCAACAAGTAACGATCATAGCAATAATGGAGTGAAGAAATGTCCTGAGAAGACATCCATAGTGACCCGTAACATGGCATAAAGTTCGCCCCAAAAAAGCAAGGAAAAAAAGTAAATAAAAAAGATTTGGTTTTCATTACAAGATGTAACTCTTGTCACTAAGCTTCAAATCAAAGAATATTTTAATTCAATCTTCAGATATTCATATTATATTATTTACCTACAACCAAAGTATGACTACCTGCTGTTAGCATATTATGTTGGTGCCCTAGAAAATGTCAGAGGGTGATCATTATTATGCATTATTTGACACTTCTCCAACCATCATCATTATTACTTATTATATTAATATCATCCTGAAATTGATAGTGGTTTTGTTATTGCAGAAAAAGCTACAACAAGATTTTGCAGATAATTTCTACTACATACAACATTTCAGCAGTTTCCTTAACTGTTTTCATCAGGTAAAGTTTTATATTAGAGTGAATTCTGCAGTATACTATGACAACAAACTGTGATTGTCTCACGATGTGCCTTCACATAATCAATAATGGATGCATACAAGACCCAAGCAGGCACTCATTGGTCAGTCATATTGCTCAGCTTAATACATAGCCCATAACAGACACTGAATCACATCACTCTCTACCTTTCTGGCACACACATATGTCATATTGCTGCTGTTTAGCCTCTAATGCTCCACTCAGAAAGGACAGCATTCTCCATTATAGATAAGAAAACTTCGCGGGTTCTCCGCCGGATAATATTATCGAAAAACAAGCTTTCAGCGGCTTGCTCTGCCGCCAGGTCCATTGTACGTATGTGACAACTAGAACTACACTGGAAGTCTCACAAAATCCGTAGGGGGCCATACCGTTTTCTGACTGGCTGACTACAAGCCCATTTCCATCCTGCTTGTCCGTAATTGGTCGGCTCCGGAATCAGCTGTAGACTGGGTAGGACGGATCTGCCGCCGACGTCCTATCATTCAGCGAAAATGTGGTTGTTTTAGAATTAATAAAGCTGGTTTCCACACATCACTGAGCCACAGACCCATGTCCCGTTTCACGTTATTATCATTCAAACATATCTCATATCTCAATAGCTACTTCCGGAAGAAAGAACATTAACTAGAATGTGCACATTATCGAAGTCCATACTGTGCCCATTTTCGATCACGTGTTGTGCCAAGGCAAATTTTTCCAGCTGAAACAGCTGGATGTTGTACTGATATTCAGTCACACGGGCCTTGATGGTGCGGATGGTTTGGCCAATATAACACTTGCCACATTGGCAAGCTAAAGACTCCCGGTGTTTTTAATCTAAAATCATCCTTCACAGAACGTAGCAAATCACAGATTTTGGTGGGAGGGCGGAAAATGCTCTTTATTCCATGTCGTGTCAAAATCCTGCTGATTTGCCCAGAGATGTTACCTACAAACGGGATGAAGGCAAGATCTTTAGGCTGTTCTTCTTGCTCAATTTGACGTTTATCCGCCTTTTTTCAAAGTGCCCGTTCTATCAATCAGATTGGGTATCCATTCCTCATGAAGAAGCTCAAGTTTGACCGGCAGATTGTCAACGTCTGAAATCTCCCTTGCTCTGTGTACCAACGTGTACAACACTGTGTTCTTCTGTGCTGGATGGTGGAAGCTTTTGGCGTGTAAGTAGTGGCCCATGTGTGTTGTTTTTCTGTACACACTGTGCGACAGGATTCCATCAGGTCTCCGCCGGATCAGAATGTCTAAAAAAGGCAAGCTACCATTATCCTCTATCTCCATAGTGAATTTGATATTTTGATGAATTCTATTGAAGTGGTCCAAGAATTCATAAAGACTATGCATCCCGTGTGGCCAAACGACAAACATATCATCTACATAACGGTAGAAACATGTAGGCTTAAGGATGGACTCTTCAATTGCCCGATCATCAAAATGTTCCATAAAAAGATTGGCAACCACGGGAGACAAGGTGACCCCGTTGCCACACCATCAGTCTGTTCTTAAAAATTCCCACTATAGGTGAAGTAAGTAGAAGTGAGGACTAGTTCGAAAAGGTCCACTATGTTAGGTTCATAAAGACCTCGTAACGGCTGCAGAGTGTCTCCCAAAGGAACCTTGCTGAACATCAAAACTGACCATGATATCAGACTCCGACAACCGATGCTGATTCCGGAGCTGACCAATTACGAACATGCAGGATGGAAACGGGCTTGTAGCCATCCAATCAGAAGACAGTATGGCCCCCTAAGGATTTCGCGAGACTTCCAGTGCAGTTCTAGATGTCACTTTCGTACAATGGACCTGATGATGGCGGCAGAGCAAGCCGCCGAAAGCTTGTCTTTCGATAATATTATTCGGCGGAGAACCCGCGAAGATTGCGTATAAAAAATACACCGGGAAAGTCTTGTTTCTCATATTCTCCATTATGTTGTTGTTGCTCTCTCTTATCTCCAGTGATTCTCTAATTACTGAATTCCAGAAATACTAAGTCCCCGCCAAAACATCAGTTCTATCAAAGTTTATTCTATGACAAGTTTCCACTGCATGTTCAGCTAACATGAAGCTATTGAGCTGTAGCAAACACAAATAATCCTGGTGGTCGGTACAGTGCTCATTTATCATTCTGATCATTAGGCCAGATGTCTATTTTGTGCCAAATTTACATGGCGTTACATAAATATCCGGTATTCATAGGCCACTGTCATCCTCACTGAATGCAGCATATTCTGTATCTTTGCTGAATGCTGGAAGAAGCTCTGCAACATGCAAGAAGTCTTCATCATTTTCCAGAATTGTTCCCAGCATGAGGCAGTAATACTTGTAGTCTTAAGGTTCCTTTTGTTCAACTGTCGGTCTTGGTGTACAGGGAATGAACGGAGCAAGCATGGTGGGTGAGTGGTAGCATTCTGGCCTTGCAGTTGGACACAGGTTCAAATCCCCACCTAGCCATCCTAGGTTTTCCCAAATCACTACAAGTGACAGCCAGGGATGGTTCCTTCAAAATGTCATGGCCAAATTCCTTCCCATTCCTTGCCTCCCGTTCCTTTCCCACCCTGTGCCTCACTGTCGAAACGGCATAAAGCCATAAGCAAAAAAAGGGAAATGAAGGCCCAGCTTAAGATGATTATTACTATCGAAGATCGCTCTAGGCTGATGAATCAAAGTGCCCAATACAGCCTGGCATCGAATTAGGTGGTGAAAGCTCATACTGATTGATTTAGTTTGTTTTCTGTACGTACTATAAGACAGAGTACCATCTGAACTCTTGCTTGATTAATATATCTGGGATGGGAGACATCCACGCTTGTCAACTTCCATGGTGAAACATATATTAAGGTGAATTGAATTCAGGAGGTTCAGGAATTCTTTTAATGTGATAATGATCAGACAGTATAAGTTAGATATTTGCCCACATTTGTAATGAATCCTTAATGCAAGCTATATTTCCAAATTGACTAAAATTTGCAGTTGTAAAAACATTATTTAAATAACTGGGCAAGAACAAATCTAGCCTCGTGCCTTTAAGGTTCTTCTGTACACTAATGATCAAATGTATCTCACTTGTGATAGGTGAGATGGCAATTGCTTTGCACCAAATAAAAAAAAGTTGCACATTTTTCAGGTTAGGTAGTGGATCCTGCTCCATTGCTGTCCTGTGCCAAGCATGTTGCTGTTGGTGTCATTCAGTTAAAATAAAATTTATTGCACATAGCTTTAGAATGTAATCTCAAAATAAAATATTTTGATTATTATGCTCACAACTTACAAAGTCTAGTAGATACAAATATTTTTAGTATTTTTTATTTAACACCTTTGTCGCCCAGCATGATTTGACTGAGTTCCTCGCTGAGCCCAAATCCGAACACTGGAGCGCCACAACTTAAACAGAGCAATAAGCTTTCCGGCTAGAGGACTGCCTGCAATCTCACTGCAGTTATCCCAGATCCTTCATTTAGTCAAGAAACATACATCTTTTGAGATGCACGTCAGTTACGTTTTTATCCTCAAAATTTTCATTGGACAATGTAAATGTGTAATTGAAAATGAGGAGAGTAGTGATGAAAAGGTAGTGAGTTTTAGAAGAAGGGTGATGAATAGAATTTCATTAAGCTCAGATTCCAACACTGGGGAATGGTTTCATGGGGTAAACACATACAAAAGCTCAAGAACAGGAAAAACCATGAATATTTCTGGACTTTGCGAATTTGATTTGACCAATAACATTGTGTTTAGCAAAGTTAAAATTTTCTTGTATTTTTAACACTTTTTGTATTAATTAAAGTCAATAAATAAAAAGTGAATAGATAGAAAAATAACATTATAGGTTTAATTCTACAGTAATAAAGTTGTCAAATAAAAATTCTAGACATAAATTTTAATTACATGTAAATCCTCTATTGGCAAGCTACCCAATCTCAAGCACTGGGCGACAGATGCTAGTCAGTATGCATTAGACGTGCGGTAGGGAGATCACGTAAGTAACCCCCAGTGGTGATTCTTCAAACGCTGCAAGGGAAGATTTCCTAACAAGCATTATTGCATTGGGAGGCATGAACCCATTTGGGCCATTTGATAGGGTATACACGTAGGGCAGTCACTTGAGGTGTCGGCACTACTGGACCTGCCAGGTCCTAATATCCGACACAAGTCCTCAGCAGACTGCACAGCACCCTTAAAGCTGCCGGCAGACTACCCAATCTCATTACATGGGCAATAGGAGTTACCAGCAGTATTTGATGTGCAATAGCAGTTCATGCATATACCCCTGACAGTGACTCTTTAAATGTTTCAAGGGAAGTCTTGCAAGCTAGAGTGCTAAGGTGAGAGGGAATCCCATTTGTTTCAGCTGGTGCTCAACCTCTACCGATGACAGCAAAGCCAGGTGAAAGTTGTTTTAATGTTATATGTGTCCAGGGGACTATGATGAGGCATGGTGACTTGAGTGGAATTTATTGTCTCTGTATAAAAGTGTCATTTCTGTTAGTCTCATCACATTCCAGTTGCCCAGTGTACCATACTGCAGGACTTCTTTCTATGTATGCTTCTTGTTTGATCAAGCTATGATACTTGGCACTGTCACAGCATGCGAACGTTACTTTCATCCTTAAGTTTTGCTCACCCATGTATAATAATAATAATATTTATTATTATTGTTATTAATCATCATCATTGACCATTTCCACTTTTTATGTGTCATCTAGCACATCTTCCATCTGAGGCTGTGCTTATTTGAAAGAAAGCTTCATATACCACCAGCTCGCTAGGCTGGTCATAGATTCTGCGAATATGTTGCCATATGTCCGTGAAATGTGTAATATGTATTCTATGGGATAAATTTTTTTTTATGTGTGTGTGAAAAGTATAATGAAGGTTTTGGACCATCCCAGCAGTTGCCTACACGATTTTGGAAAATAGCCTAAAAACGGCAACCAGGACAGTATGCTGGGCTCATGATTTGACGCAGTGTAATGGCGCATAATGTACACTGCCATATTGGCAGGTTCACTCTCCTATGACATAATTTAATATAATATTTTGGAGTCAGAAAAATAGATATTTTCAGATTTCAAGGTTCCCTCTTACTCTGTTAAAGTGAAAGGGGCAGTGGAAAATGAACAGATAGCATTGTGTCAGCAGTAGAGCTCTGTTTCCCATTGGATATGGAATACTAAATAGAAGAAGTGACTTGTCTAGGTAATTATTTACTAAACCAATTTATTTACCTCTAAGATTCTCAAAGATTTTAGAAAAGTCATGTTACGTAGAGTAATAAAACATGGTGCACACAATAATAATCTTGATTCCTGGATGACCACATCATGATATGTGCAGCCCACATTACGGCCATCTTTCTTCCTACATCACAGTTTGAATTCCAGAAAGGGTCATCCACAGGTTTTTGTTTTACATAACACATTTGAGGAACTGAATAATTAAATTTGCCATATAGCAATTTTTTTTGTGATTTTGCAGAAGTGTTTGACTGCATTAACCATGCATCAATATTGAGGAAAACAATTGTAATAATAACTTGGCATTCCTCAAGGCTCTGTGCCAGAAAGCTTTCTGTTTTTATTTATTATACATCCGTGATCTTCCTATAAACTTATGCGACAAGGCTAAGAACATTTTTTTTTTTTTTGTTGCAAATAACACTAACCTTTCTCAAAAGTAATCTACAATTAAGTCCAAATGAAGTACTCAGTGAAGTTAAAAAACTTGTTAAATGCAAACTCAAGTTCTGTTACTTAAGACAAATTCTTGAAATTAAATTTTGACAAAACCTATTACGTTAAGTTTACAGCAAACAATTGTAGCATAACTTTCAATACAAGTAATAGAAACTGAGCCTCATGGGTAAGCAGTAAGACTCAGACCTGGCATTTGGAAGGATGTGAGTTCTAATCCGTATCCAAACATCGTGATTGCAGTTTTCAGTGGTTTCCCAAAATCACTCCAGGCAAAAGGTTGAATTCGTTCCTGCTCCTTGTCTCTAATGATCTTGATGACAACAGGGCATAAAGCTACAATAATAAGAAATAAATTCCTTGCTCAAAATTCAAACTTTATTACATCAATACTATGAAGTGTTAAATATTCTGAGAGATACCTTTTTAACTTTTCAAATAAAAACAGTTTGTAGATAAAAATTTATTGAAAGAAATACTGAAAGATTATCTTATTGGCAACTCCTTTTACAATTAACTGTATGTGATATAATTTTTACGAAATTCTGTTGTGATTTTAATGTTTAACGTTTTATATAACATGTAATAGTTTTTCACTAATTATTGTTCACCTTGAATGTATATATATTAACCAAGCCAGATGTCCTTTCTCAGCATGGATCTGTGGAATAAGAATAATAAATGAAAGTGTTAAAGCATCTTCTGTTTTACTGGCATAGATCGTCATGATTGGCTGGTTATATTGATTTAATTAGTGTCTATCACGAAATACAAATAACACACAGTTAAAAAAAACTAACTGAGTCTCTTGACTAGATACAACAATGTTCTTGGTGATTGCAGATTCTTTTCAAGTGAAAGATAATGGAATAAATGATTTTTTTACAATCAGTTCTATTGCCATCAGTCTTTCAAACCATTATTGTCTGATGCACCACCTAACCAATTTTCTTCTGCTAAAGACTCGGCCGCTTTCTTCCTTTTGAGATGAGTGCAGAAATCCTAATTTGTATTGTGACCATGGGATGGTAAATTTGTATCAACACATCAGTATTCACCGACTGTGGGTGCTCGGGGGCTTTGGGCTTTGGCACCCATGAAGGGTAAATAGTGGATGCCGAGCACCCATGAACATAGATGTCAACATTAATCAATAATCGACTTCGAGCAACAGCCACCTGGCGAGGCAAGCCTTCTCGATAATAACGCACTTGCTTACGGTGTGTGTGTGCACATCATATCCAAGGAAAATATAAACACTGCGTTAAGTCATACCTAACACTACCTACTCTGTGGTAAGTGTAGGTTTGATTCATAAAGAGCCACACGCAAGCAATTACGTAATTCAACCCCGCGATACCGCATGCAAAACCTAGCCTGCCATCTGTCGTGCTTTATCTGTCCGCTGCACAGACAGTGCTTTTGTGGCCGCAGCTTGCAGGCTGTCTAAGGTGTCTCACTGGTTCCTAGTCGAGCTAGTAAAAAAAACATGTGCTTTAAGAGCACGCTGCACTTGGTGTTATCGTGTTTACTTCAGAAAATTATTAGTTTCGATAGATATATTCGTTCTTCAAAATCGTAACCTGAATTACCCTCTCAGCTTAGTACAGCTCAGCCAATCCAACCAGAAGATGTTATTTTTGTAAATTGAACAGAAGAAAAAGCACAGTTTTCAAAGTAAGTGGCAGACAATTATTTCATGACTGCTAAAATGACGAAGGGGTTTACAAACCTGTAAAGAAATCATGTCTAATGGTGTTTCTGCATCCAAAACATCATCAAGAGGAGATTATTATATTAAGGCACTCAATCAAGGTGGTTTTTCATCATCGAATAAAGGTTTAAATAGTATTGAATGTTTGACGTCCACTGTTTTTGTGTAGTGCATAAAGGCAATTTAGAACGTGGCGTTAATGTACATTGAATGCTGTCAAGAAGTAAACTACATGATATGAAAACAAATCATTTTTATTGACCAGAGGCCTAGCCATAAGGGACAAGAGGATGAATATTCAAATTGCATTCGATGTGGGATATTTTCGAGTGTTCATACGATATCACTAACAAAGCGCGTATAATTTTGAGTGAAGAAATACTGCATTAAATAATAAAAGTAGTACAAAATGTGTTCTATTATTCAGTTATGGTTGATAAAATTAGCGATATTTCCAGTAATCAATAAGTCACACTCTTCTTTCGTTCGTTACGTGGACGCAAAGTATAATACGCATGACACTTTTATTGGCCTCTATGAAACGGTCTCAACAAAATTTGTTTGAAATTTTCAATGACTGCTGTATTAAGAAGATTTGACATAAATATCAAGATGTGCAGGGGTCTATATACAGATGATGCTTCTGATGTTTAAGCGCATACTAACCTTCAGTTGTGGATTAAAGCTATCGAAGCAAGGGAGATTCATGTGCATTGCACTGCTCACTCGTTAAACCTGGTTGTTCAAGACACCGTAAAAGAAGTACATGTAATAAGAGATTTTTCAGCGTGTTGTTTTCGTACGTGGTTCATAGAAAGACCAGGCTTGTTTTGAATCACTACAAGGTGCAGCCTTTTTGACCAACAAGATAGTGTTGTCGTATATCTCCATTAAAAACTATTCTAAACAATCATAGTGTGCTGCTATGTTTTTTGAATGGCACAAAAGGTCAAAAAAATAATACCTGTGCGAAAGCAAAATGGTTTTTAAAAAGTCTTCAATCTTTTGAATCTCTTTTTATTATCATTTCTGATGGATATTCTCATTTGTTTTGAAGAATTAAATGCAAATTTACACAAGATTTCTTTACATCTGCAATAAGATGCAGATAATATTAATACTGTCAAGCACGTTGTATCATCCCAACGAAATGACAAAAAATTTCAGAACCCTTGGATATGGACTCTTGACTCAGTTTTTATATTGGATGATCAACAAATCAGCATTAATAACTCCAAAAATAAGGAGGATAAGTAGACATATATTTGCTTCAAGTGAACTGCACTAATTTTCCTTGCTTGCTGACTGACATAAAAATATATCTTGTAGTTTTAGATAAAGTCATTGGCCGTAGTGACCAGCACTTTACTAAAAATACTATTTGAATAATGTGTAACTATTTCTTACTGATTAAAACGATAGAAGCAGCAGTAATGTGAAAGAGTTCCACGAAGATAACAATGATGTGGATCGTTTGGTTCTTCACCTTGCTATTAGCAAATGCATAAACAAAAAATGTCAGACTGAACATTGTGAAAAACGGTTACATATATCTAATTTGTTATTGTGAATCTATCCAAGATATGATGCCTGAAATTATCAAATTGTTAAAAATCGTTCCGCAGAACCATCATTACGGAGAAGATGCTGTTGATGTAAATCGAGAAATAGTGGATGATGTGGACCTACAAGATTTTGATGGTATATTTAGAAACAGAGATGTAGTTTGAGAAAATAAGTTTGCATTGAAAAAAATTTATAACATTATATAAATTAAAATGTAGCTTTTTAAAAAGGTTTATTAATGTTGATCATACAATTCTTATTAAAACTGTGTTCATGAAGTATGTGCTAATACATATCTCCATCTAATAAAAATTATGATACACACTGTTAATATAATGATTTCATTTTTATATTTTTATTATTATGATAGGTATCAGTTCATTATTGTTCAATCTAGTATTTTTTATGCATATTTTTCCCATGTCCTCTGTATATTAATTACGAGCTGTACCTGCGACTTCATTCACCTAGTGATCATTGCGGATACAAATCAAATCCAATAATAAATTTCTGATATCTAATAGTAAGACACAAATTATTGGTTATCTATATATTACTATTATAAAGTTGAAAATCTGTAACTTTATAACTCAATCACATTAGAAAGGTCAAACACATTTCAATGAAGTTAAGTGTGCATTTTGCCCTGGAACAGAATTTAGAAAATGCAAAATCTTTCTTTCCTATCGGCCTGTCTGTTTGCTTATAACTTGAAATCTATTAGATAGATTTAGACTCGATTTGTACTATTATGTAAGACTCTACTATTATGTATGCCTGCGACTTCGTTATTGTCTGTCAAGAATTTTGAAGGTTTTTATTGAATTTGCATGGAAGCCTGCATATTTTCTGGATAAAAAGTAGCCAAATCAGCAACCCGCCAGTGAAAGTCTTGTTGAAACTAGTTCACACTCTTTGCCAGTTCTCTTTTTTTTTTTAATAAAAAAAAGTTGTCAAATGAGCACAAGGTTTTTTATCATCTTCCCGTGATACCCTGCTGTCTACAATTAACCACACTCACACTACTTAAATCTATTGAAATCTCTTCTCGTAGTTGATACTTAGATTACTTGAGTTTCTGAAATATTAATTCACAATCAAATACAGAAAGGCCTTGGTATATAGTAATGTGACAAGGTTTTCATGAATTGTGGCAAAGATTTTTTTTAAAAAAATCACTTATCAGTGCTGAAGAAAATCAAGAAAAACATGATTTAATCTTGATTTAGAGATTGATCATTCCTGCAGTGCTAAAATATAACAATGTAGGGAACATGTGTCCAGAGACATTTCTATTTACTACACATTTCATCTATTCAAACGTACAGAGTTCTTATATAGTTACTTCAATCTGTTAAGATTTTCTTCGTGTTCAAAAACTTCCTGAACATCCTACAAAAATGGCAGTGATACATGACGTGTATTTACGTTTTAAAAATAAAATAATTTTACTTGAAAAATTCCTGAGTGTGGTTTAAGTGAAGGCTGTTTGATAGCAGATTATTTTAAGGTTGTTTCAAACCTGTGAAATTATCATAATCTTTTTTCACATGACTGCTGACTTTTAGTGGTATAATTCCAGTTTTATGATTACATTAATTTTTGTATTTTAACTGCATTGAAGCATATGTTTGATGACAATTTTCATTCAGTGGTATAATATCTGTGAAATCAGAACAAACAAAAAAATAAGTTATTAAATACAATAATATCCAGTAATTTAATACACTACAGCATTATGAAATGTTGCTCTTACCTTTTGTTGCAATTGAAGCCTTCCATGGCCAGAATAAATAGTTTCCACGTTTGCTGGTTGGTGCCGCATCCTAATATTAAATTCTGACCTTTCAACTGATCTGCTTCATCCTGTGGCAGAACTGTACTGAGCTGTGTTAGACACACTACTAAGCACAGCTGATGTTCAGTGCCCTCTGAAAGGTTTTAATCTTCTAGAATACCAAATATTCGTTGTGTTTCACTATAGTAAACATATTAAAATCCGACAGGAGTAGCTTTCGATAAAGCACTCCAGCCATCCTGATCTGGGTTTTCCATGGTTTTCCCAGATCACTCCACGCGAATGCGGGGATGGTTCCTCACAATAGCCCATGGGCGCCTCCTGCCATATCCCTTATAACCCTTCCAAACCATAACCCCTTTCGATAGGTGCAACGCACCCTCCGCCACACACTTTTAGTGAATCGCGGAGTAATAATAATAGTAATAGTAATATCTTGGAGCAGTTCTGAAGAAGAAGCTGAAACTTTAGCATTTAATACTAGGATGTAGCACCAATGAGGGCGCATGGAAGTACTATCATATGTTGTCTTGTAAGCGTAGGGAGATTTACTTTGATATGTTTCTCTCAGTCCCAACCAATAGCCCCAGTAACTGTGGTGTCAACAAATACAAAAGATCAACCATTGCTTGCACATTGGATACCATGTGTACAAAAGTGCAGGTTCAAATCCTACCACTATCTGTATACTAATTTTAGCTGGTTTTATGTAATTATTTTGGTTAATGTTATTAGTGTCCTCAATTTCTGTCTTAGAATCATAGGATTCATACCTATATCATCATAAAAGACATTAGCAGAAAGCTCACAGAATTTGCAGACTGGAGGGCAAGGAAGTGGGCACAATAACAATGAATAAGGTGGCAAAAATGACTAGTTAAGTAATATATAGGTTATCAAAGAGAACCACTGGCATTGTTTCAAAAGGACTTGTAAAATTATAAATACATTTTTTCAGCATTGCTCATGATTGGGTACACATAGTACAAACCTACATAGATTTGTTACTTAACTATATTATATATTTCAGGGTGTGGATGAAGAGTATGATCATGCTCTCCACGATTTCTATCATCCGTACCATGAGTTCATAGATGTGATGTGCCGTTTGGCTATCAACAATGAATGCATGTCTGAGGCTCTAGTTAATTTGAGTGCCATGGTTGGTTTTGAAGGAGTACCATTGCATTTTACTTTCTTCCCAAAACTCTGGGTGGACATCCATCAAGCACAGGTGAGTTGATGCAAAAGTTGTTGTTTTATGTATGTTATTTCTTAATTAAATTCTGCATTAATTAATTTGTTGTTTTGGGACAAGGATAGAGAAAGTAAATCTATTACTTATCAGAACTGAAGGGAAGAGAGTTGTGACAGCAAAGCGAAGATCAGCATAAATACATTATATTGCTGGTGACCTTCTACTGCATAATGTAACGGGTAGTATCATTGTTTGAATTTGAATTGTTATCTAACATTGATGCCTGTTCATCATCATTATTATTATGTTCATTACAAGAAAGAAGGAAAATAACCTTCCACTTACCACAGATGTAGGCAAGAGGGCCAGGATGAACCCAAAAACATGAACATACTTTACAACATTTCGATAAAAAACTGTAATCATGTAAGAAGTTAGACATATGGCAAGGGGAAAGAGATATATACATCAGACCTATCATGAATATATCGATTAGCACTACAGAAGAATCGGCCTAATGACTAAATTGATAGTTCCAGTGAAAACCCCCATGTATAAAATATAATATTTATAGCAATGGTGGAGCAGGAAGAAATGTCTTGAGGCAATAATACTGTGTTTTTAGTGTTAGTGTAGTGTTTTTTGTTGATGCAGTCTTCCTCCAGTCGATTTTTGTTGAAAAATGTCACAGTTATTTTTACTTTGCATACAGACATTTTACTTCAGTGCGTAGGGTATTTTTTAATTGTAATTTTTAATGATTCTTCAACTTTGTTCTTTCAGTAATATTTCAGTTCAGGGTTGCACAATGATTGCAAATTAACATTAGAAATAATTATACTGAATTTAAAATTTAGTGGTCTGTAACTTCAGTGGTTAAGACACTTGCCTTCAAAACTTCGCTGCTGCAGTTCCAGTTTCAAATCCCAGTGGGTGCAGGAATTTTTTAGAATTGTTTGATATGAGCTATTCCAGGTCATTCTGTGGTTCAGAATCCATGTTAAACTGTAGGTCCCAGAGGAAAGGAACTGGCCGTCCTACTCTGCCACTGTGGCTTAGTATGTCCCCTTCGGGAGGATCCAACCAACCTTCAAGTTGTGAACTAAGTTAGTTTAAGATATAGTACGTGTACTTATTGTTACTACCTGCCAGCTTGGCAAAGCAATTAAGACACTAATGTGCAACATCTCAGGTTCAAATTTCGAGCTATCTTGAGTACAGCTTTAAGGCAATTATCCAGGATATATATCGCCTTTTTTTCTCAATGACTTTACATTTCGTAAACAAAATAACATTTAACTTCGAGGTCATGACAGATAGATCGAAACAATTATCTTAGCTACCGGAAACAGGTCCTTTAAGCTATCCAGCTCACATAATTGACAACATGTTAAAAACCTGTGCCCTTTGTGGCTAGAAACAAATTTCTGGCCAGTGTCTATCAGTGAGTGAATGTGACATTATGCTACCAAATTTCTTTCAGAAAGGTGAAAACATCACAATAATAGTTTATTAAAGGATTCAATAAATTGTCATGAGTATTGATCTTAAGGTGTCTGGAAGAATGTGCATCTTTCAGTACAAGAGAAGACCCATGCCTAAGTCATTCAGTGCAGAACTGGCTCGATGGTAATGTGAGCTTGTTCTAGCATAAGGACATTTGGCCTCCTAATAGCCCTGATTTAGATCTCCTGGATTATTGCGTATGGAACATGATTGAACAAGACTCCAGCAAGTTCATATATTCCAGCATTGCATAATCAAAGGCAACTATTGCCCATTCTTTAGAGATGCCACAATGTAATTTTAATCATATTTTTCTTCCAACATTATTTTTTTATTGTAAAAATGGTCACAGTTTCATCCAAATTCTACTGAAATGGGATATATACTACAGTAAAGGCCCTAGAAAAGGAAGTTGGAACCATCATACAATAAGTAGAAAAGTGAGGGGCATAGTGAGAAAGTACTAGACTCATAGTTGTGGAGACCTAACACAGGAGCAGCAAAAGAGCTCAGAGATAATCAGGGTTCGTGGATCGACTACATCATACATGACCAATATTTGAAAATTCTCTAAATGGCAGATACAAAATTAAAGCACCAGGTTTAGATGAAATCAGTACAGACATGATTAAGAGCTTCTGTAACTTATGGAATGCACTGGTTATACAAGAAATTAATCCTATCTCTGATGAAGGAAAAATTTACAAAGATTAGACAAAGGCTGCTATTGCTTTCCTCTACAAAAAGAGGGGGAAAACTGACTGAAATGAGGAAACTATTGTGGACTTGCACTGAATTTAAGTGGATGGAAAAAATAATAGAACAAACATTGAATATCATATCACTTATTGGAGAAGAATATTGCAGACTGAGAGGAAACAGATCTTCTGCTGTTAGGATGATCATGGAAAAACACTTGCAAATGGGAGGAGATATTATTTCATTTGCTAGCCTTAAAAATTAATGACACTGTGCCAAATAAAATATAAAAGGGTCTGATTAGAATGTGTGATAAGTCACATAGGAATGTTGGGTTAGAATATACTGGTTCAACACAAGCAAAGGAACTCAACAAGACAGTGCAATTTCACCTCTTCTTTTCACCAGTGTAATAAATGAAATCATGAAGAGAATAAAAAAGTGACTTCAATACATTTGTTTTTTTAAGATAACATTGTAGCTTGGAAAAACACAAATAGAAATATTGTAAAAATTAAACATTTGAACTTGGCTGTAAAAGGGTGCACGCTAATGTCAAGGGAGAAAATTAGTAGAATTCAACTGCTCCCAGTACCTTGACAGTGTCTTAAACCAAAATCTCAAGTAAAAATTACTAACAGAATACAAAAGTTGAACTCAGTTATACCAAAAGTCAGAAATCTCCTTTCTTCTTAGAAGTGGAAATAAGAAAAAGTTGTATGGAGTCAGGCCAGGTGAGTAAGGTGCATGGGGCAGCGGAACCATGCCATTTTTAGCCAAAAACTGCCTAACAGACAGCTGTGTGTACTGGTGCATTGTCGTGGTGGAAGAACCAGTCTCCTGTCTGTCACAAATCTGTCTCCTTTTTTTTTTAAGAAAACTGTTGCGTAATCTTCTTGAAACTTTCAAATGAAAGGTTTGTTTGATGGTCTGATGTGGGGGGACAACCTCTGAATAAACTACACCCTTGGCATCAAAAAATAAAATGAGCATTGTTTTGATATTTGATTTGGCTTGATGACATTTTTGGATGGGGTGACAATTACATCTTCCATTGGCTTGACTGTTGCTTTGTTTCTGTGTCATAACCTTAGTACTAAGACTCATCACCAGTAATGACCTTTGACAGAAAATCTGATTCAATTTCAAGCTGTTGTTTCAAAGCATGACATGTTTCAACTCTACGTTCTTTTTGATTGTCAGTCAGAGCTCAAGGAACAAACTAGGCAGCAACTCTTTTTCATTCCCAAATCCTAAGTTAAAATTCGCAGAACTGATCTCCAAGATAACCCACTAATCTCTGACAACAGTCTGAGAGCACAAGCTTTCGAATTTTTTCAACATTTTTGTTGACTCTGGCAGTTGATGGACGTCCAGAACGAGGTTTGTCATCAATCGACATGTCACCATTTTTAAACTGAGCAAACCACTTGTACACTTGAGTTTTCCCATAGCGTCATCTTTTTAAGCTGCTTTCAACATTAAAACAGTTTCAGCAGCATTTTTATTGAGTATAAAACAAAATTTTACAGTTGCACTTTGTTCACTTAAACTTGGCGTCATCAAAAATGAAACAAAACAGCACTAGCAAAAACAATCACTGCAGATTAACAGAACAAGCCGTGTCGACAACATAGGTGGCACTGAATGACAATGAGTTGCAGTATAAATGCCTAGCGGAAGAACGTATACTACACAAACTTCACCCACAGCAATGCTGTACCCCCTTGTAATGTGGTTAGGAGCAGTCTTAGTTTCTAATCTCAACAAAATAATGCTGTCACTAAAATGTTCATAATAAACACTCCTGTTCATTACAAATCCTACACCAGTAATTCAACTGACAGCTTTTGTGTTTATTATTCTGTATTCCCCAGACCAGAAATCCTGTGTATCCTTCATCTTAATCTCACTAATCCCAACAACATCTAACTTAAGTTGTTCCGTGTCTCCAAGTTTTTTTTAACTACCTGCCCCATTCAGACTTCTAACATTCCATGCTCTGACTCATAGAATGTTTGTATCTATTCCGATGTCTCCTCCCTGAGCAGTCTATACTCGGAGATCCATTGGGGGTAGTATTTTACCTTTGTAATATTTTACCCAGAAGGAAGCCATCATACTATATGTATTTTGAGAGGATACCTCGGGATACCTTAAGGTCTTTAGTAGATTAGCTTCCCATTGCTGTCTGCATTCCCACACCGTTGATTATTTTTGATACATCCGCCTTTAGGGACCGTTTCCAACACCAAGGATAAGTGGGTGCCCTGGACTGCTCCAGGCTCTTCCAGGCTGTTGGCAAGCAGTGGGTGAGTTCTTGTACTGGGAATCTTTCAGTCACCAGAGCCTTGTCTCTGCAAATGGTGCACCACATAAAGGGATGGTTGAAATTTGGTTGGGAGAGGCTTTTATAGTCTCTACTAAACCCTTAGACCCCAAATGATCTTGTAGACAACATTAACAGTAGCTTGCTATTGTTCGCTGATGATGCAGTTATCTATAAGGAAGTAAGTTGCTCTGGCGATTGCTTAGAAATTCAGTACGATTTGGATGTTATTTTGGAATGGTGCTATGAATGGCAACTTACATTAAATTGCAGTAGGTGCAAGGCAATGTGCTAACTAACAAAAATAATCCTTTTGTTCACGAGTACTAAGTAAACATTTCAGTTATTGACATAGTTCATTCCCTTTACTATTTGAGTGTAATAGTTCAAAGCAACAGAAAATGGGAACTGCACATGACTTCCATTGTAGGTAAAGCTAATTCTATATTTTGATTAATAGATCGTGTTTCTAAGAACTGTAATGTTCTTACAAAGGAGATAGTATACAAAACTTTTGTGTGTCCAAATTTGTTGTAGAGTTTAGAATCCAAATCGCAATAGAATGTACAGAGAAGAGTTGCTTGATTTGTGGTCAAAGTACCCTGTGCCATCCTAAATATTTGTGAATTGCAGAGCATGGTTGTAGATGTACTGTATGAATGAGCCAAGATCATTGATTACAGATGGCTCAGATGATTAAGTTAACGTAAGGAGATAATGAAGTATGATAACAATTAAATAGATGAAAGAAAGCATCAATGATCAGATAGTAGAAAAGGAACATATTAAAAATAAAAATAATCAAACAAAACATAATAATGAGTAGGAAAATGCTTTGAGGCAGCAATAAAAGGAAGTATTTGGAAGTAAACCAAACATTTACGGTTGGACTTAGTGAACACAAAAAAAAGATAATGGAATTAGTTGGGCTTTTGCAAACACCAAAAAGAATAACATGTGGAACACAATATTTCTATATAGAACCTTATTCGCGAAGGAAGATGAGACACTTAGTGCAAATTTTCAATGTTATTCCACTCATGCGTACTGAGGGAATCGGCATGAGTCGATGTGGTCACATCCAAACTTTTCATATACTTTCAAGAATAAAGTTCGCCACTGAAATATTGTGTTACACATGTTCATAATATATATATTTTTTGTTCATTGGGCCCAGTCTTTGGGGTAAGTGTGAGGTATTATTTTTATATATAACTAGCTGTTACCCGCGACTTCGTACGCGTGGACTTGGAGTTTCATTGCCAGAATTGGATATAGAAAACTGTTAGTAACGTAAGATTTGTCCCAAACAACACCGAGTCGACATAATATGATGGAAAGCCATCATTATATCATCTTATCGTCTAATCTGTCTCATGAAGAGAATCAATTTACAACATATTTAAAAACAGAAAAGTAAGCGAAGGTGCGGGGAATGTGTGTGTGTGTGTGTGTGGAGGGGGGGGGGGGGGGGTTAACTGATGGCAGCTTTATTTAAGCTTGGTTTTTTCTTCTTTATTCAACATGAGCATCTGAATCTTATAATCTAATAGCAGCACATTGTCTTCTAGACCTGCACCTTAGGCCAGGTTTACGTCCGTAAGGCATGTCAAAAAGGAAGACAAATTGGTGCCAGAAACTTTTATACAGACACAAACGAATAGTACAGTGCAGAGCAAATTGACTTCAATACTAAATAATAAGTTTTGTTTCTTATCGAAATTTATTAACAAATCAAACACTAACAGACTGCGCGACTGAGCAACCAACGTAACATTACAGACTAACACACGAATCTGTGTGTCTTTCATCATTCGATAAGTTCTTAAAATTTCGTGACTAAAACTGTTATTCATACCGAAAAAATGTCCTGTGTCCTTCCTACACTATTTCATTGTTAAAATCCGTCAATATTGATATAGCCAATTAGTCGTCAAAACGTAACAAAAAGACAGAAACTTACTTCCACAATTATAATATAATAGCTGGTACCCACAACTTCGTTCGTGATTGTAAAGTATTCATATTGACAGCTGTAGACATCTAACCACCATAGTGCACGATGGGAGACTCGATACTATTACCACACACAAATACCAGACTTCTGCGCTAAATAGTTCCGGCAGCAAAGTAAAATTTACGGATACACACAAGTCTTTGGATGAAATACGAAAATATTCATGATCGACCAATTTCAAACACCATATCTCACACACTCCCACAGTTACGGAATTTCGGCGAACGTTGTGATCGATGGGTGACTCTATGTTACTACCACACAAAACGCCGGTAATCTGCGATTGATAGTTTTCACTCAAAAGTGATACACCGTGACACATGCGTCTTTGGCAGAAATATGAAATTGCCGCAGATCGACCATTTTCATCCCCCATATCTTCCACACCCCCATAGCTACAGACATCTAACAACCATAGTGCACGACAACAGACACGATTCTACCACCACACATAAACACCAATGCTCTATGCCTTTCGTCGAAATACGAAAATATCCTTGGTCGGCCACTTACAACCACTATATATCCCACAGAACCACGGTTTCTGAAATTCGGCCGCTGTTGTGATCGAAAGGTGACTCTGTGTTAATACCACACACAAACGCTAGAGATCTGTGATAGATAGTTTTCGCTGAAAAGTGATACACCATGACACTTTTGTCTTTGGCAGAAATATGAAATTGCCACAGGACAACCACTTTCAAACCCCATATTCTCCGACACCCCCATAGCTACCGAAATCTAACAACCATAGTGCACTACATGAGATAGGATTGTACTACCAAACACAAACAGCAATGCTCTATGCTATGTAGTTGTGGCAGAAAAGTGACATATGTGGAAACAGTCGAAATACGAAAATATCCTTTGGTCGGCCACTTACAACCACCATATCTACCACAGTACCGCAGTTTCTGAAATTCGGCCGCTGTTGTGATCGAAAGGTGCCGCTGTGCTACTACTACACACAAACGCCAGTTATCTGTGATCTATAGTTTTCGCTGAAAAGTGATACACCATGACACTTTTGTCTTTGGCAGAAATATGAAATTGCCACAGGTACGAATCACTTTCAAACCCCATATCTCCGACACCCCCATAGCTACCGAAATCTAACAACCATAGTGCACTACATGAGATAGGATTGTACTACCAAACACAAACAGCCAATGCTCTATGCTATGTAGTTGTGGCAGAAAAGTGACATATGCGGAAACAGTCGAAATACGAAAATATCCTTGGTCGGCCACTTACAACCACCATATCTACCACAGTACCGCAATTTCTGAAATTCGGCCGCTGTTGTGATCGAAAGGTGCCGCTGTGCTACTACTACACACAAACGCCAGTTATCTGTGATCTATAGTTTTCGCTGAAAAGTGATACACCATGACACTTTTGTCTTCGGCAGAAGTATGAAACTTGCCACAGGTCGATCACTTTCAACCCCCATATCTCCCACGCCCCCATAGCTACCGACATCTAACAACCATAGTGCACTACATGAGATACGATTCTACTACCAAACACAAACACCAATGCTCTATGCTATGTAGTTGTGGCAGAAAAGTGACATATGCGGAAACAGTCGAAATACGAAAATATCCTTGGTCGGCCACTTACAATCACCATATCTACCACAGTACCGCAATTTCTGAAATTCGGCCGCTGTTGTGATCGAAAGGTGCCGCTGTGCTACTACTACACACAAACGCCAGTTATCTGTGATCTATAGTTTACGCTTAAAAGTGATACACCATGACACTTTTGTCTTCGGCAGAAGTATGAAATTGCCACAGGTCGATCACTTTCAACCCCCATATCTCCCACGCCCCCATAGCTACCGACATCTAACAACCATAGTGCACTACATGAGATACGATTCTACTACCAAACACAAACACCAATGCTCTATGCTATGTAGTTGTGGCAGAAAAGTGACATATGCGGAAACAGTCGAAATACGAAAATATCCTTGGTCGGCCACTTACAATCACCATATCTACCACAGTACCGCAATTTCTGAAATTCGGCCGCTGTTGTGATCGAAAGGTGCCGCTGTGCTACTACTACACACAAACGCCAGTTATCTGTGATCTATAGTTTTCGCTGAAAAGTGATACACCATGACACTTTTGTCTTCGGCAGAAGTATGAAATTGCCACAGGTCGATCACTTTCAACCCCCATATCTCCCACGCCCCCATAGCTACCGACATCTAACAACCATAGTGCACTACATGAGATACGATTCTACTACCAAACACAAACACCAATGCTCTATGCTATGTAGTTGTGGCAGAAAAGTGACATATGCGGAAACAGTCGAAATACGAAAATATCCTTAGTCGGCCACTTACAACCACCATATCTACCACCGTACCACAGTTTCTGAAAATCGGCCGCTGTTGTGATCGAAAGGTGACTCTGTGCTACTACTACACACAAACGCCAGTTATCTGTGATCTATAGTTTTCGCTGAAAAGTGATACACCATGACACTTTTGTCTTTGGCAGAAGTATGAAATTGCCACAGGTCGACCACATTCAACCCCCATATCTCCAACGCCCCCATAGCTACCGACATCTAACAACCATAGTGCACTACATGAGATACGATTCTACTACCAAACACAAACACCAATGCTCTATGCTATGTAGTTGTGGCAGAAAAGTGACATATGCGGAAACAGTCGAAATACGAAAATATCCTTGGTCGGCCACTTACAACCACCATATCTACCACCGTACCACAGTTTCTGAAAATCGGCCGCTGTTGTGATCGAAAGGTGACTCTGTGCTACTACTACACACAAACGCCAGTTATCTGTGATCTATAGTTTTCGCTGAAAAGTGATATACCATGATACTTTTGTCTTTGGCAGAAGTATGAAATTGCCACAGGTCGACCACTTTCAACCCCCATATCTTCCACACCCCCATAGCTACCGACATCTAACAACCATAGTGCAATACATGAGATACGATTCTACTACCAAACACAAACATCAATGCTCTATGCTATGTAGTTATGGCAGAAAAGTGACATATGCGGAGACAGTCGAAATACGAAAATATCCTTGGTCGGCCACTTACAACCACCATATCTACCACAGTACCACAGTTTCTGAAAATCGGCCGCTGTTGTGATCGAAAGGTGACTCTGTGCTACTACTACACACAAACGCCAGTTATCTGTAATCTATAGTTTTCGCTGAAAAGTGATACACCATGACACTTTTGTCTTTGGCAGAAGTATGAAATTGCCACAGGTCAACCACTTTCAACCCCCATTTCTCTCACACCCCCATAGCTACCGACATCTAACAACCATAGTGCACTACATGAGATACGATTCTACTACCAAACACAAACACTAATGCTCTATGCTACGTAGTTGTGGCAGAAAAGTGACATATGCGGAGACAGTCGAAATACGATAATATCCTTGTTCGGCCACTTACAACCACCATATCTACCACAGTACCACAGTTTCTGAAATTCGGCCGCTGTTGTGATCGAAAGGTGACTCTGTGCTACTACTACACACAAACGCCAGTTATCTGTGATCTATAGTTTTCGCTGAAACGTGATACACCATGACACTTTTGTCTTTGGCAGAAGTATGAAATTGCCACAGGTCAACCACTTTCAACCCCCATATCTCCCACACTCCTATAGCTACCGACATCTAACAACCATAGTGCACTACATGAGATACGATTCTACTACCAAACGCAAACACCAATGCTCTATGCTATGTAGTTGTGGCAGAAAAGTGACATATGCGGAGACAGTCGAAATACGAAAATATCCTTGGTCGGCCACTTACAACCACCATATCTACCACAGTACCATAGTTTCTGAAATTCGGCCGCTGTTGTGATCGAAAGGTGACTCTGTGCTACTACTACACACAAACGCCAGTTATCTGTGATCTATAGTTTTCGCTGAAAAGTGATACACCATGACACTTTTGTCTTTGGTAGAAGTATGAAATTGCCCAGGTCGACCACTTTCAACCCCCATGTCTTCCACACCCCCATAGCTACCGACATCGAACAACCATAGTGCATGACAGGAAAGACGATTCTACTACCACACACAAACACCAAAGGTGTATGTTATGTAGTTGTTGCAGGAATGAGAAGTATACGGAGATACGAATTTTTGGTCGAAATATGAAAACGCCCTGCACTGACCAACTTTAATCATTATATCTCCCACATCCCCACAGCTATCGGCATTCGGCCAACGTTGTGCACGACAGGAAACTCCATGCTACTTCCACCCACAAACATCAGTGATCTGTGCTAGGTAGTGTTGGCTGAAAAGTGAATTATAGGAAAAAACACGTCTATTTTTATATATATATAAGATAATAAGCAGAAAATGCTTTAAGGTAATAAAACTAAGGAAGGACTAAGTGGCTCGTGTAAAAAATTTTCATATGATATATGGTGTATAGTGAGGTTGATGGTTTGTAGTAGAATCAAAGAAGAACTGGCTCATTTGTAATAATTGTTTATTTGTTAACTGAAACAAGTACAGAGCAAAAGCTTCGTTTTAAGGAAAAATTTGAAATTTTGAAATGTTTCACTAACGGAAACAAAAAAATATATGAAAAGCTCCTTACTCTAGGAAACACACACAGTTTATCAATATCCCTGTGATATGAGGTGCTGCTATCTAGTGGTATGAAATTCGCGCAGTTATCAATTTTTTGAACATGTAAAAGGTTTCGCCTATACACATGAACCATCAGTTGTGTGAAATTAATGGGTAAAAGTGTATCACCATACAACACATCAACAAATGGTATATGGACTTCACGGGTGTCCACATGGACTTTTATGATAAAAACTAGAGTGGAAGACAGTCAATTTCAGATCAGACTGTTAAAAAATCGAGAAACTAATGCTTGACGATTAGAGGATCGCCATCTGTGAACTTGCTAGTTGGATTCCTGAGATTTCTGCCACCTCAGTCGACAGAATTTTCTCTGAAAAAACAGCACTATCACAAAGTGTGCGCATGGGATCCCATGAATGCTTATAGATGTGAACAAGCAGCAATGTGTCAATTGTGCCCTCCAGTTTCTTCAACAGTGTGGCAAAAATATGGAGGAATAGTTTGATTCCATAGTTACAGGTGACAAAACGCAGGTGTTTCATTTTTCTTCAGAAAAGAAACTATGATCACGCAAATGGCAACATTTAACTCTGCCTAAGCCAAAAAAGTTTAAGCAAGCACAATCTGCCTACAATTTCATGGACACCATTTATTGGGATCACAAGAGAAGCTGATTGACTTAATGTGTTTTGTGACAACAATAAACTTGGAGAGGTATTGCAAAATGCTACAGAAACTCAAGATTAGCCATCTGGAATCGCCGGAGAGGAAAACTGGGCAAAGGTGTGAAGCTGCCTCATGACAGTGCTCGACATCATATCTCTCAGTAAACCCAAGACCTACTAAAGACATTTGGCTGTACTGTCTTTGCCCATCTTCCCTCCAGCCCTGACTTAGCGTCTAGTGGTCTTCACATGTTCCCAAATTTGAAGGAACACTGGTGGGCTGTGCTTTCAGGCCATTGACGAAGTCAAAGAAGAGGTTACACTCTTCCTCAATGGGTTAGTGGCGGAGCTCTATGACATGGGGATACAAAAACTGGAGGAACAGCTACAAAAATGCATAGGAAAAAATTACGATTATGTAGAAGAATATATTAATTTTTAAGCTTTCCAAAGATGTAAATAAATAATTATGGTAATAAACAGTGCTGTCTATTTAAAAAAAATAAGCAAATATTACTTTTGAGACCCTCCTATAAACTTATACAATGCAGGCATATGAGGTGTATTGTGGTGCATGAGCCATGTTCGATGACAGGAAAGGTTTCCCCTGTGCTTGGATTGGAGTAGTTGGTGGTACATGCTTCACATTTTGGTGTGAGGCCTGTGGCGTCGGAATGATCCACATAGTCATTTGGTGGATTTACAAGGTGAGTATTTGTTAACCAGGATATTCTTGAGGTTGAGTAGACTGGATTTTGTGGAGAAGTGTGCATATCCTGGGAAAGGAATATAGGAAAGCATGCCCGTGATGGAGGAATAAGTTAATGGCTTCAAGACCAGGAAAGACTGGGTGATAAAAATGGGGCTGCAGTTATTTTTAAGAGTGGGTACACACTAGGTGAACGCATGCGAGCAAACGCATACGTTCACTCAGTGTGTACGTCAAAACGAAGCCGAATGATTGCTTCCGACCACATTAGTTTGCCTGCGCTCAGTTTCACTCGGGGAGGCGGTACATCAAAGTAAAATGTGGACCACACACTTTAGGCTCAGTTATAGTGTGAATGTCTAGAAGAATGCTTTTGTTGTTTTATAAGGAACATGGAGTTGTCTAATTGGATTCCTTAAAATTAATAGAGTTATATAGAAACATGAGTGTTTATGGAACCCTATTCATAATGATTATAAAAATAAAATAAGTAAACATGATGCCTGGAATGAAATTAATGATATAATGTAATGTGACTCAAAAGATACGAAAAAGAAAATTAAATCTCAATTCGGATCCTACAGACGTGAACGGCCAAAAACAGTAAAATTCATTTAAAACAGACTCTGTAACTAATGTCATATTTAAATCAACATGGTTTGCTTTTAATGACATGTTATTTTTGCTGGATAAATTTGTACCAAGGGATAGAGAAATTACTGGCATTTTGAAATCTTCGGACCAATCTGCTGCAATAACATTTCAAAGTCGGCCGACTTCATTCTGCAGAAACTTTAAAAAAAAGTCCATAAGCAATTTCAGGTGTAATCATCATCTATCAAGTCTGTCCCTCTATACAAATTTCTACTTTTGAACAAAGAAATCATGCACCACTGTCGTCATGATCTCCTGAGTCTTCATATTTCATTAATTTAATTGTAATGGAGCCCACACTCCGGTGGCAATTTTCCTACATATCCATTTTTCTCCTTTCCTGCACCTACCTCATTTTCACTCTACAAATTTCAACTTTAAATTGTTTCTACATTTTTGGTAAATTATTCATCAATTTTCCAGGAAACTTATTCCAATCCCTGACCCCCATAACTACGAAATAAAATCTTACCACACCCTTGCACTTGAAATCGAGTTCCTGCTTGTGGTCGTGGTCATCTTTTCCCTTCCATGCACTACTTTTAATTCTTAGACCAATGTCTTTCCGTATCTTATCACCAGTATACGCCTTGTACACTCCTCTTCACCCTCTTCCTATCTTCCAATGAATGCCATTCCATCTCTTTTATCATGTCAGTTACTGATTGTGTTCTACGGTAATTTCCAGAGACAAATCTATAAATAATAATGTATGTATACATCAAAAGAATGAACCCTAACAGACTGACAAGACAAATAGTTGAATCCTATGAAAACTGATGTAAATTAATATCCGATACAATGAAATGGGTTGGAGAAA
The DNA here is from genome assembly GCA_031002005.1 of Vandiemenella viatica. Classification (NCBI taxonomy): domain Eukaryota; kingdom Metazoa; phylum Arthropoda; class Insecta; order Orthoptera; family Morabidae; genus Vandiemenella; species Vandiemenella viatica. The sequence continues at coordinate 2,104,670 of JARYHS010013631.1, forward strand.
TCAAGAAAGATTTCAAATTAGCAGGAATTGTTTCAGAAGATATTGAAAACAGAGACATATTTAAATCCAAAATTCATAAGTGGCAAATTGACCGGGAGGAAAGATTTAAGAAAAGACCAGGAACAACATGGTCAGATGGGAGGAAAGAAGCCCACAGCAAGCGTATGAAGGAAATATGGGCACAAAGGAAAGCTAACAAATGCATCTGAGTACTTTGCGTAGTCCTAATGGGCTTATCCGCAAATAATAATAATAATAATAATGCATGACGCACTAGCAATCATTAAGTCATCTTCTACCACCATTTTTAAGGTAGATATAAAAATATTTTCACCACATAAACCAGCGAACATGAAAGAATGACAAACAACGCATTCCTTCATTCTAATGTGGATAGCAAATTTTTAACACCGCTGCACAGATTCGGCCGCTTCTATTCAGGCGCATACGTTTGCTTGCATTTGCCTAGTGTGTACCCACCTTAAGAGTTATGGCATTGGAGTAATTGTGTGAAGGATGGGATGTAGTATGAGGGATTCGATTTTGTATCAGATCAGGACGAGATCAGATGAGAGCATGGGACAGGTTTTGGGTGTATTAGGCAGACATTCTTCATCAAAACAGATGTGTCTGCCACAGAAGGCCAAGTTTTAAGGAAAGGAATGTTTGGTGTGGGCAGGATGGCACCTGTTAAAGTGAAGGTATTGTTGTAGGTTTGATGTGAATAGAGTTATGAAGGACCCCACACCATAAGGAAATATCAATATCAAGAAAGGTGAGATGGGTGTGGGGTAAATCTTTGTAGTGACTACTGTTTAAGGAGTGG